>CM052800.1:56871484-56903577 GCA_028533885.1 Nasua narica | reverse complement strand
AAAAAAAAAAAAAAAGAATAACAGCTGATTTCTCAGCAGAAAAAGTGGAGGCCATAAAGCTATGGGATACCATATTTCATGTGTTCAAAGAAAAATAAAAACCTGCTTGGTTAAACAAGTTCCATGGGAGCTACTTCCTTCCATATAGCCCCCTCAATGGTATGCCATGTTTTCTTCTAGGTTTTGTGAGTATAAGAAATCTTTTTCAAGTCTATACACCTCTCTATGGTGTTATTTTGTGTCTACACCTGATTAATCATCATATATACAGATTTTGGGACAACAAAGTGACTCAGTCAGTTGAGTATCCAACTCCTGATTTTGGCTCAGGTCATGATCTTGGGGTTGTGGGATTAAGTCCCATGTTGGGCTCTGTATTGGGCATGGAGCATACCTGAGATTCTCTCTCTCTCACCCTCTGCCTCTCTCTTGCTCTCATTTCCTCTCTTAAACAAAAACAAAACCCCCAAAATACTCCCAAACATTTTAAGTAACAATTATCCCTTACAATATAACACCATGTACAAAATTTAACTAAAAATGGATCAAAGACCTAAATGTAAGAGCAAAAACTGGAAAAGTTTTAGAAAAAAATATAATAGTAAAATCTTTTTTTTTTTTTAAGATTTTATTTATTTATTTAACAGAGAGAGAACACAAGCAGGCAGAGAGGCAGAGAGAGGAGCAGGCTCCTTGCAGAGCAAGGAGCCTGCTGCGGGACTCGATCCCAAGACGCTGGGATCATGACCCGAGCCAAAGGCAGCTGCCCAACCAACTGAGCCACCCAGGTGTCCCATAATGGTAAAATCTTTATGAACTTCAATTTGGCAAAGGATTCTATGACATGACATCAAAATCACAAGCAACCAAAGGAAAAAAAAATTGGGAATTTGCAAACCATTTATCTGGTAAGGAAGGGTCTTGTACCTAGAATATAGAAAGAACTCTTACTACCTATTAGTAAAAAGTTAAATAACCCAATGAAAGATTGGCCAAATGGTTTGAATAGATATTTTTCCAAAGAAGATAGAAAAGTGGTCAATAGGCACATGAGCAGATGCTCATCATTATTACTTATTAGGGAAATGCAAATGGAAACTGTAATGAAATACCACTTCATACACACTAGTGTGACTGTAGTAAAAAAGGCAGATAATAATAAATGTTGGCAAATATGTGACAGTTTTTCAGAAAGTTAAACAGAGTTAAACAGGTCATCCAGCATTTCTACTCTTAGATATAAATTGAAAACATATCCACACATAAACTTGTGCAAACATATTCAAAGCAGAATTACTCATCACAGCTAAAAAGTAGGAACAACCCAAATATTCATCAACTGATGAGTGGATAGACAAATTATTTTCTATTCACAGAATGGAATGATATTATCCTTAAAAAGTAATGATGTATTGATACAAGCTGCAATATAAATGAATCTTGAAAAATTCTGCCAAGGGAAATAAGTCAGATTTAAAAGAACAATTATTTTATGACTTTATTTATATGAGTAATTAGAGCAGTCAAATTCATGAAGAAAGTAGAGTAGTCAGGGGTCAAGGAGGTAGGGAAGTTACAGTTTAATGGGTACAGAGTTTCATTTAGGGATGATGAAAAAGTTCTGTTGATAAAGATTGCACAACAATGTGAATGAACTTAATTCCACAGAATGGTACACTTAAAAAGGGTTGAAATGGTAAATTTTATGTTATGTATATTTTACTACAACTCAACACACCGGAAGTGAGGAAATGTTTTCTGATGGGGTTTCTATTATGGAAGACAGTAAAGAGATACACTTGTGGTAGTAATATGTCTATATTCAGCTTCAACTGGTGAAATACTAATTCTAGGTAAACTTTGAAAAGATGACTGATTGTGTTACAATCCTTAGAGCAGTTGCTAAAAAGTTATGCAAAGAGATATAGTGAAAAACATAATGGATAAATTGAAATGAATACCCAAAAATGTTAATATAACCCAAAATAAGTCAGGAAAGGGAAAACAGAGGAACACAAACCAGATAAATGAACAAAAAAGAAATAATAAAATGGTAGACCTAAATGCAAACATATCACTCATTACATTAAATGCAAATGGTCTAAACATAACAGTAGAAAATACAGAGATGGTCAGAATGGATAATGGAAAAAAGAACTAACCATGAATCAAATTATGCTGTCTACAAAACAATCATTGTATATATAATGATATGTATAGATTAAAAATAAAAAGATAAAAAATAATGCCTGGAAGCATTAATCAATAGAAAGCTTAATGGCTACATGAATAGCTCACATAGATTTCATAGCTAAAAAAGAACTAGGGATAAAAAAATGATTATCATAATGATAAAAAGGACACATTACCAATAATTCATAATCTTAAATCTGTATGCATCTAATAATGTTGCTTTGCATTACATAAAACAAAACTGACAGAATTGAAAGGACAGATAGACAGTTACTATACAGTTATATTGAAGACCCAAACTCTCCTCTCATACTGATAGTAGAATGAGTAGAAAGAAAATCAACAAAGTTGTAGAATAATAGAACATTACCATCAAACAGCTGGATTTAATTTTAACTTATGGAACGTTTGACCAAACAACAGTAGAAATATTTCTTTCCACATGCACATTAACACTCACGAAAATGCAGCATATCCTGGAACATAAAACAAAGTTAATAAATTTAGACTGATCAGAATAACCTTAAGTCTGTTCTCTGACCATACCAAGCAAAAACCAGATATCACAAAGATAGTAAGCAAGAAACAGAGATTAGAAAGTCAATAGGAAAATTTCCAGACATTTAGAATTTAAATACATGTCTAAACAGTCTATGCATCAAATACGGAATTTTAAGAGAAATTAGAAAATGTTTGAAATGAAGGAAATAAAAATACGTAACAGAATTTGTGGAATGTAGCTAAGGTTGTACTTAGGTAGAAATTTATAACATTAGATGCTTATATTAAAAAAGAAGAAAGATCTCAAATCAATAATCTAAACTTCCATTTTAAACTAGAAAAGGGAAAATAAACCCCAAAGAAGCAGAAGAAAATAATGAAGATAAGAATAGAAATAAAAGAAATTAAAAAAAACATAAAATATAATCAATGAAAACACAAACTTGTTCTTTGAAAAGATTGATAAAATTGACAAGCCCCTAGTAAGACTGACAAAGAAAAGAGAAGACACAAATTGCTCATATTTGGAATGGAAGAGGAGATATAACAACAGACTCTAGACAATAAGAGGATAGTAAGCTAATACTATAAAAAAACTTGGCAAATCCATGAGATTAGATAAAATGCTAATTCAATGATAACCGAAAAGTACCAAAGCAAGCTCACCCAAGATGGAACGGATACCCAGAATCGTCCTATAACTACTAAAGAAGCTGAATTCCTAGTAACAATAACAACAAAAAAGTCTTTTTGAAAACTCTTCATGCTTATATGGCTTAACTGGTGAATATACCAAATGTTTAAAGAAGACATAACAGAAACTCTACACAATTTCTTCCAGAAAATAGAAGAGAAGGAAATATATCACAGTTCATTTTATGAGACCAAGATATGAAACCAAGACAAAGGCAATACAGAAAAAAAAATCTCACAGATCAATATCCCTCATAAACATAGACATAAAGTCCCCAGTAAAATAATAACAGATCGAATCCAGCAACATATAAAATGAAAAATGACTAAAGAAAAATGGAGTTTATCAAAGGAATGCAAGGCTGGTTCAGTATTTGAAAACTAATCAATTTAATCTACCATATTAACAATCTCACAGAGGAAAACCCACATGATTGTATCAATCGATCCTGAAACAGTATCTGATAAAATTCAACATACATTCTTGTTACAAACTCTCTGCAAACTGGGACTAGAGGAGAACTTTACATAAAGAACAACTACAAATAATCTACAGTGACATTGCAATTGCTGGTGATAAAATGAATGTTTCCTATGACTTTTATTTTTCAGTGCAAATAAAACAAAAAAAGATGGTTTTATTAAAGCATAGAGGCAGGACCTGTGGGCAGAAAGAGCTGCATTGGAATTGTGAGGAGTGATTGGTTACATATTTTTAAGTTGGGAAGGATAGAAATAAAGGAAGTTTCCAAAAGGATTTTCATATGTTAAGGAAGACATAGGATCCCGAAGGCCTGATTATTGTCAGGTTAAGGTTGTTTTTCACGTTTAGCAAAGCATTAACCTGAAGACAATTGGTAGTTCCTGAAGGAATGTCATCTTCTGCCAGTCTCAAGTATTTGTCAATGGGCTGCAAGTTGTATGGAAATTTAATTTTATCTACATTTCCTTTTGTCTTTGTTCTCCACATAATGCCCCCCCCAACAATCTTTAAGGTTGTTGAGGGTGGAAGGTCTTATCTTCTGTAACTTCTTCCTGCTGAATAGGGCCATAAAGATGTCCCTACCTATGGGCCAACATTGATCAGTTGCAGAACTTGTATATATGTATATAAATACCCCTCTCTCTCTCTCTTTCTCTCTCTCTCTATATATATATTCCTATATATAGGAGTTATGTGTATATGTGTATATATAGGAGTTACCAAAGGCAGTAAAGGAGTCTTGGCACCAAGGGGGTGCCAGATACTGGAAAAGACAACAAAATAAGGTTAATATTATGAGAAAAAGAACTCCAATCAAAAAAGCCTTTGATAGTTGACCAAAATTTTCTTCCAGTCCAGGAGCTCAACCAATCACTAAAGGAGAGGGGGAGAGAGAGATCATGTAAAGCACCAGTTCAAGTGTTTATATCTTCTAGCAATCCTAAAAAGATTTTTGTGATACATTTTTGTGATAATCTGGAATATATACACAACATTTTGTTTTTATGATAGCACATGTTCCACCTTGTGCAGCAATTAAAACATCTAATGCCATTTTATTTTGTAAAACTGCTTTACCTATTTGTGGTACTCCAGTGTTTAATAGGGAAATGCTATTTTGAGTGTCATTTAGGGCTTTGATTGTGTATTATTAAGATTGTTTATTATTAACATGTTCCATGTGCCAAGTGATATCCTTCAATCCTTCATTGTCATTTGAAGAGAAGTTCCACAGGTTCACAGGACTAAGAAGGCATGTTAGCTGACATACTGGCTTCCAAATTTGCAGAGTCTTGGGGTCCAGATGAGAAGACTCCTGCAGTCTTCTAAGTCTGCAGGTTGGGCACCAAAATGATGTGACTTGATGTGGAGTGGGGTCCGGGAGTGAACAGTCAAGAAAGAATTCTTGAGATGTTTTTGGTGCAAAAACGATAATTTTGTTAAAGCATAGGTGCAGGACCCATGGGCAGAAAGAGCTGCACTCAATTGTTTCAGGTGATTGGAATAAGGAAGGAATGTCCACTTTCACCATTACTATTGAATATCATTCAGATAGTCCTAGCCATTTCAGTAAGGCAAGAAAAAGAAATTGAAGATGTATGGGGCAGAAAGGAAGAAATAAACTATCCCGGTTCATAGATGACATTAATTCCAACATAAGTAATTTCCAGGAATTTGTTTTTAAAATTTTAGGAAAGGGACTTCTGGGTAACTTAGTGGGTTAAGTATCTGCCTTTTGCTCAGTCATGATCTCAGGGTCCTGGGATTGAGCCCTGCATTGGCCTCTCCACTTAGCGGCAAACCTGCTTCTCCCTTTCCCTCTGTGATTGGTCTTGCTCTCTCAAATAAATAAATAAAATATTTTAAAAAATGAATAAAATTTTAGGACAAATATATGAGTTAAGCAAGGTCACTAGATGCAACTTCGAAAGGTCAGTACACAAAACAATTGTATGGCATATCAGCAATGGAAATTAGATATCAAAATTTTTTTAAAAAAGAAGTTTCTGACAAAAGAGGAAAATACCTATGAATAATTTTAACTGAACTGTGCTGTATCTATATGCTGAAAACAAAAATGCTACAAAAGAAAATAAACACAACTTGAATAATAGATATGCTTTATTTATGAATTAGAATACTCCATATGGGAAAATTATCAATTTTTCCTAAATTAATGTGTAGATCTAAGACAATTATCAAAGTTACAGAGGGATATTTTATAAAATATTTATGGAAAGACGAAATAGAGTAGCTAAAAGAATTTTGAAAAAGAAGAATAAATTTAGAGAACTTATAGTACCTGAAGTTTAGACTTACTATGAAACTACAGTAATCAAGACAGTGTGGTATTGGCAAAAGAATAGGCAAGTAGATCAATGGAACAGGCTAGAAAATACAGAAGTAGATCCGTACGAACACAACCATTTGATTTTTGGCAATAGTACAAAAATTATTAAATGGAGAAAGAATAGTTTCTTCAATAAGTAGTGTTGGAAAAATTGGATCTCCATATCCAAAAGGAACTCCAAAAGAAAACTACTGAATTTCACACTTTATATGCCAATAGTAATACAAAATAGATCAGCTCTAAATGTAAGACCAAAAACTAGAAAACTTTTAGCAGAAAACATAGATGCATATCCTCATGGCCTGGCATTAAGCAAAGAGTTCTTAATCATGATGTTGAAAGCATGATTGATAAAAGAAAATAATAACTTGGACTGAATTAACAAAGAGCCTTTATTTTGGGCAACATTTTGGTGGGTTTGAGTATGAGCTGTCCAGAGGCCACAGTGTGGGGTCCACCACTCAGAAGGGAGGAGGCAAGGGAACTTCTAAGGGTCAAGAGATGGGAGAGGTGATATCACACAGCAGCCCAACAGGATTGTCTAGGTCAGAGAGTTCTGAAAAGCAGCAACAGTTTAGGGTCTTTATTTTATCTATGGCTAATACATGAGCAAGTTTGTGGAGCAGCAAAGCAGACAGGCTTTACCTGGCTAAAAACCCTGCTTATTGGGGTAAGTTTAAAACAGTTGGTTGTGTGGGCACCTGGGTGGCTCAGTGGGTTAAGCACCTGCCTTGGGCTCAGGTCATGATCCTGCAGTCCTGGTATCGAGCCCCATGTCAGGCTCCCTGCTCAGGGGGTAGTCTGCTTCTCTCTCTCTGCTCTCTCTCAAATAAGTAAAATCTTTAAAAACAAAAAACAATTAGTTGTGTAAAAATTTGAGGTTGACACGGGTGGGGTTTTGAGCTAATGAATCTCAGCCTGCTGTTAAGATGTAAACAACATAGAAGACAGTGGAGGCCATCTCTGGCTCATGTATATAACAATTGGGTAATGGGTTGTGGCTGGAAGAAATTTGAGCATGCATTAGAAAAAGTCTAGATTGCCTTGAGGAGACTGTTGGTAGAAATATAGATATTAAAGGCAATTCTGGTAAGGACTCAGAAGGAAAAGAGGAACAGATTATTGGAAACTGAAGGAATTTTATATATAACTGGAAGAATTGTTATATAGTGGCATAAAACTTGGCTGCATTGTGTTCTGCAGTTGTGGGAAAACAGAAATTATAAATGATGAAATTGAATATGTTGCCGAAGAGATTTCCAAGCAAAGTACTGGGAGATGCAGCTTGGTATTTTCTTTCTGCTTGGTAAGATGTAAGAGAAAAGAGATAAATTAAGGAAGAAACTGTTAAGCAAAAAGGAGCCAGCACTTGATGATTTCAGAAGTTCTTGGCCTATCCAGATTTCAAAGGATGCTAACATTAAGAAATTCACTATTAAGGAAGTGTGTTCTGGAGAGAAGTCCAAATGTAGGGCTGGATAAGCTTTTGCTTAAGCAATTAGGATGTACTCAATCATCTCAGTAGAAGGCAGGAGTGATGGGGTTATCCAGAAAATATCTAATGCTGTAGACTCTTGTGACATACATGAGAGACCCACATGGTTTTTGAGAATGTTATTTCAGCGGGAACACTGCTAACTTGGACCGAAAGGGACAGAAACAGGACATAATGAGAGAAAGCTGTTGAGCTTCCAAAATTAGTCAAGCAGGAAATTACAACTGCAAACATATGCTACCCTTCAGGAAAAGGTAATAATGATTCCAAGGGTAGAGCCACTGCAGGTTGTATAGAAGCCTCTGGAGTCTCAGGGGGCAGAGCATTAAGACACAGTGTATTATCCCCAGGTCTTAAAACTTAAAAGAATTTTTCATTATGTATTTCAAACTTACCTGGGACTGGTGATCCCTTTATTCTTTCCAAGTGACCCCCCTTACTCCCTTTAGGAATGGGAATGTCTATCCTGTCTATGTCTAATGTTTGTACCTAGCTCATCATTATATTTTAAAATTCAAATAACTTGTTTTCTTGTTTTACGTGTCCACAGAAAGAAAACTTTTGTCTCAGGGTGGAGCACACTCAGAGTCTAACCCATACTTGATGTAGGTGATGAGATTTGGGATTTCTGAGCTGATGATAATTAGATGAAGTTTGGGACTCAGAGTTGATGCTATAAGGCAGTGAGACTTCGGATGAGGATGTTGAGATAGAGTGAATAAATTTTACATGTGAGACAGATGTGAATTTTAGGGGGCAGAAGGTGGACTGTAGTGGGTTGCAGGGTGCCACTCTCCAAAATATATGTCCACATTCTAGTCCCTAGAATCTGAGAATGTGATCTTACTTGGAAAAAGGGTTTTGCAGATGTAATTAATTAAGGATTTTAAGATGAGATAATCCTACATTCCCTGAATAGGCTCTAAATCCAATGACAAGTATCTTTATAAGAGACACACAGAAGAGAGATGGGCAAAAGATGAGAAGGGCATGGAAAGACAGAGGCAGAGCCTGGTGTTATGCACCCACAAGCTAAGGAATGCCTGGAGCCATCAGAAGTTGGAAGAGACCAGAAAGTTTTCTCTTTTAGAGGCTTCAGAAAGAGTGATACCTTGATTTTGGACTTCTAGCCTCCAGAACAGTGAAAGAATTAATTTCTGTTGTTTTATTACAGAGTTTATAGTAATTTCTTATGGAAGCCTGAGGAAACAAATACATCTACCTTGTTCCGGTTTTAGGGTTAGGAGCTCTGTTAAGGGAGGATCATGTAGCATTGCAGAAGAGCCCTGATGTACATTTGGTTTCTTGGTGTAGTTGTGGGAGCCTGAGATTCTTGGTTCTGGAATGATTAGGACATGAAAAATACAGCCCTAAGTTTACACAGATCTCTTCATAGGCTCCATACAGAGCAAACTCCTAGGAAAAGCTTAAGATTTCATATTTCATATAATTTTGCATCTTATTGGGCAATATACAATTCCTCCAAAAAAGGTATTTTGTTACTAATCTTCCAATTTGGGTGGAATTACTACTAGAATAAGGTGTAATTCCAAGGTACAGTTAAGACATAAGAGTAAGAAGACAATCTTTTCTGAGCTGGTTTTCTCATCTGTAATATGAAAAAGCAGTGATATCCAATCTGCAGAATTGTTCTGTTCTGTTTTGTTTTTTTTTTAGGATTGTTTATTTCTTAGGAGAAAGAATACAACGTGATTTTTAAACCTGTAAAGTACTACTTCTACTTGTGATGATTAATTTTATGTGTTAATTTGACTGGGCCATGGGTGCCCAGAGTAAACATTATTTCAGGTGTGTCTGTGAGGATGTTTCTGGAAGTAAAGTAGATGGCCTTCCCCCATGTGGGTGGGCAGCATCCAATTCTTTGCGGTCTTGAACACAGCAAAAAGCAGAGAAAGGAAGGACTTCTTTTCTTCCTTTCTGCCTGCTCAGCTATGACATCAGTCTTCCTCTGCCCTTGGACTAGAATTTACATCATGGGCTTCTCTGGTTCTTTGGCCTTCAGACTAGGCCTGGAATCACACCACTGGCTCTCCTGGGTCTCCAGCTTGCATATGGCAGATTATGACTTCTCAGCTTCTGTATTCATATGAGCCAATTTCTTATAACAAATCTATTTATCTATCTATCCATCCATCTATCTCTATCTATCTATCTATCTATCTATCTCCATCTATTTATTTTGGCTTTAGTTCTATATTCATTCTGTTTCTCTGGAGAACTCAATACACTACACAATTCTGCTTTTAAACTAAATATTATTAGATGATTTTTAAGTCAAAATATTATAACTTTTATACTTTACATTGTCAAAATCCACCCCCCCCCCCCATACCTTACTCTAGTAGGCTCACTCAAGTAGCCTAATCCTCTTATCAGGTTTCCACAGTTTTGGATGACTTGCCTATTCGAGGCTGAATTCAGACTAAGAATTTTGTGGGTTTTTTTTTTTTTGGGCGACTATTTAAAAGAATAAACTACCTTTAGAAAATTGTGAATAAGCAGTTTTCTCCTGGGATTAATATCTTCACCAAGTCATTCCCAATGGTCAATCACTTCCCTATTGCCTACTAGAGCTGTGCAGTTATTTTGATATTTTTCTTATTGGTGGAATATTGGTCTTTGGGTTCCTGGACCCAATTCCTGTGTGTGTGTGTGTGTGTGTGTGTGTGTGTGTGTGTGTAGGCTTCCAATACCAAGAAGCAATTCTGACACCAGCAGGGTCTGAGAATTCTGATTCCCCAACCTGGAATCTCTCTGAATTCCCTTCTTGGGTTTTTATGAAGGCTTTGTTATCTGGACATGATTAATTAACTCACTGGCAGTTGGTGATTGATTCAACCTCTAGCTGTTCTACCTCCCCAGAAATCAGGGGGTGGAACTGGGAATTCCAACCCTCTAGACATGATTGGTTCCCCTGTGAAAGTCCCCATCCTTAGGCGCTTTCTGGAAGTGACCTTTATTAACATAAATTGTGGTGGAAAAGGGGTTTGTATGAATAGCAAGACACCTGTTTCAGCTTTGTGGCTTTGAAGCAATTTTAGGAACTGAGGCTAAGAGACCAAATATAATAAGGATGTTCCCATTGCTCTTACAAGCTCAGGAAATTCCAGGGGTTTTGGGAACTGTGAGCCAGGAACTATTTATAAAGACCAAATATATATGAGAAATATATTTTGGTCATCTGAATGATCAAATATATATATATATATTTTATAAATCACAATATCACAGTTGGCCATGAGATTTTGTTTGTTTCTCTGTTTTGAGAGAGCTAAGTATTCAATTATGTTGACTTAAACTGTAGAGTCTTTCTGTGTCTAAGAACAAAAACAAAAACAAAAAAACCAACCTAGATGCTAGCTGAAAAGCTCCGTCAAAAATCTAGATAAATATTGCAAAATAATTCTTGATATTGACTTTTCTGTTTTAACCTAGATTTTAGATGTCACTGACTATAGCCTTCATGTTAATTCACTTCAATCAAATGGAGACTACGATTTTAGCAAGAAATGTCAGAAAGAATAAGATAAGAAAAATATGTCAACTCTCACTATTCATGTTGCAGCCGTTAGCTCCAAAATAATAGAATGAAGGGCTATCTAAATTTATTCATGCAAAACAATTACTTCCCATATCTGATTCATTACCATATAGCCATGTTAACTCATGGTAGATTCATTTCCTTTATTTGCTTTCTCTGAAGGCATTTTTTTCACTTTACTGTTTACTGCTTGTCCAATATTTTGTTTTTTCTACTATTCTTTGTTCAAACTGCAAAAATCTGAAATAGAAATATAATATAGAAGTATAGGCATCAGCTAACATTTTCTATGGCATATGGTCCTTCAGATGCCATATGTACCAGTGTTTAGTGATTCTGGCAAAGAGGCATAGAATGGTGAAATCCAACTGCCAGGATTGCTGAAAACAAATATGTAAATGCTCCAGGGCTTTTGTTATTCATAACATACCTCTAACACAGCACATACAATATGCTGTTCATTCTGTAACTAGTATAACTAATAAACCACATTTTCCTCTCTAATTCTTTAAGGCATCTCCAAGTTTGTGTGGTCTTCTGCCTCTAACCTTGAATCCCATGACTGAACTCTGCATTTTTTGAAGCTCATATTAATGAAAGAGGCCTAGGGGAATACATCCATCCTTTTTCAAGGGCGTTTATTTATTTTTCAAATTAAAATCCAAAGTCTTCTGCAGGCCTCTTCTGTGAAACAAAGAAAATGCACTGGGCATGTTCTCTAGACAGTCATTAGGGGAAAGCAGCTAACACCAGGAAAGGCAAATTTGGGCAGAAGAACAGGAAAAGTTTTCTTTACTGTGACGCTGTTTCATGGGCTTCTCAACAGCGAAGTTCTATAGGATGTAATGTGAGAGGAAGTCTGTAGATATAATTCTTTTGAAAAAGGGCAATAGTGAATAATTTTAATAATTCATGCTGCTACATGCATTCAAGCCCATGTAAAATGATCACAATTTAGAGAGTAAAAGCTGACCTTGTTTTGTTTTGTCGGCTTATTTCTGCTGATTTAGACATAGCTGATGCAAGGCACACCTAATCTCCTCCTTTCTGTTTCATAGATAGGCAATCCACACAAAGTGGAAAGAACAGCAGACTAGCCTCTAGAATCCTTAGAGGTCATTACTTTCCATTTGTCATCAGACAAGCTGTTTAACCTCTTTGAGCCTGTTTCCATATGTACGATGAGGATAATATCTTCCCTGGGGATATTAGTGTGAGGATAATATGATATAATCTTCATGGAAGTGCACTTATCTAGTATTATTATTATTAAAAAGAAAACATCTGTAGATTTGCTGGTAGTTTAGAGGCCTAAGAAGGCTTGTTCTACTTATCATTGAGTATTTTTCTGTATACATAAACTAGAAAGAAATTGGAAATAGTAAGTTGTGAATGTGCCAATAAGATGGTGAGCAATGAAAATGACTTTTTCTGGGTCTAATTTTTTAGGTTGAATCAAGTGAAATTGCCATTTTTATAGGTCAAAAATGATCTTAACATAGGAAATTTCCCTTGGTTCTCCTTAGCTGTTTTGATGGATTCCCCATAATAATGCACGCGCGTGCGCACACACACACACACACACTCCTGATATCCTTTCCTTTAAAACAGTAACTAATAACTCGAAGAGCTGTCTGATTTCCATTTCTGCTTAATAGCTTCTTCCCTTTCTATCACCCCCTAGTTAGGCACCAAATTATTTTGATCATGCATCTGAAATGCCTCGCAGATGTGAACCTTTCCTTTCCACTGCCATGCCTCGGTCTAGGTTTCATTTCTTGTTTAGATTGTTGAAATATTCTTCTATCTAACATTTCACTTAGGAATTCTCTGTGGCAGCAACAATGATGATTTTAGGGCATAAGGAATGCAGGATCAGGAAACTGTCTCCAGATTTAGTCTGAGATCCAAGATATAATTATGAAGAGATGTGAAGGACATTAACAGAAGGTGGGAGGAAAACAGAATGCTGAGGAAGTAGATGCTAAGAGCTCTTTAACAGGAAGATAAAATCAAGAATCAGGGAGCTCTAGGACAAGGTAACAGAACTTGCATTAGAACAGTTATTAAGATTGCCCATCCTATAGTCACATTGCCAACCATGGGGATTGGGGTTGGGAGGATACACGTCTTCTTACTTACAGGTGAAAATTGATAGGATTATTTCTCAGGAAGACTTGAGAGCTTGACCTTTCTATTGGAAAGGTAGACAGTTATGTTATAGGGGACCCTATGGAAAAATAAATGGGGCTCGGGGTCCCCAAAATGCTAACATGTAATAATAACTTTTCTTTCTCATGAATCTACAGATGAAAGTGGTAAATTCTATTTTTTCTTAAATAAGGTGGCTCAAGGTTGCTGGCTCTTTTTTGAAACATTCCATCACTGAATTGAAAGAAAAAAATGAATAAGATTCTTTTTTTTTTAAATTTATTTGTCAGAGAGAGAGCACAAGCAGGCAGAGACAGAGAGAGAGAGAGAAGCAGGCTCCCCACTGAGCAAGTAGCCTGATGCGGGCCTCGATCCCAGGACCCTGGGATCATGACCCAAGCCGAAGGCAGCAGCTTAACTGACTGAGCCACCCAGGCGTCCCAATAAGATTCCTTTTTAAAGGTTCCTTTTGTTAGAAATTATACTTGATTAGTATTTTAATAGATATATATCCACATATAAAATAAGGAAAACCTTGTCCCTGTCTTCCAAACAAAACAAAGAGAAATTACAATTGAGTTTTACTACAGGAGAAATAGTTCCAAATTTCAGCCTGGAAAAAATAATAAAAAATACTAAGTGTAAGAGCACTTTATCTCCTTCCAGGTATGGCATATTGGACGAACATGCATAGAATCAGCAATTAGGAACAAGTAATCCCTCTATCACTGGGACATCATTACTGAGAAAATAATGTTAATTCTGGGACCATTAACAATTAAAATATTTTATCTTCAGACAGAGATGTCTGGCTTAGAGAGGAAAGCATCCTCCAATTCAGCAGAAACTATGACAAATAGTGAATCCTGATTTTATTATTGACTTAGTACTTGTTAGAGATATATGCCCTACTAGAGAAGTCCTTCAGTTAGGAAATAAAGGTACTAGTGGTGATGAAAAGCTTTCATAATAACTTGTCTCTGATCATTCAAAGCAACCAATGTAATGCAAACATACTCCAGGGAATGGTGTCATCCTCCATTTATGATCACAATTCTCAAGTGAGGCTAGATCATGATGCCTGCTTAGATCTTAGGTAAAGAAGACAGACTTCAAAAGAAGTATAAAGTAACCTCATGAAATTTTAATAAATAACATTTTGAAAAATTCAGAGAGGACAGAGAAAATGTTTCATAATAAAGCAGGGCTCCCAAGAAGAATAGAGAACCTAGGATACACATGTTAACTAGTGGATCAATCAATTCATCAATTCAATACACTAGAACCAGATTCTGTAAGAATCACTGAAGATGGAATAAAAATATGATACAGTCTCAACTCTCAAGGAGCTTATAGTCTAAAAAAGAAGAGAAAGACCAAAGACTATAATTATGGCCATGGTAAGAAGTAGGGAGAGATTTTGTTTGGGTGGTCAGGATTCACAAAAGGAAAATTATCTGAACTTGGTTGTTAGAGATGAATAGTAGCCTGCCAGAAAGTGAGGGAAGACATTACAGTCAGAAGGAATAGCATGTAGCAGAGTTCGAGAGCCTGAAAGAGTTATACTGGAAAGAGCAAGCAAAAGAAGATTGGGATTTGTGGAAAATATGGGTTACAGAAAAGATGAACTAAGGAGATGAAGAAAAAAATGGAGATTTGGGAATTTGGAAAATGCAGTAAATAGATTTGATTAGTAATTTGTAAAATAAAGAAATTATCAATCTGCTCATTCAGCTAGTAGGTACCAAGCATAAATTGGCTTAACATTGGGATAAATTGGGTATGCTCCCAAATGACAATAGGTAGTGATATATCTGTAATTCTGATTGCCCCCCACCTTCTTTATCCCTTCACTCCCTTCATCTCTTGACCCTCACCTGACTTAAATATCTCTGTAGCTAATCTATATGGCACTCTGGCATAGTTGCACAGGTCGGGGTTTGGGAGCATCTAATTTTATCACAGACTGCTGTGCAAGATTCCAGGAGTTACACCAGGGACCTTTCTTGGATGCCCCTAAATTGATGATCATGCCCTTACTCCAGATTGTTTTTTCCCATTCTTGAAATAACCTAACTGAGCAAATAAGCAAGTCAATTCCGGTCAATTGAAATATGAAGAGGAAGGGCAGTCGTACGTATTGTTTCTCCATCAGATGCAGAGAGAAAGGAATTGAGTAAACTTTCTGATTATCTACTGGAAAAAGAGACTTCTTAATATTCTCATATTTTAAAACATACTTTCTGTGTACACTATGACTGTACCTGTTTTTGTGGATCATCTTCTCCTAAGACATGCAGAATTGAGTCTGGAATGTGAATTTTAAATAGAGACAAATGCTGTAGTAAGGAGGTAGTATTTTAGCATTATTCATTCCATCAACCTAATGTATTTTCTGAGTAAATAATTATTGATGATTACAATAATGCAGGCACAAATGTTACCATTGAATAATTAAAATATTTCTATATATTCACCATGGCTATATATTTTACAGAATATTTACATATATGTGCACATGTGTGCACATGCACACACATGTGCAAATATACACAAACATGCACAGTGTAGTTTAGAAAAGAGCCAAGCCCCTTTATGATAAATTTGCCAACAGAATAAACAATCTTGAATATAATGAAAATCTTGCCAAGTCCTGTCAGAAAATTCTTGTGGTTCAATGCAATTCTCGAATGGTGAAGAACCACTAAAATAACCCCTTCACTCAGACTCCTGTGCTTCACTGCAGGGAGCTTTCATTGCAGTTGTCACTGAAAAAGCAATCAAATTTAACATATAGATAGAAGGAGAGAAAGCATGTGAGTGTGTGTGTGTGTGTGTGTGTGTGTGTGTGTGTTCTTGTGTGTGTGTACATGCATATGTATACAGAGGGACAGCTGAGGTCTTTGATACAATGTATGTGAATAAAAAAATGAATATGAGTATGAATAATTGGCAGAAGGGGTCTTTTAGGATTTCAATATCTTTTTTTCACTCAATAGAGTTCAAACTTTATTAAAGCTAATGGAGGCTTTTGTTTAGTTTATATTAATGGATTTTTAAGTCAATGCATAATAGGACAAAATAGTCACATAGAACAGTACTTTTCAAATGATGGGTTGTTATCCATTAGGAGGTTATAAAATCAATTAATAGGATTGTGACCAGCATTTTACAAACTGAAGCTGAATAGAAAACTATGGAGAGTGCATATATAACATATTGGAAGTATAAGTATTTTTTGTGTGTGTGTGTGAAATGTGTATGCAGTTGTGTGTGTGTGTGTGGGGGGTCATGATCTCCACTTTAAAGTGGGTTATAATAAAAAAATTGACATTTGATAACTGTATTGGTCTGTCAGGGAGCCCTGACAAAATACTATAGACTGGGTTACTTAATAGAAATTTATTTTCTCACAGTTCTGGAGGCTGGTCGCCCAAGATCAGGGTACCAGCATAATTGTGTTCTGATGAGGGCTCTCTTCTTGGCTTGCAGTCAGTTGCCTTCCTCCCACAGTGGAGAGAAAGAGAGAGCAAACTTTTTGACATCTCCTGTATCGTCATTAAACCTGTCATGAGGACCCTCATGGCCTCATCTAAACCTAATTACCCTCCCGAAGGCCTCATCTCCAAATATCATCACATTGGGACTTAAAGCTTCAACGTCCACATTTGGGGAGAGGGAGGCACAATTTAGTTCAGAGCCCTGACATAGAGTTTATATCTTAATTTGGTGTTCCGTTTACTGTATTCTCATGTTGGAGACTATGAACTCCATGAAAGCAAGTATTAGATGTTTTTCATCTTTATACCCTCCACTGCCTCAGGAATGTTATGCACTTACTGGAAGAGCAGAAGTAGTTCTCAAACAAATGGTGAGAGCTCCAGATACTTGTATTTAGAAGGATAATAAAGATAATACTTTGTGTTGATATGGCTCTTACTACCTTTCCGAATGTTCACCATCAGTGCTATCATTGATAATTAAGAACTATTCTGTTGGATGGAAGCATAAAGAAATGTTGCGTTAATAAGTTTAATTTTCATCTCTCAAGTTGTTCCACATTACAGTGACACACAATAAGATATTATTTAAGTAGATACTAAAATTTGTGTTTGTGAAGGACCTAGGTTTTGTGTGACCTGAAGCTTGTACAATTTTGGAGAACTTCACTAAAAACAAGAATACAAAATAGTGAATAAAAAATTAGGTTACAATAGTGAATATTTGTTAGAAGCAATAAAGAAACTGGAAAAATTATGTTAGTTGACAAATACCACGAACATCTATAAATCCAGAAAAACATGAGTAATGTGAGTTTTTATCAATGGCTAGCATTTCTATAATACTTTCTTCCTACATTTTCATTGAATACACTTTGATTGCCTTTCCTGTAAAAAGTTTTTAGGGTCCTTTTTCATAAGAGAATAGATTACTTCTCGTATTGAATTTTCTCTTTTATTATTGATAAGTGAGAGTCCTAGAATGTTTGATTTCACACATAGTTGTACTTACTATTTGAAGTACTGCTACGGATTTCTGCCCTTCAAATACATGGATTCTTATTATGTTCTATGAAGTACAATTCCATTAAAAAGGGCCAAAAACTTATTATGGGTTTATAATTATAGATATTGCACTAGTAAATATATTTCTGAATGGAGATAATGCCTGTTTTGGTTAAGTATCGATGAGAACAAAATCCTCTGTTTATAATTTTATATATGTGAGGTTAGTAGAGGTTTCCACAGGTTAGTTTCTTGGTTAGTACATTTTTTAAATTAATCAGTTAAGTATTTATTTGTTTGTTTATTTTAGAAAGAGAGCGCACACATGAGCAGGGGGACGGACAGAGGTAACCAGGCAAGCACACTCCCTACTGAGCACAGAACCCCACACAGGGTCCATCCCACAACCCTAAGATCATGACCTGCACCCAAATCAAGAGTCAGATGCTCAACTGACTGAGCTCCCCAGGTGTCACTTGCTCAGTACATTTTAAACTGTCTTTCTTCTGTATTATCCTCTTACTCGAGATGCCAAATGCCATAGGACATCCTCATTTTATGCTGCAAACTCTGGCTCTGTGCTTTCATGTCAGAACCTGAGGTAAGTCAGCACACTGAGTGGTAGAATTATAGGAAGGCATTCCTACAATGGGATAGTTAGTAATAATTTAAACTAAATACAGAAGTGACCGTAAACATCAATATATTTCAGTAAAGTCCAACTAAATGTACCCCTAGTCAGCATTAGCCAGATCCCCAAATTATCATGACCAGTATCAACCAAGAAAGTATGGTGGTAGGGAAGTTGGAGTGGAAAGATGCAGAAGTGTTTAATTGCATTTAAAATATCTTTCTTTCTACTGGCTTAAAGACAGACCTAAGCAAATGGAACAGAATAGAGAATCTCCAGGTAAACCCATGCCTATACAGTCAACTAAATTCTGACAAGAGTGCCAAGAATACACAATAGGGAAAGGATACTCTCTTCAACAGATGATGTTGGGAAAACTGCATATCCACATGCAAAAGGATGAAGTTAGATCCTTATCTTACACTGTAAACAAAAATCAACTCAAAGTAGATTAATGACTTAAATATAAAACCTGAAACCATAGAATTCCTAGAAGAAAACATAGGGAAAACCTTTTTGACATTGGCCTCAGTGATTATTTTTTTGGATATGACACCAAAAGTGCAGATAACAAAAGCAATAATAGACAGTTGGGACTACGTCAAGCTAAAAGCTTCTGCACAACTAAGGAAACAATAGAACGAAAGGTAACATATGGAATGAGAGAAATATTTGCAAACTCTATATCTGATAAGGGATTAATATCCAAAATAAATAAGGGACTCCTACAACTAAATAGCAAAACGAAACAAAAAAACCCCATGGATTTGAATAGACATTTCTCCATAGAAGACATACTAAGGACCAAGAAGTATGTGAAAAAGTGCTTAAATCACCAATCATCAAGGAATGCCACAACCTGATACCATCTCATGAGGATACCTATTATCTAAAACCCCCAACAAAATATGTATTAGTGAGGCTGTGGATAAACTGGAAAGCTTTTACAGTGTTGGTTGAGATGTAAAATGGTATAGCTGGCATTTAAAATAAATATAGAGGTTCCTTAAAAAATTAAAAATAGAACTACCATATGATCCATTAATCCTATTTCTGAGTATATATACAAAACTATGGTCTCTTCTCTTTCTGTCATCTTGGAGCCTATGGAGGCCTGCTGGGAACAGGGCTCCTAAAACAACAAATATATCTAAAAGGCTGTGGTCCAAGGCCATTTTTGCCGGCTATGAATGAGATTTCTAGAACCAGAGGGAAGCATACATATCTTCTTAAAATTGAAGGTATTTATGCTCAAGGTGAACCTGAGTTCTATCTAGGCAAAATATGTGCTTATGTGTACAAAGCAGAGAACACCACAGTGACTCCTGGTAGCAAACTGAACAAAAGCAGAGTAATCTGGGGAAAAATAACTCATGCTCATAGAAACAGTGGCATGATTTGTGCAAAATTCCAAAGCAACCTTTCTGCAAAAGACTTTGGCTGCAGAATCCAGGTGATGCTGTGCCCCTCAATGATTTAAACTTACTGAAAAGTAAATAAAAGTATGTGTAGATTTGGGAAAAAACCCTGAAATCAAGATTTTTTATGTAATGTATTATTTGTTTCAGGGATACAGGTCTGTGATTCATCAGTTTTATACAATTCACAGTCCTCACCTTAGCACAAACCTTCTCCAATGTCCACCACACAGCCACCCCATCCCTTTTACCCCCCTCCCCTCCAGCAACCTCAGTTTGTTTCCTGAGATTAAGAGTCTCTTATGGTTTGTCTCCCATCTCTGGTTTCATCTTGTTTCACTGAAATCAAGATCTTAAAGAGATATCTGCATTCTGTTTTCATTGCAGTATTATTCACTTAGTGAAATTATGGAAACAGCCCAAGTGTCAATTGACAGAAACTGAATAGGAAATGAAGTATATTATTCAGTCTTAAAAAAGAAAGAAAGCCTGGCTAAAATCAAGAGGACAAGAAACAACAAGTGTTGGTGATGATGTGGAAAAAGGGAACCCTTGTACATTGTTGGTGGTAATGTAAATTTGTGCAGCCACTGTGGAAAACAATATGGAGGTTCCTCAAAATATTAAAAATAGAAATACAGGGGTGCCTGGGTGGCTCAGTGGGTTAAAGTCTCTGCCTTTGGCTCAGGTCATGATCTCAGGGTTCTGGGATCGAGCCCCGCATGGGGCTCTCTGCTCAGCAGGGAGCTTGCTCCCCACCCCCATCAAATAAATAAATAAAATCTTTAAAAAAATGGAAATACAATATGATCAAATAATTCCACTATTGGGGATTTAGATAGAAATACTAACTCAAAAAGATATATGTACCCCTATATTTATTGCAGCATTATTTACAATAGCCAGGACATGGAGGCCCTAAGTATCCATCAGCAGACAAATAGATAAGGAAAATGTGGTATATATACACAATGAAATATTACACAGCCATAAAGAATTGAGGTTATACTATTTGAGACAAACATGGATGGACCTAGTGTGTATTAGGCTAAGTGAAATAAGTCAGATGAGAAAGACAAATGCAATATGATTCCACTTATAAATGGAATCTAAAAACATGAATAAACCAACAACAAGCAGAATCAGAACTATAAATAGAGAACAAAATGATGGTTGCCAGAGGGGAGAGGGTTAGAGGGATTGGGAAAAATGGGTGAAGGGGAGTGGGAGGTACAGGTCTCCAGTTATAGAATGAATAAGTCACAGGAATAAAAAGCAGAGCTTAAAGAATACAGTCAATGACATTGTAATAGCGATGTAATGGGACAGATGGTAGCTATACTTGTGGTGAACATAGCATAAGGTATAAACTTGTCAAATCACTAAGTTGTACACCTGAAACTAATGTAGCATTATATGCCAACTGTATTCAAATTAAAAAAAAGGATGGAATCCCTGCCCCATGTGATGACATTGATTAACCTGCAAGACATTATGCTAAGTGAAATAAGCCAGCCATTGAAGCACAAATAGCTGCACAATTCCACTGATATGAGGTATCTAAAATAGTCAAAGTCAGAAAAGCAGAGAGAAAGTAGGGATTGCTAAGGGGTGAGGGGCAAGGGAAATGGGGAATTGTTCAGTGGGTATGAAATTTCAGTTATTTAAGTCAAACATGTTCCAGAGATCTGTACAACATGGTGCCTATAGTTAACAATCCAATATTGTACACTTACTAATTTTTTAAGACAGTAGATTTCATGTTATTGCCACAAAACAAACAGACAAAAAAAAAATAAAGGGACAGGAGGAAACTTTTGTAGGTGATGTTTGTGTTTATTACCTTGATTAAAGTGATGATTTTGTAAATATGCATATCTCTAAACTCATGAAATTATATACATTAAATATGTCCAGCTTCTTATATATCAATTATGCCTCCATAGAGCTGTTTAAAAATTTTTTCCCCAAATTTTATAAGGTACATCGCCATAGAAATATATTTCTAAAGCTCTCATGAACTTGGAAGGGGTTTGTGCAAAGGAGGGATCTTGAAACTTAGCATTCAGTATCTTCATGATAAATCCATCTCTGCTTTTCTTAAATTTCGAAAAGGACCATTCATACTTAGTGTATTTGGTATAATTTGTTATATGACTGTTCAACTGTATGTCCTTTTCCTGTTGCAGCAGGATAGAGTCTCTGTTCACTAAGGCCTACGTAATCATTATCTGTGCTATTTTTCTCATATAAAAAATGTGGCTGAGATGGCTAACTGTCCACTAAAGAACTGTGCTCTCTTTAGTGCTGAATATTTGCCTGTTTGCTCTTCCTTGTTCTGGCCTATATTGCAGAGGCTCTATTCCTTATCAACTAAGAAATGCATACTTTACATGTAACATCTCATTTTAATAATCTCAACCACTCTATGACATAAATGTCATCATATTTTCCATTATGTATGTATGAGGGAACCAGGTATTGGTGAGTAACGTGACTAAACTAAGAATAATTTGTCTAAGTAAATAGTGAAATTAGGATTTAAGCACAATTTGACTCTATATCTTGTTCTCTTAATACTCTGCACTAAGCATTGATTCTCTTATAATATACATTTTTAAAAAATTTTATGTAAATGTCAGTATTATTAAGAAACTCTGACAGAATGTACAAAGTGAACATTAGTTTCAAGTGTTAGCATTTCTGTTAAGCCAGTAGCAATTATCAGGTATGCATTTTCTGGAGTTGAATGACTTACTAATGATGAGTAATCACTGAAACGAATTTTCAGGCATTCTCAGAAGATTTCTACATAGGTTCTTTCCAAATCTTATAGAGCATACTTTCTGCTATGAGGTTTTTTAAAAAATTGTTTTGTTTATTCTAGTTCTTTTGCATGACTACATACATTCTACTAGAATTAGAAATTGTCAATTTAAACAGAGAAGACTATTGAGATATTAATTGGGATTCAGTTGAATATTTAGATCAGTTTGAGGAAAAATGGACATCTGAACAATAGTTGAACCTTCTGGTCTGTGAATCTGGTATATCTATCTAATTATTTAGGTCTTTTAAAATTTTTCTCAGCAGTATTTTATAATTTCCTATGTATAGGCTTTGTACATTTTTTGTCAGATTTATCCTAAAGTATTTCCCATTTCTGAATACTATTGTAAAGGTATTGTTTTCCTAATTTCAATTTCCAAATGTGTATTGCTAGAATATAGAAATAAAATTTATATATAGATAGATAGATAGGCCTTTTGTTTTGTGATTTTGCTTAGCTCACTTATTGGAGCTTATAGTTCTTTTGTAGATTCCTTAGGATTTTTCACATAGACTGCGTGTCTTCTATAAAAAACAATTTTTAAAAATTTCTTCCTCTCCAACATGAATGACTTGTATTTGTTTTTATTGCCTTATTTTACTGGCTAGGATCTCTAAGTTCATGTTGAATAAAAGTGCTAAGAGTGATCATCCTTTCCTTACCTTACAGGTAAAGTAACTAGTCATTCACCACTAAGGATTAAATTGGTGATAGAGAAATATCTTTTAGGTTGAGGAAGTTCCTTTTATCTATAATTTATGGAGTTTTACCATAAATGAGTGTTGAATTTAGTCAATCATTTTTTTGCAACTATTGAAATGATCATTGTTATGTTTTGGCATGTTTTTCTCATTTGTTCCATTGGAGTTCATTAAGTTTGTTAGATTTGTGGATTTCATATTTTAGTCAAATTTGGAAATTTTCAATCCACTATTTTTTCAAATACTGTTTTGTCTCTACCTCTTTCTCTCTTTTGGGGGCTCTAATCACTTATATATTTGATCAGAATACAGATGCTCTGTGCGGTTTTTTTCAGTATTTTTTTCCTTTTGTCTTTCATTTTGGAAAGTTAATATTGTTATGTCTTTAAATTCACTGATATTTTCTTCTCCAGTGTCTAATCCACTGTTGATCCCATTCCATTTTTTTTTTCTTTTAAGGTATAATAATTTTACATCTCTAGCAGTACAATTTTTTAATACCCACTATTTCTCTCCTTATCGTAGTTTTAGTCATAGTTTACTTTCTTCAATATATGGAGCTTACTCATATTAACTATTTTAATATTCATATCTGCTGGTTCTATTATGTATGCCATTTCTGTGTGTGTTTCTATAGTTTGATTTTTATTCTGGTTATATATCATATTTTCTTGTTTATGTGCATACCTTTTAAATTTTTTTGTGCGTGCCTTGTAATTTTTGATGAGATACCAGACATGTATAAATGTTGTTGGTTGACAGAATTTTTTTCATTTCAAGTTTTTATTTAAATTCTAGTTAGTTAACACATAGGATAATATTGGTTTCAGGAGTAGAATTTAGTGATTCACCACTTACATATAACACCCAGTGTTCATCACAATAAGTGCCCTCCTTAATGCCCATCACCCATTTAGCCCATCTCCCACCCACATCCTCCCCTAACCCTCAGTTTGTTCTCTATAGTTAAGAGTCTCTTTATAGTTTGCTTCCCTCTCTGTTTTTTCCCTTCCTCTATGTTCATCAATTTCACTTCTTAAACTCCACATGTGCTTGAAATCATAAGGTATTTGTCTTTCTCTGACTAACTTATTTCACTTAGCATAATACACTTTAGTTCCATCCATGTCATTGCAAATAGTAAGATTTCATTCTTTTTGATAGCTAAGTAATATCCCATTGTGTATATATACCAGAACTTCTTTACCCAGTCATCAGTCAGCGGACATTGGGCTCTTCCTATAGTTTGGTTATTATTGATAATGCTGCTATCAACATTGGGGTGCATTTGCCTCTTTGAATCAGTATTTTTGTATCCTTTGGGAAAATACCTAGGAGAGCCGGGTCATAGGGTAGTTCTATTTTTAATGTTTTGAGGAACCCCTGTACTGTTCCTCTAAGTGACTACACCCTTTGCATTCCCGCCAACAGTGTAAGAGAATTCCCTTTTCTCCATATCCTCACGAACATCTGTTGTTTTCTGTGTTGTCACTTTTAGCTATTCTGACAGGTATGAGGTAGTATCTTATTGTGGTTTTGATTTGTATTTCTTTGATGATGAGCACCTTTTTTCATGTGTCTACTAGCTATCTGGATGTCTTCTTTGGAAAAGTGGCTATTCGTGTCTTCTGTCCATTGCTTAACTGGATTATTTGTTTTTTGGGTATTGAGTTTGATAAGTTCTCTATAGATTTTGGATATTAACCCTTTATCAGATATGTCATTTGCCAGTATCTTCTCCCATTCCATAGGTTGTCTTTTAGTTTTGTTGATTGTTTCCTTCACTGTGCAGAAGCTGTTTATCTTGATGAAATCTCAGTAGTTGTAGTTCTTTTCTGGTTTTATTTTCCTTGCCACTGGTGATGTGTTTAGTAAGAAGTTGCTATGGCTGAGGTCAAAGAGGTTTCTGCCTGTGTTCTGCTCTAGGATTTTGATGGTTTCCTGTCTCAAATTTAGGTCTTTCATTCATTTTGAATTTATTTTTGTGTATGGTGTAAGAAAGTGGTCCAGTTTCATTCTTCTGTGTGTTGCTGTCCAATTTTCTCAATGCCATTTGTTGAAGAGACTATCTTTTTCCATGGGATATTCTTTCCTGTTTTGTTGAAGAATAGTTGACCATAAAGTTGTGGGTTGATGGATTTTGATTTATTCTTTTAAGTAATGTTAGATTTTGTGCAAGTGCACAGTTAATCAGTTGTATTCTTTCAAGGTTAATCTTTGTAAGTACAGAGAACACTTTAGTATGGAACTAATTTAGCTCTCTTACTAAAGTGATGTCCTACTGAGAATTCCACCTGATGACCATGAATTATGAACTCTTCCATTCTGACTGGTGAGAGACAAATTATTTCCAATCTTGTGTGAACTACAGAATTGTTTTGTCTCTTTCTCTTTGGTATTTTTTCCTCCTGACCTCGCATAATTTTCTTTTACACATTTGCAGATCAATACTCAGCCAAAGACTCAGTGGGATCCATATAGATCTATGGAGCTTTCTATACACAGCTTCCTTATCTTCATTACTTTGCCCAGCAAATTATTGTTGTTTTGATCTCTACTTCTGTCTCCTCAACTAGGTGATAGGGATGAACTTTGGGTTCTTCCTTTCTATTTCATGGACTGGACACTGTCTGCAAGCAGTATGCTGGTGAAAATGTAGGGCTCAATTTAACTGCTTCTCATCCCTCAAGGATCATAGTCCTATGCTGCTTGTTATGATGTCTGAAAACTGCTTTTCTATTTGTCCATGTTTTCAGTTGTTTAAAGTGGGAGAGTAAATCAGGTCTTTATATTTCATCTGGTCAGAATTTGAAGTCTACAATGTTAGGTTTAGTGTCTGCATAGTATGCCAATTTAAGGATGTACTACAATTTAACAAGGTATCCATTGTTGGATATTTACATTTTTCCAATGATAAAAACTTTTATGTATAAATATTAAGAAAATATGCATACATATGTCTATGCTTCTTTAAATTTTTTAGATAAAATTTATGGGTCAAAGAATATAAAAATCCAAGACTTTATTGGTAAACTGAATGGATATTACTTTTCCCTCTTAAAATAAGTACTGGAATTCCTTAGGAACTCACTAAATAGTCTTCTTCACTACCTAATTTTTGAACAAATGTACTAATGCAGAGGGTTGTAGGTGTAGGCCAAAATAGCATCTCTGTTGCCAAGGGAGGGTAAGTTATATCATGTGAAGATTAAGTAAGTCAATCTACTGTACTCAAGGTGACTAGAATTGCCCAAGAACAAATAGTGTTGGAGCATAGGGAGCTTCAGCTAATGGACAGAATTTGTCTCCTAGGGAGTGATGGGTGGCGTGTACCCATTGGAAAGCTACTAGCAACAGGTTTCTAGGAGGAAGCAGGAAAGAACTGAGCTGACAACACTTCAGTTTATTCTTCCCAAATCCACCAATCAGATACGTCATTTCACTCCCTGGGACAGATGGAGTGAAGTTTTATAAAAGACAACAGCAGTTACACTAATTAAGATCTTTCAATATGGAAGAAAATATCAGGAAGGAGTAAGAAATTTTTCCTTGCTAATAACATGTAGTAGTTATTGATAACTAAATGCCAAGCAACAAGTATTATTTCATTAAATTCTTCCCTTAACTCTATGAAGTAGGTATTATTTTACAGGACATCCTAAAGATCTGTACTGAGGAAGACAGAATTACTCAGTGGAGTTCACAGTATTTCTCAGTGTGGTTTGCTGGTCACTTGCAGCAGAAGTACCTAGGTAGCTTTTATTTTATTTATTTGTATATTTATTTTAAGATTTTATTTATTTATTTGTCAGAGAGA
Source organism: Nasua narica (assembly GCA_028533885.1). NCBI lineage: Eukaryota > Metazoa > Chordata > Mammalia > Carnivora > Procyonidae > Nasua > Nasua narica. The sequence continues at coordinate 56,876,246 of CM052800.1, read as the reverse complement.
GAGAGAGAGAGAGCGCACAAGCAGGGGCAATGGCAGCCCGATGTGGAACTTGATCCCAGGACCCTGAGATCACGAGCTGAACTGAAGACACTCAACCCACTGAGGCACCCAGGTGTCCCCCTAGGTAGCTTTTAAAACTATGGTAGTAATACAATTTCCAAAATCTGTGAAAAATATAACTTACATAAGATTTTCATGTAACTGAATTTAATTTATGCCTAGAGACACTATTCTCAATAGATGACAGAAATATTAATTTACTGACATTTAGTTAAAACCAGGAATTCATGGATTATTTTGTCATTGTAGGTTTAAATTTATTCACATTCAGAATTGTGTTCCACCGCTTTTCCAGAGGCCGTATCTAAGTTCTAAAGTTGTTGTTGTGTGTTTTTTTTAATGATTCCATGCATCAGAGATTTGGTCTTAATTGTCCACTAAATTTGATATTTGCCTGCCAGGAATTTCACATTCACAGCTAATTCTGTTCTCCTTCTGTAAGGTTTCTGTTCCTCTAATTGGGCAGATTTCATCTACTCTTGCGGGGTGGGTGTGTGTGTGGGGAGGGTGGGATGTTTTCTGACTCTTACCCAAATTCCATTGTCTATGTTCTAATCCTTGGCTTTTACTGTTCAAAATAAGTTTTTTCCCCTCTTTCAAAGTTGTGGGCTCAGTGGAATTAAAAGTTCTGTTGAAAACTAATAATTAGGGTCTTTGGGGTGGCTCAGATGATTAAGTGTCTACCTTCAGCTCAAGTCATGATCTTGGGGTCCTGGGATTGGTCTGGTCCCCTAGCTCAGTGGGGAGTCTGCTTCTCCCTCTCCCTCTGCCCCCCCCATGCACTTCACTTTCTCTCAAATGAATAAATAGCATCTTAAAAACAAGTAAAACTAATAATTAGATTCTTGTTCTTGTTAATTTTTTTGTCCTGAGGTAATGCTGCCTGACTGAATAGGGAAAGAACAACAAGAAAATTTGGTGATAAGAATAATAAATGGGGAGAGAAACCTCAGTTATTATTTCAAAATATTAGCCTCTTTTGTGAAAATGTAGAAGGATGTTTTGAATCACAACCTCTGGGCATGGGGCCTGGGAATCATCATCTTAGCAGGATCCCCAGTTTGGACACTGATCTCAGATGGACTCCAGAGGATGTTGAGGAAGTAAGAGATGATCTAGTGGGTATCATAGTGATGTCAATACTTGGCTGCTCAGATGAGACATAAACATTTACTCAGATCTATCAGAATGCATAAGCTACAAAGCCTTCTGTAAAGTATTTTATTGTTCACTTTTTTTTTTCTGTGCTTTTGCCTGGATCTCTGCTTTTTCCCTCTGTACATTCAGTCTTATTTACCCAAGGTTCCACTCCTTTCCTCTCCTAGTTGTGGGAAGTGGGTTTGAATGGAGTAGGAAGATTAATAGTTATTGGGCATCTATGATGCTCCTGAAACTTTATATGATCTCAGTTAATCTGCACAGCATTCAGTTAATTCTCAGAAAGGTTAAATAAATTGCTCAAGATTGCACAGGTAGCAGGTGGCAGAGCTGGGATTAAAATCCAAGCCCATCTGGTGTCGAAACTGGGCTTTAATTACTTTATGTTGCTGCTGTCCTTGACAGAGGCTTTAGTGATACCCCTGATTCCCTCATCATCATCAACATTTCCCTTATTTCCTAGCCATATGGAAGACCAAATACTCACCTTTTATTTTTCCCATACTCATTATCATACTGAGTCTGTAAAAGAAATTTTATGTTATATTGTGTTTTCTGTTTTAGATTGCCAATAATAGTACTCTTGTTTATATGGCACTTTGCAAAGTACTCCACAGTTGTGATTTAAGGCATCTTTGTTTATCCTGACATGGATTTGAACCTCAGGCTAACAGTTGTGTGAACAAGTTAACCCCTGAGATCTCCACCTTCCTCTTTCAGTTTCTGTGTTAGGGCCAGTAGAGTTTTTTTTTTTTTTTTTTTAAGATTTTATTTATTTATTTGACACAGAGAGAGAGAGATCACAAGAAGGCAGAGAGGCAGGCAGAGAGAGAGGGGGAAGCAGGCTCCCCGCCGAGCAGAGAGCCCAATGCGGGGCTCAATCCCAGGACCCTGAGATTATGACCTGAGCCAAAGGCAGAGGCTTTGAGGTCCCATGGGGCACCGAGCCATCCAGGTGCCCCATGGGACCAGTAGAGTTTTAAAAAATACGTAGTTTTAAAATACAAGTAAATACACACACACACACACACACACACACACACACATACTTCTTCCTCTGAGCGAACTTCTTCAGATCTGAGGTACCCAAAAATTCCTTTTGTATGAGATTATCTTTCTTAATAACATCTTGGTTCACAGGGCCTTAATTACAAATTGTTGAGAGGAGACATAGGATATCTATAGGGGAAGCAGGAAGGCATGAGTTTCCTATAACACACAGTGCCACCTCTTTCCCATCTCAGGTGGGTGTGGCTGGCTACATCCAGGGATTCTCCTGGTCTGTGCAGCCTGCTGATCTGATGCATGTGCCTTCCTTTTTTTCAACATCTCTGGAAAGTGTAAGTGTATTCATATACTTCTTGATGTACTCCAGAGCTGCATATTTAAAAAAAATTATGTATCAAAAATATTTTTCCCTTAATAAATGAGGAAAGTGTGGATTCAGTTACTTTTTGCAGATGTTAAATCTATGTAGTGGGAGTGATAGTCACATAACAATCTCCCTCTTCAGCTCTGCTTTCCTAGGGATTGTGCCATAGCAGAATCTAAACTAGTCAATTAATATTATCTGTCTCTTGGTTTAAAATGGTCTCATTTTGTAAAATTATTCAGCTATTCCGAAGTTGAGCCTTCTATGAAGACTCCTCCTCTCCTATCCTATTGAAAGGATGATACTGGATTCAAGGGGGCTTATATGTCCTTATGGCCATGGGAAATGAGGAGATTGAGCTTTGTGGGGATTTGGGTTTTCCCTGGGTTTTGGGTGTGCTCCTTGTCCCTCCTCATAGGCACCCTCATGGGATCACCTGCAGAAGTCTGAGGCTAATGAAAACTGTCTGCCTGTCTCTTGGTATGATCAGAGTACGGTGATGAGCTTACAGAAGTAGCTGTGCCTTATCTTGGTGGAACTACCTTACCTTATCTACCTGACCCTCAGCAGCTTCAACAATGATGCTCTTTATTTCTCATCCTCCCCTAGTAGGCCTTCTGGCTCTCCACTTTACTTCACATCACAGTTTCTCAATCTCTTATCGACTCCACAGAAAAAGACTCAAAGGTGCTATTCCTTGCCCCTTTATGGTGCCCAAATGTGACAACCATTTCTAATCTCCATGAGTTATCCTGTGTTGATGACGAGCACCTTAGGTTGTGATCTGCTGGACTTTCGAATGAGAAAGGGAAGAAATTGTTTACTTCTTGTTTGGCTTACTTGTATATCTTTTTTTTTTTTTTTAAAAGATTTTATTTATTTATTTGACAGAGAGAGAGACAGAAAGAGAAGAAACACAAGCAGGGGGAATGGAAGAGGGAGAAGCAGGCTTCCTGCCAAGCAGGGAGCCCGACGTGGGGCTCGATCCCAGGACCCCGGGATCATGGCCTGAGCCAAAGGCAGATGCTTAACGACTGAGCCACTCAGGCGCCCCTTACTTGTGTATCTTAATGTGCATTCCCCCTCAGAAGCAGCGTCAGAAACACATATTTGAGTCCACCTATTTGGGAGAGGATCCATGGAAACACCAGTAGGGGAGAGGGGAAATGAGACCAGGAAGGAAAGAAAGCCATTAAGGAGTATATTACTTGAGAGGGGGGCAAGATGGCGGAGAAGTAAGAGATCCTGCAGGAACCGGTCCCCAAAAGTGAGCTGGAAATCTACCAGAACACGCTGAACACCCATGAAATCACCCTGAGGAGAAAGATTTCTCACTCCGGGATCTCTCCGAGAGCAGAAGACAGTAGTGGAGAGGTAAAAGCAAAGTGGGAACACTCAAACTGATATCGGAGGATAAACAAAAGGGGGAGGGAGCCACCAGAAGCTAACCAAGGACAGTAATACCCCAAAGGAAAGTGCCCGGTGGCGGGGGCCTAGCATTAATGTAGAGTCAGTTAAAAACACTTAAAAAGGGCAAAAAGTTCTGAGGAGTAGCTAGTGGAAGGGGGTGGTCGCAGGCACCGGCGCTTGGACCCACTCTCCCAGGAAGGAGCACCCCTAAGTGAGACGGGTGGGGGGATCCAGTCCGTGATTCCTGAACCTGCAGCTTTCCGCTCTCTGCAACAACCTGTGGGCCGGGCGCGCACCTGCAAGTGCCTTTAGAGAGTCTGCGGTGGTCCATGAGCCACACCTTTTCTCTGTGTGCGCCCGTGACTGCGACATTTGCAGCGCGCTGCAGAGCCTGAGTGATCCCCGCTGGCCGGGGAGAGAACGCGGGCAAGCGGCCTAACCTCCGGGGCGCCCCTCGCGGAGCCGCAGAAAGGTGGCTGGGGTTGCGACTTTCCTGGCCCGCCGCAGGCCTCCCGGGTCCGCAATTGGGAGCCCCAGAAAGGCGGCTGGGGTCACGCGCCACCTCGAACAGGCTGCGCTGTGAGCAGAAATTTCGCGGAGGGGAGTGTGTGTTCTGAACCACACAGAGGGGAGCAGAGACTTGGGCTTCCTACAACTCAGAGGTCTGAGTGCTTCTGGGCAGATTCATTGCTTGGACTTTCTGAAAAGGTGAAAAAGGTACAAAAGGCCAAAAACCTTCAGAGAGTGAAAGACTGAGAAACC
>CM052800.1:56851466-56870984 GCA_028533885.1 Nasua narica | reverse complement strand
GTAAGGTGGTATCTCAGTGTGGTTTTGATTTGAATCTCTCTGATGGCTAAAGATGATGAACATTTTTTCATGTGTCTGTTAGCCATTTGTATGTCTTCTTTGGAGAAGTGTCTGTTCATGTCTTCTGACCATTTTTTGATGTTACATTATTTTCTTTACACTAGTTTCTTACACTGAAAGAATGATATCTCCTTAGAGGATGTCTATTTCCATGTCTTCAAGCAGGAAAAAGTTAGGATTGGAAACAATAGGTCTGAAACATGCAAAGACATTTTTAAGAATGTCAGGGGATAAAGACTAAAAAGATAAGCTATCTAGTAACATTTAAGTTATGAAATTTTGAGCATCAAAACACAATAATGATTAATTATAGTTAATCATAATAGTTATCATTAATTGACATAATGATAATGATATAATGATGAATAATGATATAATGATAAATAGTTATCATTAATTGACATAAATTAAATGTATGAAAGCCTAAGAACTCATAATAATGTGTCAAAATGTTTAACTATAAAGTCTGAAAACCAAAAAGGAGGATGATGTAGCATTGTGTTTTAGAAATTTATTTTAATAAGTAAAGAAAGCTTTCCTTCTCCTATTATGCATATTAACTTTGAATATAGAGAACAATGAGTAAAATAAATGATGAATCCTGATGTTCCCCATAATACTGGTATATGATCGGTGGTCATACACAATAACCAAATAGAAAGTAGAAAAATGACCAAGCCAAATGTCCTACAAAGAAGATTTACCTTCACATAATTTCTTTTTTTTAAACACAATTTATTCTTTAATTAGGTGATGAGACTTGTAGATGGCGCTACTGATTATAGTGATATACAGATATCAACAAATTTCTGATTGTAAGCATCCTTCCTAGATGATTCTTGTCTCCTAGTATTCACATCTCTGTGTAATCCGGCCCTGCCAAGTCAGTCACATCTAATGAACAGACTAAAACAAAAGTGTTGAGATACCATTTCCTAGATGACATTTTGAAACGACTGGCTTCCATCATTCACTGTCTCTCTTTGACTTTATTGGCTTGTTTGCTCTGATGAAGCCAACTGTCAAGTTGTCAGCTGCTCCCAACAGCCAGTTAAGTACAGAGATACTCTGTGCCACAGTCCAGGAAGAACTAAATTCTACTAACAGCCAAATGATTAAGTTTGAGAGTTCATTCAGTTGAACATTGTGATGACTGCATTCCTGGACTGCAGCTGTGTGAGAGACACTGAGCCACAGGACCCAGCTAAGCCCATGCCCAGATTCTTGACTCATGGTAACGGTGAGATAACAAATGGTGTTGTAAGCCACTAAGTTTCAGAGTAATTTCTTGCTTGCTAATGGATACTTAATACACCAACAATGATAATGCCCAAGAAATGAAGTTTAGGTGCATCCTTGTCCCATGTCCAAACAGGAATAGATTGGCAGATGGTCCACAGTGTGCTACCTGGGCTAGAGACAAAATCTTTTGCAGTTGTGTCTGTTAAAGTTTCTACTAGGAAAATACATCTGCTAAACTCACTGTTAACCATATATAAGAATAAGAATATGCATTAGGATGAGAATAGAGCTAATAAAATGTAATATAATGTTCAGATGTTTGGGGAAATGTTGACTTTTTAAATCTTTTAAATTTTTTTAAAGTTTTTTTTAAGCTCTTATTTATTTATTTGAGAGAGAGAGAGAGAGAGAGGGAGAGAAAGAGAGAGAACAAATAGGAGGAATGTCAGGGAAAGAGAGAACCAGGCTTCCTCTGAGCAGAGAGCCCAACATGGGGCTCTATTCCAGGAACCTAGGATCATGACCTGCAAGAAAGACAGACGCTTAACCCACTGAGCCACCCAGGCACCCGAGATTTTATTTATTTATGAGAGAGAGAGAGAGAACAAATGCAGGGGGAGTGACAGAGGGAGAAGTAGGCTCCTGGCTGAGCAGGGAGCCTGATATGGAACTTGACTCCAGGATCCTGGGATCACGACCTGAGCCAAAGGCAGAAGCTTAACCAACTGAGTCACCCTGGCATCTAGGAAATGTTGACTTATTAATTATGGAACACAGTGTAGATACTTATAAGAATGTTAATTTTTAGTTCCTGAAGGATTATTACATATTTAATATTTCCATTATATAAATAACTTGGATGTTAGGAATATTTTTTCTTGATATATTAAGCTCCTTAGACATTTAAAAATCTATCAATATTACATATTAACTGAGGATTTCTAAAATTTTAAAGGCATATGAAATGTCAATGCTTCCTTAATTTTCTTCCCCCGTTATAAATTAGAAGACTTCCAGTGTTAACACACATTCATATCTAAAATAATTTCTCAATTACCTTTTAATGGTAATTATTGAAACTAGATAATATTAACTATTGGTCAAAAAATGAGTATCTTAGTTATCGGGTGTGTTATTGAACTGGTTATTGCTATGGGTGAAGCCCAGTCTTCTGCAGAATCACATAGAATACACATAAACTTTTCTCCTCAAAGGATAGAAATCCAAAGATTTTATCCAGTGACTATCTCCACTTGGTTGAGTGTTGCCATTGAGAATCTTGATACTTTTGACCGTCTAGGAACCTCAATCCAAATGCATGCAAAGAACTCTAATTCAAATAAAAGAATTCAGAGTAACTCATACTTGAGTAATTTTTTAGGTAGCTAATAAAGGGCTTTATTTACTTTATAACTCCCATATTATATTCAAATTCACCTTAACAAGTACTTTTGTTCACAGAAACTAATTATAGGCAATGGTGAGGGTTATAGGAGATTGTGTGACATTTCAGATAGTGACAAGTCCAGGTAACTTCTTCCTAGTCTGTTGGGGGTGGGTATTTTTGCTTTTTCCCCACTCCTGAAGTCTCATTCTACATGGAAAGTATAGGCATACCTCAGAGATATTGTCGGTTTGGTTCTAGACCACTATAATTAAAAGGAAACAGCACAATAAAGTGAGTCAAATGCATTTTTTTGGTTTTCTAGTGACCATAAAAGTTATGTTTGGGGCGCCTGGGTGGCTCAGTTGGTTGAGCAATCAGCTCTTGATTTTGGCTCAGATCATGATCTTGTGGTCATGGGATTGAGCCCCGTGTCAGGCTCAATGTGGAGTCTGCTTGGGATTCTTTCCCTGTTCCTCTCCCTCCCCACTTCCTCCCCCTCAGCCCCTCTCCCTGCTCCCGTCCTCACTCTCTCTCTCTCTCTCTCTCAAATAAATAAAATCTTTAAAAACAGTTATGTTTACACTATACTGTAGTTTGCTAAGTGTACAATAGCATTATGTCTAAAAAATATACATATCTGAATTAAACATACTTTATTGCTAAAACATGGCAACCATCATCTGAGCTTTCAGTGCGTCATAATCACTGATCACAGATCACATTAACAAATATAATAATAATGACAAAGTTTGAAATATTGCAACAATTATCCAAATGTGATACAGAGACACCAAGTGAGCAAATGCTGTTGGAAAAATGGCACCAACAGACTTGCTTAAAGCAGGGTTGCCATGAACCTTCAATTTCTGTGATGTGCAATAAAGCAAAGCACAATAAAATGGAGTATGCCTGTATTTAATTCATGTGACATTCCTGGCCTCTGCCCATGCCCTTACTCTTCCCTTAGAGAATAAAGAGCAACTTATTTGATAGTTGAGTTTGGAAAGTGAAACTAGGCAAGCATAGTTTATTCGTCTTGACTCCCATTTCTCTTGGGACCCAGCCGTACAGAGAAAACACACATAGGGTTTGACTTCTCCTGCTGTACTGTGGTAAGTTGTTGGCTGTGATTGTATGAGTAAGTATGAGGAAAGCCCCTGGCCTGTTAGCCAGCCTCAGTAATAAAGGTGATATTTTGATTTCTGTCTGCTTGATTCCTCTTTGTTTTTCTCTTAATTAATACAAACTGTGGTTATGAAAAGAAGGATGTTTTCTATTATTCCAATCCCGACATTGTCCTACCTTTAAATTACAGAAACAGTTTAGAATTTCCTGACAGACTTTTCCTCTTTGTATATACTTACAAATGACCATGACTGTAATGTTTTGTAACTTCTTCATGAACGTAGTTCCTCTTCCAGAAATCTGACAGCTACAGTTAGATTTGCATTTTTTCCCCCAAATCAGGCATACATTTCCACAACTTTGATAGAACTGTGATATATTTTTAATCATTCTTCTATGATTTCACTTCTTCACAAAACCATTCTTAATGGACAAAAGATATTTTTCTTTCATTTGTTAATAACATTCATGTTGGCTATGGTTAACTTTACTAAATGTTATTAAGAGTCTTATTTGCCCTTTTTTTCAGGTATTAAAATGGACTGTTCAATGACAAGCATCTTGATAAATCTGTTATACAGATACTAGGCTGTTTTTGGTTCCCTGAGAAAGGCTGAGACAAGCACTTTGGGTGCTGCTAGTTTGTTTGGCTGGAGGTGGGGAGGGAGTTATGGTTAGAAGTTAGAAGAGTGAGGCAAGGAAGGAGAGAAAGTCTGTAAAGGGTGTCTTACTGACTTCATTTCTGCTGAGTGTAACTAGAACTCAATTTTACTGGGAGTCCTCTGAAGAACCATATAGAAGGCACTCAGAATTGTCCCTCTAAGCCGGGTCATTTGGTGAAATTTTCTCCTTGGTTGATGAAGGTCACCCTTGGGAGAATTAACTTCCCCCAACGTGTGCCCCTGCACAAGCAGAATGAAGAAAAGTGGAGGGATACAGCAGGGACTTGAGGAGGGTGGGGCTACTAGCAGCTTGCTGCAGATCTGTCTACCACAGCTGCAGCTGAAGCCGGAAATGAACAGAGGAGATGTGGCACAGGGCTCCAAAAGTGGCTGCTTCAGGTGTTATTCAGAAAGTAGTTGAAAGAGAGCAGCTATTCACTACCATCAATAAGCGCCTTACCTGTTGACAAGGTATGGCTAAACAATTGTTTGCTTTTTCACAAATTGAAGTTAACTTACTTTGAGTCCTTCCAACCAGAGCAGTCAGATACATCTGTATCTTTACCTGTATCTGTGTATCTATCTCTCTAATGACCTAGTCAAGACTTCCTTTCAGTTTCACTGACGTTGAGTTAAACATGTATATTACTTGAGTAATAATAATGTTTGATATGGATTCTTAAGTAACATCAATTGACAGTTAAATTAAGTTGGTCCTTAAAGAGAATTGCTCCTCCTTTAGTCTTGTACGTGTATAGCTCTGGTACAAAAGTTGGGATTGTCTTGTGATTTTGAGGTGATGACTGTCCTGCTCTGACTTATTTCACAAGAGTGAAGTCAGGGCTTCATAGGTCACAAGGTACATTCCCTCTTGAATGGTGCTATTGACAGGGAAAGAGGGCTTTCTCAGGGCAGGAACTAAATTTGAAAGGTTGGGTTATTGAGTGGTAGGTGCGGAAGAGAATCTCTCTCTTAGAAGCCAGTCCATCTGGATAGGATGAGCAACTTAAACTCCAGAAAACAAACACACACACATACACGAGCAAACATTACTTACAGTCCAGATTCTCTACATTCAAGTTTTTTTCTTTGTATATTCTTCTTTTGTTGACCTCTGGCATTAAATACGATCTTGTTGAAATGTTTTAGTTTCTTCTCCATCATGCTCATGGGTAGTAAATAAAGATTTGGCGTTCACCATTGACCCTTAGCATTAAGGGATAATAGCATTTCCATCTGGTGACTGGTGGTGGTTTATCAGTAAGGGAATCTCCAAGAGGAATCTCCAATTCACACTGTGGCTATTTCCCCTTTGTCTTTTGTTAAAGAACAAGTGAAGTGCCTACTATGTTTGGGTCTCACTAGAAATAGTTAAGGGTTTCCTTAACTATTGTTTCACCTTCTACCTTGGTTGATTTTATTCATCTGTCATCTAAATCACATTGATTCAAAACCATCTTTTGTACTGTAATAACAAATGTAGGGTTTAATTTGTTTCCATAAATTGTTTTATTTTAGTGATCTATTTAACCACTTGGCATTAGGGATTGGTTCAGAGGCTGTTCTTATTGACATCTTTATAAATGATGTGGAAAAGAAAGTGTTCACAATGAAATTTCCAAGTTTGCCAATGACCTCAAGTTCTTCTGGTTAATGAAATGTCAAGCTGATGGGGATAAACTGCCTGAAGACCTCATGAAGCTGCGTTACTGGACAGAAAATTGACATATGAACCTCAGAAAGGACAAAGATAAGATAATGAGCCAGTACATTTAGGAAGAAAATAGTCCAAACTATACTTGTGGAGTAATGGGCTTGGAGTTATCCATTACAACTCCAGGATCATTGTAGACTCTTCTCTTAAGACAGTGATAGGTTCATTAAAGACTGATAAAATTCTGATAATCACCAGGACAGGAAGAGAAGAAAACAAAACATAGTATCCTCTTCTTACAGAAAATCATCGCACAGATATACCTGTTATTCATAGTTCGATCACTATATTCAAGACTATAATGAAAAAGAAGGCAATAAAGGGTAAGACATCTGCAACAAGAAGAATGGCAAGGCTGCCCTGTAATGTAGATTTAAAAGATGAAAGCTCCAATATAGAATGGCAAAGTTTGAAAGAAAATAAAGCCAAGACATCCAAAATATTTAACGATTCTATTTTGTATGCGAAAACTGGCTAACTCTCTTAAAGGAGGCAAAACAAAGACAAAAAAACAAAGGCATTTTTAATTGATAGTTTGTTTCCACAGAGAGTGGATTTATGAAACTCATTTCCTGGAGAAAGAGAGTTCCTGATGAAAGTAGAATTTCCAAAAAGAATTTAATGAACTCTTGTAGTATGCATTTAAGTTGTTATTTAAGGAGGAAATGATGATGATGGATTTATTTCTATCTGCAAGCTGAATATCAGTATGTATATATGCATTCTTTTTACCTATCCTTTGGTATATGTCAGAGGCAGGAAAAATAAAGGCAGCTTCTCAGGACCAATAGTTTCATGAGTTGAGAAGTTAAAAATGGAGATGTATAATTAGTACATGAGTTTCTCAAACATCTGTCACATCATATTGTTTAGTTACTATTGAGACAAGGCAGTGAACATCTAACAGATTTAATCTTTGTAAAACAGAAACATTTCTCAACATTTTTCTTTCTTAAGTAAATCAATGAATTCTCTTCCAGGGGAGACTAGCCCATATTAGCAAACTCCCTGCTGAAACAACCTGAAAACTCAGGAATTTCTTTGTGATTTGAGTTTATGTGTTTAAAACTATGTGTTGGGAAAAAAAATAAAAAAAAAATAAAACTATGTGTTGGACCATAACCTTACTTGTTTTAGGACTGTTGGTTTTCAGTAGCTAATCAAGAATACCCTGGTGTAAATCAGTCAACTGCAGTGTAACTCGCACTTGATAGTATTAAAAGACAATCTTAGAATGGTTAACGTGATAGCCATACATAGACACAGTCTACTTCTAACAAAACTGTACTTTTTTGGCTACAATCTATTCTCATTTGTCTACCTGATTTTTAAGGATGAATGATAGTAAAAAATGATCTAAGGTGGGGTAAACAATTTATTTTTTAAAGATTTTATTTATTTATTTGACAGAGAGACAGAGAGAGAAGGAACACAAGCAGGGGGGAGTGGGAGAAGGAGAAGCAGGGGACCCTGATGCTGGGCTCAGTTTCAGGACCCCAGGATCATGACCTGAGCTAAAGGCAGCCGCTTTGGCTTAATGACTGAGCCACCTGGCACCCTGACAAATATTTTTTGAAAAGGTCTAGACAAGAAACATTTTAGGCTTTCTGGATCGTGTGGTCCTTGTTGTAATTGCTCAGCCTTGCTCTTGTAGCGCAAAGACAGCCCTAGACAATACATAAAACTTAGGTGAGGCTATTTGTTCCTATGAAACTTTACTTCCTCAAACAGACACCAGGCCTGATTTGACCTTTGGGTCAGCTGACATCTAAACCAAGGGTGAGGGGCGTCTGGGTGGCACAGACAGCTAATCATCTGCCTTCAGCTCAAGTCATGATCTCAGGGTCCTGGGATGGAGCCCCACATTGGGCTCCCTGCTCAGCGGGGAGTCTGCTTCTCCCTCTCCCTCTGCCACCCCCTGCTTGTGCTCTCTATCTCTCTCAAATAAATACATAAAAATCTTAAAAAAAAAAAACTAAGGGGGAGCTGAGATTAATGAAACATAACTTATGCAAGCTTTCCAAAGTAAAGACATTAAACAGAAGCATCTGTTTCATAGGAATCCCCTTTAATTTAATTTGTGTATGTGGTATACCTTCACTCTTAAAACTTGTTCTGCTTGGCTCAGGTTTTATGTTGAAAAGAATACAGGATTTGTGCAGAGATGGCCTGGGTCAGGCCCTGTTCTTCCACTTGTTACCTGGGTAACCTTGAGTAAGCGGCTTAACTTTTCCAAGTCTTATTCTTTCTTCATAAAAATGGGACAATAATAATGTTTAGCTGTGAGAATTAAATAAGGTTAGTGTAAAGGATATTGTAAAATCACCTACAAATACTTTAAGACAGCAGCAGTTACTGTTGCTACCATCCAGGGTTGCTGACCATTTTTCTCTCCATATCTTTCTAAACTTATTAGCTCATGTGCTCTCCCTAAATGAGAAAAAAAAAAAAAGCTAAGCCAAGATGGGTCTTGTGATATCATAAACTTCATAAAAGTAATTAAATTTTCCATTAAAATAAGCTTTTAAGAAATGTACATTCATAGAGAAAAAGAAACCTTAGAGTTAAAAAAACAAAAAATAAGAGAAGTTGTAGTAACTGACATAAGTGATAATAGAAATTTAACAAGAAAAGAATATTAGAGGGTGAGAAGTTAGAGACAATAAGCAGAAGATGAACAATAACTCAAAGAACAAAGCCAAAATAAGGCTAACAGTGGGAGTTTAGGAGGGAAAAGAATTGGAAAGGCAAAGTTAATGAGAGTGGGTTGAGTTCAAGGCTAGTATTAGAGTCTGCCAGCAAAGCACTGTATATAGGAAGTTTGCAGTTCTGGGTTTATCGGTCCCTATTACCAGTGTGACCACTTGACTTCTATACTTTGTTCCAATTATTATATTTAGGACCATTCCGTTTGTATCTGTATTTACTGACGGGCATCCAAAGATAAGAACCAGGGAAGCATTTAAAATAATAGCCTGCAGTTCCGTTGGTTCTGTATTTCTAATCAGAGAAAGCTTCCTTGAGAAAAATGACGCCCATGTGCCCTGACTACAAAATGAGTTAAGATAAATGAAGATTAAATAGCAGACTTGTTAATCAGGATTTGGGGTAGACTTACATTTTCACAGTCCATTTTCTCGCTCTCACTTTCTCGCTCTCTCAAGCCTGCATTCCTGCTTATACATTCTCACAACACACATCCACACCCACGCACGCCTGTCATACTTTCTCTACCCAGATGGATGAAATGGACTGAAGTTGCGTGCACCAATGTGTCTTTTATAATCAGTACTCACTGTCTCAGAGTCAGACAAATGAGGAAATAAAGAACATACTTTTTTTTTTTTGCAAACAGAGAAATGACATTCCTATTTTTCTTTCTGATAGGACTCAGACTAACCTATCTAGGTGCCACGTTCATATTAAGTGGATATTCAGTTGTACCATCTGGCAAACAGAAGGTTAAAAGTATGACTGTTTAAGGAGAAACAAACAATTCAAGAGGGTTTTATTTTCATTTCAGAAAAGAAGTATTTGGAATCTGTCTCCTCATCCCCAAACATAGTTATTTTCAGTCATTGGATTATATGTGGACTTGGCTACACCAGCAAAAATATAAAAACACACTGAGGAACTGTATCTTTTGTTAATTTGGGGTTTTAGTGGATTTGGGAGTTTGGGCTTACTGGGGAGAGAAGAATAGTTAAATAATGGGAACAAGAAGATTAGGAGTGGCTTGATACATGAGAGAAAGGAATTAATTGCTTTGTGGAGAAATATTCTGCAAATTCTATGAAGTACTATCCAGAGTTCCCAAAGATAGAAAACTTTTAGAAAAAAATTTTAAGATCAATATATTAATGACATTTTCATATTTTTTTCTGAGTTTGTGAATGGAAGAGAATATGTCTTCCACATTCTCTTCACATTTAGGATACATCCTAAATATCCAGTGTGGGGGGAATACACATTGTGGTGGTAGCATCTCTCTTTGTTTCATTTTCAGCGACGTAGGTATCACTCTGTAATGAAAGCAGACCAAACATGACTTTCCTCCAAGCCCCAGATCCTCCATCTTAATGAGATTAATCATTCTATATTCTTCTTTTATAGAACTCCTCCTCCTCCTCCTCCCCCTCTTCCTCCCCCCTCATTCTCCTTCTCCTCCTCCTCCTCCTTCTTCTTCTTTTCCTGATTTCAAACTTATTTCAGCCCCTTCTACACAAAGAACAAAGATTCCTAGGACTACGCTTTCAGTATATGTTCTTCCAAAAAGATCGAGATAGTCCATCTAAATTTTATTATTTTTAGCCCAACTGATGGAGAAAGCAAGAAGAAAAGACAAAAGCATTACAGGTTTCCCCCAGGTTGAGAGGTGTTTGATCTTATCCCCATCATCCCAACTGACTCAGAACAGTCGTTTCCAACATAACAAGACCATTATTTTAACCGGTAACTAAAGTGAAGACCTGAAGGAATGACCTGAGTTGGATTGAAATTGCTTATCTCTAGATTGCCTTGGATAATTATAGATACCTGAAGCAATCAAACACATGCACCTAAACTTGCAGAGCAGCTTGTCAAAGTCTGTTTGCTTGAGAATACCCTGCTTTTGCTCTTTTTTTTTTTTTAATACATTACAGAAGAAACACTCCACTATGGTAACATATGATGAAAGTGACACTGATTTGGAATGTAAATATATGCAGGGTGTTTTAAACCGACAGCATTTTGTATGAAAAAGTACTTTTAAAAATACATACTGTATTTGAAATTCAATTGACAGAATAAAACAATAACAATCATTCTATTGTAATTTTTAGAGTGTACATTGAAAGAGGATATTCACTTAAGGATATAATTTTTTTACTTAGTAAGAAAAGAGTGAATATCTTACTCAGTTATTTTTTAATACTTGGCTATGAAGTGAAGCTGGTTGAAAAATTGGCTTTTCATTAGGTGGAATCATATGAAATTGCTGATATTCAAGTTTTTTAACCCACCTAGAGGCTAATTTCACATGGTTCAACTTAAAATATAAGGCTTCTTCAAAGGGACATTATCTCCCCGAGAAAAAGGGATACTCATTAAAGCAGTATCCCTTTTTGTGTTTTTTTATATTTTGAATGACATCTAAAGACTTGCAGTTTTATCACTTGTAATTTATTCCTGCAATTTCTTAGGGCTATTTTCTGGGAATTGTATGGAAAATTGTATGGATTTGGGGCTCTAATCTAGACTCATATTTTTTAAGGTTTTGAATATAGTCCTTGGTTTGCCAGGACAATTTAAAACGTTTCGTTACATTTACACACCCATAAATCCACCACCACAATCAAAATGTAAAACATTTCCTTCACCCCACTTTATGCTCCTTTACAGCCAAGGCCCCCACATCTGTTGGGAACCACTGATTTGACTTCTATCACTATAGATAAATTTTACTTTTTATAGAACTTATGAAAGTGGAATTATATAGAATGTACTTTTTTGTTCCAGGCTTCATCCAGCATAATGTTTTAGAGATTCGCTCATGTTGTTCTGAGTATCAACAGTTCATTTCTTTTTATGGCTACGTTGTAGTTCCTTTACATGAATACATTATAATTTTGTTTATACATTCACCTGTTGATGGGCTGTTTTTGGCTATTGTTAAAGATGCTATGAATACTTATGTACAAGAAAGACTATGTTTTCATTTTTCTTAAGCAAGTACCTAGGAGTGGTTTTGTTGGATCATATAGTAAACATGTGTTTAAATTTGTAATAAGTTACCAAATTATTTTTCAAAGTGGTAATGCCATGATTTTTGTCTCATATTCTCTTTTATTAGTTTTCTTATTGCTGTTGTAACAAATTATCTTAAATTCAGTGGTTTAAAACAACACATATTTATTATATTATAGTCCTGGAGGTCAGAAGTATGAAATAAATCTTCTGGGGCTAAAGTCAAGGTGTCAGGAGGGCTGATTCCTTATGGAGGTTCTGAGGGGGGAATACATTTCCTTGCCTTTTTCATATTTACCTGAATAATCCAGGATAATCTCTTATCTCAAGATCTTTAAGTTAATCACATATGCAAAATTGCTTTTTACATATAAGGTAACAGTCACAAGTTCTGGGGATTATGACCTGGACATTTTGGTGAGCCATTATTCAGCCTACCATATTCTCTAACCTTGTAATCAAGTAATTTCAACTAAAATTACTCAATCAGCCAAAACTCTAAGGTGCATAAATGTGTTTTTTTGGTATATCTTCCTTAGGCTTAATAGCTACTTATATTTGGTGATTATTGTGTGCCACATACTAGTGCATAGAGTAGGTAAAACCACATGATGATGTCGGATCAGGGTGTGGTTTTTTGTTGTTGGTTTGTTGTTGTTTTGTCACTTAAAGGAGATGAAAGTGTGATCAGCTGGTGGGAAGATGGGAATCTGAGATGGTCCTACCATTAAGCTTTAGTGATGGCCAGAAATGCCCTACTTACATTTTGGAGAGTCTAAACCTTAGAGGGAAGGCAAAAGTCTGGTCAAGTCCATCGGGATCCCAGAGCATATGGGAACATGGTATAGTTCCATGGGGTTCAGCCTCCAAACTGCAAAGTTTAGAGAAGCCCCAAGTCCAGCATCATGCCTGAGAGGTAGACTGGCAATGCTGGAAAAGATAATCTGATCACTAGGTTCAAGGATAACCTCTCAGAGCTCCATGGCACATTAGTGGGAGAGGCAAGAGCTAAATGTAAGTCAGTAATTCTAAAAGGGGCAAATGGTTTAGCCACTAGTATCTGGAGACTATGATAGGACGGCTTTGTCAAAGACAGGACAGGTATTTGTGTCCAAGTCTACCCAAAAACAGAGTGAACAAAACACTCATTATTGGCCAAGTGAAGACTGAGGATGCACACTTCATAGCTATTCCTGGCCTGATGCTGGAGACATAATGTAATCCTCACAGAATTTAGATTATCCTTGAAGGGAGGGAAAAAAGAAAACCATGAAATGATAGATTTTTAAATCTAAGGCGATTGAGGCATATCTGGGAGTGACTGAGCCACCCTGAATTAGGAAGACTAAATTTTCCATTAAGGCAAACTTGAGAGTTAAGGGAAAATCATTTATAGAGATACAAACAAAGGTTACATTTTAGCAGACCTGACATGTTGCCTTTAACAAAGGTAATGCAATTACTAGGCTTGATGAAGATTATGTGACCATACATATTGTTCCTTGAGATTTCAGATTCTTTGTTCTTAGGATCATCAGGAGTATTAGCCTTAGAGATTTAGAGATTATTTTAGGGTTTAACCTTCCTTGAGATCATGAGGAAGATTGTAAGAGGTAGTGTGTGTGAAAAATTCATGGGAAGTCCTACTTGTGTGTGAAAGACCATTGTTTTGATTTTTTAAATGGCAAAGCCATGTTCTCTTAACTGCGGTCCATTTCCTTTTCTATAGTATCAGATCTGTCGTCTTTCATGTCATGAATCCCCCTTCCCTGCCCCAACCTCCTATGAGATGACAGCATTACGTGATGGTGAAAAGAAAAAGTGCTCAGGTTCTTGCATCTTCGAGTCACACAAAGCAAGGGAATATTATTAGGTGTCTGATTAGTTGTTAATAACAGCTTGAAAATGTGAGTGTCACCGGGCTGTGAGTATTTTCTAAAGTTCATCATTTTGGCAATTTAATGTGAGATATTTCATAGGGGAGGGGCGGGTAGGAGAAGATCCAGATTTAGCCTCCATTTCTTGTTGATTGTAATCACATTTGTCACTCACCTGTTTGAACTGCTAAAACCCTTTTGGATCAGGATTGTTGAAACCTCCTGTTAAGTGGAGAAAAGTCTCCCCTGCCTCCTAGCAAATCATGGTAAACATGTCAACACGTTATGAGATGTGGTAAACTTTTGAATATATGAACATCTGATGAGGAGATCTTTTTGATCGGAACTTTTCTGTTGGTCCAATAGGCAGGACTAGTTTTCCACTTTGTTTACTTTCAGGTATCTGAGAGAGTTAGACACACATGTTGGGACCTGGGGTCAGCTCTCTGTGAAATGTATGGAAATACACTTAACACATGGGCTTTTGAGGTCCCCCGCCAAACCGGCACCTCTCCTAGTATTTTAATGGGTGGTCCTGCCTCTAAGATGGTGCCTAGATATTCTAAAATAGATACATTAAATCAAGTACAAAATGTGGTTAGATTTTCTTTTTCTGGGTGTTTGCAGCACATTTGTAAAAGTTGTTAAAAGACTTGTTTTGCTGAATTTTCATTAGCACATTCTTAGTGAGATAGTAACATTCAATATCACTGACAAATATATTGGGCATCTCTAGTAAGAGTTTTTGTAATTATTGGATTTTTAGTTATTCAGGAGTTGGCAGAAATTCTAAATATTAATAATTGAAGGAAGCTAACAATTACTGCGATGGCCCTAATATTCTAAATAGTAATAACCCCAGCTACGCTTATTGAACACTTACTGTGTTCCAGGCATTATTCACAGTCCTTCCATGTGTTACCTTATTAATCACAACAACCCTCTGAGGTAGGTGCCAATATTATTCCCCCTTTAAAGATGAGGAAACTGAGACTTTGTAAACAAAGTTAGTGAGTGGTAAAGCTGTAATGTGAACAGAGTCAGCCCAGCTCTATAACCAGTATTCTTAATCACCACCCTAATTATATTTAACTTTTTTTTAGTCTTTATTTATTTCATTTTTAAATTAAGTCTATTTTCTTTACAGCAAAATTGAAGGGAAGGTATAGAGGTTTCCCATATACCTTTGCACTACAGCATAGCCTCTCTCTTTACCAATATCCCTGCCCAGGAGTGCTACATTTGTTTCAACTGCTGAACCTACATTGACACATCATAACCACCCGAAGTCCAGTCCGTAGTTCAAATTAAGGTTCACTCTTGGTGTTGTACATTCAATGGGTTTGGACAAATGTATAATGATATGTGTCCATCATAATGGTAACAGAGTATGATACCCTAAAAATTCTCTGTACTCTACCTATTCATCCCAGCCCCTTCCTCTCAACCCTGGGTAACACTGTCTCCATACTTTTGCCTTTTCCAGAATGTTCTTTGTTAAAATCATGCAGTACATATAGCCTTTTTAGATTGTCTTCTTCACCTAGTAATATGCAAATAAGGTTCCTCCATATCTTTTCAAGGTGAGACCACTCATTTCTTTTTAGTACTGAGTAGTATTCCATTGTCTGGGGGGTATCACAGTTTATTTACCCATTCATCTACTGAAGGACAACTCGGTTGCTTCCAAGTTTGGGCAATTATGAATAAAGCTGCTCTAAACATCCACATGCATTTTTTTTGTGGATATAATCTTCAACTCTCTTGGGTAAATACCAAGAAGCACTATTGATGAGTCTTATAATAAAAGTGTGTTTAGTTTTATAAGAAATCGCCAGATTATCTTCCAGAGTAACTGTTTCACTTTGCTTTTCTTCCAGCAATGAGTTCCTATTGCTCCGCATCCTTGACAGCATTTGGTGTTGTCAGTGTTCTGGACTTTGGCTGTTATAATAGGCATGTAATAGTATCTTGTTGTTTTAATTTGCATTTCCCTAATGACATATGATGTGGAGTATATTTTCATAAGCTTATTTGCAATCTGTGTATCTTTTTTGGTGAGGTATATGGAGATCTTTGGCCCATTTTTTGAGTCGTTTGCTTTTTTATTGTTAAATTTTAAGTGTTCTTTATATATTTTGCATAATAGTCCTTTATCAGGTATGTCTTTTCAAAATATTTTATTTTATTCTGTGGCTTTCCTTCTCATTCCCTTGGCATTCCTTTTATAGAGCTCAAGCTTTTAATTTTAATAAAGTCCACCTTATCAGTTATTTCTTTCATGGATTGTGCCTTTGGTGGTGTATCTAAAAAGTCATTGCCCCACCGAAGGTCATGTACGTTTTCTCTTATGTTGTCTTCTAAGATTTTTATAATTTTAGATGTTACATTAGGTCTATAATCTATTTTGAGTTAATATTTATGAAGTCTGTAAGTTCTGTGTCTGGATTCATTTTTTTTCATGTGGATGTCCAGTTGTTTCAGCACCATTTTTTAAATAGGTTTATACCTTTGTTTGACAGTTGGTGGTTAGTTCTTATCCACATTAACTGCCTGTAGATTTTTGAAAGTGGTGGCAAGTATATAGGTAGCCAATGTATAGAACTTGTTCAGTGTGTCTTCATCTTCGTTATGTTTTCTGGACAACTGCACATGGATACGGTATGGAATGTTCCTTATTCCTTTGGCTCAGACAGCTTTGTTGAGCATGGTGTCATTGCACACATCTGGAGTTCCCATCTCCTTTATGGCAAATTTCTGGGTTTCCTTGAGTGCCTGAGGAGCACGCTTCTCGAAACCCACTCCTTGAATGTGCTTGTGAATGTTGATGGTGTATTCTCTCTGGTCAGTATCTCTTTGGTGGCAGAATGGCTCTTCTTTTCACTCTTCTTTGTGGGAGCATCCTGCCAGGTTCTGGTGGGAAGCTCAGTACCATTTATTGAAAAGAGTGTCTTTGCTCCATGAGTTGCCTTTTCTCTTTTTTCTATTTGTAAACATCTATTTCTGTACTCACTATTCGGTTCCATTGATATATTTGTCTATTCTTTTACTAAGACCACACCATTTTGATTTCTGTAGCTTTACAGTAAATCTTACCCCTCTCTTATAGTTGGAGCCTGGTAAAGGTTAGAATGTGAAACTGATATGACTTCCTCCCTTTTTTCTTTTTTCTCTTTTCTCCTGCCATATCCCTAAGTCTTTTGATTGAAGGGACTTTAGAACACTGTGGATGTCCAATGAGAAAACTGTTCTAAGGTTTCCCTACCTAAAACTCACTGTTATTTTATTTTAAATTTATTTTAAATAAATTTATTTTAAATAAATTTTCCCTTAGTGGGAAAGTTTTGAGTTTTTCACCATTAAAGTAGGTTGTTAGCTCTAAGATTTTATAGATGTTCTTTATTAACTTGAGGAATTCTCCTCTATTCCTAGTTTACTGAGAGTTTTTATCATGAATCAGTTCTGGATTTTGTCAAATGCTTTTTCTGCATCTAAATAGATACTTATATAATTTTTATTTTTTAGCCTGTTAATGAGATGTATTACATAGATTTTAGAATGTTGCACTAGATTTGCATACCTGGGATAAATCCTACTTTTTTGTGGTATAGAATTCTTTTTATACATTGTTATATTCAATTGGCTAATATTTTGTTGAGGATGTTTGTATCTCTCTGTTCATGAGAGATATTGGTCTGTAATTATCTTTTCTTGTTATGGCTTTGTCTAGTTTTGATATTAGGGTAATGCTGGCCTCATAGAATGAATTAGGAAGTATTCCCTATGCTTCCACCCTCTAACAGAGATTGCAGAAAATTGGTATAATTTCTTCTTTAATATTTGGTAGAATTTGCCAATCGACCCATCTGATTCTGGTGCTTTCTGTTTTAGAAGGTTATTAATTATTGATTCAATTTCTTTAATAAATAGAGACTATTCATATTGTCTATTCTTGTGTGAGTTTTGGCAAATGTGTCTTTCAGGAAATTAGTCTATTTCATGTAGGTTATCAAATTTGTCGGTATAGAGATTTTCACAGTATTCTTTTATTATCATTTTAATGTCTATAGGATTTGTAAAGATATCCCTTTCTTATTTCTGATATTAGTAATTTGTGTCTATTCTATTTTTTTTTTCTTAGCCTTTTTTCTGGCTAAGTTAACATCAATTTTGTTGATCTTTTCACAGAATCGGCTTTTGGTTTTGTTTAATTTGTCTCTTAATTCCTTTTTTTTCCTTCAAATATGTTTATTTTATCTTTTCAGTGTTACAATTAATTGTTCATGCACCACACCCAGTGCTCCATGCAATACGTGCCCTCCTCAATACCCACCACCAGGCTCGCCCAACCCCATGCCCCCTCCCCTCCAAAACCCTCAGTTTGTTACTCAGAGTCCACAGTCTCTCATGGTTCATTGCCCTCTCCGATTTCCCCCCATTCACCTATCCCTTCCTTCTCACAATGCCCTCCATGATTTTTCTTATGCTCCACTCGTGAGACCATAAGATAATTGGCTCTCTCTGCTTGACTTATTTCACTCCACACAATCTCTTCTAGTCCTGTCCATGTTGATACAAAAGTTGGATATTCATCCCTTCTGATGGAGGCATAATATTCCATTGTATAGATGTACCACATCTTCCTTATCCATTCATCTGTTGAAGGGCATCTTGGTTCTTTCCAGAGTTTGGCGATTGTGGCCATGGCTGCTATGAACATTGGGGTATATGTGGCCCTTCTTTGTACTGCTTCTGCTTCTTTGGGGTAAATACCCAGTAGAGCAATTGCAGGGTCATAGGATAGCTCTATTTTTAATTACTTAAGGAATCTCCACACTGTTTTCCAAAGTAACAGCACCAACTTGCATTCCCACCAACAGTGGAAAAGGATTCCCCTTTCTGCACACTCTCTCCAACATTTGTTGTTTACTGTCTTGTTAATTTTAGCCATTCTAACTGGTGTAAGGTGGTATCTCTAACTGGTGTAAGGTGTGGTTTTGATTTTTAATTTTTATTTTTTTGGCTAAAATGGCTAAAGATGATGAACATTTTTTCATGTGTCTGTTAGCCATTTGTATGTCTTCTTTGGAAAAATGTCTGTTCATGTCTTCTGACCATTTTTTGACGTGATTATCTGTTTTGTAAGTGTTGCGTTTGAGGAGTTTTTTATAGATCTTAGATATGAGACCTTTGTCTATAGTGTAATTTGCGAATATCTTTTCCCATTCTGTGGGTTGCCTGTTTGTTTTGTTGACTATTTCCTTCACTGTGCAGAAGGTTTTTATATTGATGAAGTCCCAAAAGTCATTTTCACTTTTGTTTCCTTTGCCTTTGGAGACATGTCCTGAAAGAAGTTGCTGTGGCTGATGTCAAAGAGGTTACTGCCTATGTTCTTCTCTAGGGTTTTGATAGATTCCTGCCTCATGTTGAGGTCTTTTATACATTTCGAGTTTATCTTCGTGTATGGTATAAGAGAATGGTCAAGTTTCATTTTTCTACATATAGCTGTCCAGTTTTCCCAGCACCATTTATTGAAGAGACTGTCTTTTTTCCACTGGATATTTTTTCCTCCTTTGTCAAAGATTATTTGACCATAGAGTTGTGGGTCCATCTCTGGGCTCTCTATTCTGTTCCACTGGTCTATGTGTCTGTTTTTGTGCCAGTCCCATGCTGTCTTGGTGATCACCGCTTTGTATTAAAGCTTGAAATCAGGCAATGTGATGC
>CM052800.1:56832084-56850966 GCA_028533885.1 Nasua narica | reverse complement strand
ACTGACAGTGTTTCTTACATCAGCTATATTGGCTCTCATTTCTGCCCTTACAGATTCTATGTTGTCATTAATGTTTTTCTCCATCCTAGCCATTGCCTGGATAATTGTCACCCTGAATTCCCTTTCTGACATACTGTTTATGTCCATTTCTAATAGTTCTGAGGGAGACGGTGCAGACTCTGGGTTTTTCCTCTGTTGGGTGTTCCTTCTCCTAGTAATTTTGATGAGAAGTGGATGAGAGGATGTATAGCTGGATATATTGCCCATGATCCAGGCAGGGTGCACCCTGGAAGGTTTTGGACCAATTGGGATTCACCACCAAAAAGAAAGAATAAGGATAAAAAAAGATAGAGATAGAGAGAAAAAGAAGAAATCCCAGCCAGAATGGGCCCCCAAAATAAGATTTATAAGGTATGTAAACAAACACGAACAAATATATAGGTCGAAAAAAGTAAATGACACGAAATAAAAGAACCTAGTCAGAATGAACCCCTAGAATAAGATTTATATAGTACCAGAACAAAAGGAAATACGTAGAAACACTGACAGAAGGATAAGATGGGAAGGTGGTTAAAACTCCTCGCCGGTGAGGAAGGTTATTTCAGATTTCAGGTCTTCCTGGGTTTATTGTTGTATTAAGCCTCTAGTTGTAATGTTAAGTAGTTTAGAAAAAAAAAAAAAAAAGAAATGTGAAAGCAAGTGAATAAAAAAATAGAAAGAAAATAAGAAAAAAAACCCCCTTGTATCTATGAAACATACAGTTTTGAGGATATTATCAGGCGCTTAATATATTGATTTCCCCTAATGTTGAGGATTTAAAATTTTATGGGGACCCTATGTTATTGTCCTTTTGTTTTTTGACTTGTCTTCTGGGGGAGGGGCCTGCTGCATTGTTTTCCAGTCAATCTTGCTTAGGTTGAGTCACCCTGCCCTCCATCAAGGGGTTGAGCTCTGTGGAAACCGGTTTCTCAGTCTTTCGCTCTCTGAAGGTTTTTGGCCTTTTGTAGCTTTTTCACCTTTTCAGGGAGTCCAAGCAAGGAATCTGCCCGTATGTACCCAGACCTCTGTGTCACAGAGAAGTCTCAGTCTGCTCCCCTCTGGGTGGTCCAGAACACACACTCCCCTCCTCAAAATTCTGCTCACAAGTGTGGCCTGTCAGAGGTGGCGCACTCCCCCAGCCACCTTTCTGCGACTCCGAGAGTGCTCACCTGGGAGATTAGGCTGCCCACTCACATTCTCTCCGGGCCAGCTGGGAGCGCCCAGACCCTGCCATGGGGCCACGAATGTTGCGGTTGCAGGTGCGCTCAGTCCGGAGAATAGGGCACACAGCAAAAAGCTGCGGGCTCCTGGACCACAGCAGACTCTAGTCTAAAGGGGCATGCAGGAGCGGGCCCCACCCACAAAATGGTGCAGGGAGCGGAAAGCTGCAGGTTTGTGAACCACGGACTGGATCCCTCCACCCGTCTCTCTTTGAAGTGAGTGATGTCCTTCCTGGGAGCATGGGCCCAGGCCAGTGCCCGCGATCACTCCCTTCCACTAGTTGCTCCTCAGAACCTTTGGCTCTTTCTAAGTGTTTTTTAACCGGACTCTAAGTTAATGCTGGTTCCCAACCACCGGGCACTTTCCTTTGGGGTATTACTGTCCTTGGTTAGCTTCTGGTGGTTCCCTCCCCCTTTTGTTTATCCTCCCGGTTTGAGTGTTCCCACTTTGCTTTACCTCTCTGCTGCTGTCTTCTGCTCCCACAGAGATTCAGAAGTGAAAAATCTTGGTCTTCAGACTGATTTCATGGATGTTCAGCATGTTCTGGTAGATATCCAGCTCACTTTTGGAGACAGGTTGCAACAGGATCTCTTAATTTCTTATTGTCAATTTCATTGGTTTCCACTCTAGGTCTTATTATTTCTTCTGCCTACTTTGGATTTAATTTGCTCTTTTTCTAGTTTCATAGGTGAAAACTTAGATTATTAATTTTATATTTTTCTTCTTCTATAGTAGATTAATTTAATGCCATACATTCTCATTTAAGCATTGCTTGTGTTGCATTCCACAAATTTTAATAAGTCCTAGTTTCATTTTCCTTTAGTTCAAAATCTTTTAAAATCTTTCTTGAGATTTATTTTTTGATCCTTGTGTTATATTGAAGTATGCTGTTTAATCTCCATGTATATTGGATTATCCAGTTATCTTTCCATTATTGATTTCTAGTTTAATTCACTGTAGCCTGAGAGGAGATGTACGATTTCTGTTCTTTAAAGTTTGTTAAATTCAGTTTGGTCACACATGCTCTATCTTGGTGAATGTTCCATGTGACCTTGAGAAGAATGTGTATTCTGCTGTTACCTGATGAAGTTGTCTATAGATGTCTATTGATTGATGGTATTGTTGGGTTCAGCTATATCCTTACTGATTTTCTGCTTGCTGGATCTGTCCATTTCTAATAGAGAGGTGTTGAAGTTTTTTTCCAACTATGACAGTGGGTTCATCTATTTTTCTTTGCAGTTCTATTAGTTTTTGCCTCACTTAGTTTGATGCTCTATTGTTAGCTGCATACATGTTAAGTATTAGTATGTCCTCTTGGAGAATTGATCCCTTTATCATTATGTAGCATTCTTTATCCCTGACAATTTTTCTTGTTTTGAAGTCTGTCCTGTCTGAATTTAATATAGCCACTCCTGCTTTCTTTTGATTAGTGTTAGTATGGCATATTTTTCTGCATTCTTTTGCTTTCTTCTGTATATGCCTTTATATTTAAAGTGGCTTTCTTGTAGATAGTATAAGGTTGGGTTGTGTTTTTTGATTGACTCTGACAATCTCTATTTTATAATTAGTTCATTTAGACCATTGAAGTTTGAAGTGATTATGGGTATAGTTGGGTTAGTATCTACCTTATTTGTTACTCTTTTCTTTTTGTTACCCTTGTTCTGTATTCCTATTTTTGTCTTCCATTTTTTTCCTTTTCTGTTTTTAACTGAGCATTTTATATGATTACTTTTATCTCCTCCCTTAGTTCTTTTTTTTACTTTTATTTAGTAGTTGCCCACATTTATATACAGTCCAAGTCCACTTTCAAATAATACTATACCACTTCATAGGTAGTGTGAGTACCTTATAATAACAAAATAATCCTAATTCCTCCCTCAAATCATTGTTGTCATTCATTTCATTCATATAAAAGCATATATTAGCATAAGGTATATACATAAGATATATATATACAGACATATATAATCAAGTACTTTGTTGATATCATCATTTTGAACAAACTATTATCTTTTAGATCAATTAAGAATAGGAAAAATAAAAGTTTCTATTTTATTTTCATTTATTCCTTCTGTGATGCTCTTTCTTTTATGTAGATCTGAGATTCTAACCTATATTAAGAACTTTAACATTTCTTGCAAGGCAGAGCTACTAGCAACAAGTTCCCTCAATTTTTATTTGTCTGAGAAAATTTCTCCTTCACTTTTGAAGAATAATTTTTCAGGGAACAGTATTCTAGGTCCCCCCCCCCCCTTTATCAATACTTTAAATATTTCACTCCATTCTCTTCTTGCATAGTTTCTGGAGGGACGTCAGATGTAATTCTTACCTTTGTTCTTCTGTATATAAAATGTTTTTCTCTGGATTTTTCAGTATTTTTATCTTTTTTTCTTTATCTTTGATTTTATGTAGTATAAAAATGATATGCTTAGGTATAGTTTTTGGTATTCATCCTGCTTGATGTTCTCTGAGCTTCTTTGGAACTCTGGTTTTGTGTCTGATATTAATTTGGAAAATACTTAGTCATTGTTGTTTCAATATTTCTTCTATTTCTTTCTCTGTCTTCTGGTATTCCTGTTGTTTGTATGTTACACCTTTTGTGACTGTCCCACAGTCTTGGATAGTCTGTTCTATTTTTTTTCAGTATTTATTTGCTTTTTTTTTTATTTTCAAGGATTGTACTGATATCTTCTAAATCAGAGATTCTTTCCTCAGCTCTGTTCAGTCTGCCAATAAGCTTATCAAAGGCATTCTTTATTTCTGTTACAATGTCTTTTATCTCTAGCATTTCTTTCTGGTTCTTTCATAGGATTTCATCTCTGTGCTTACATTGCTCACCTGTTCTTCCATGTTGCTTACTTTATCCATTACAGGCCTTAGCATATTAATCATAGTTGTTTTATATTCTTGCTCTGATAATTTCAACATTGTTGCCATGTTAGTTCTGATGGTTGCTCTGTCCCTTCACATTTTTTTTTCTGAAAGAGACTTTTTTAATTTTTTTAAAGATTTTATTTATTTATTTGACAGAGAGAGAGAGAGAGATCACAAGTAGGCAGAGAGGCAGGCAGAGAGAGAAGGAGAAGCAGGCTCCCCACTGAGCAGAGAGCTCGATGTGGGGCTCGATCCCAGGACCCTGAGATCATGACCTGGGCTGAAGGCAGAGTCTTTAACCCACTGAGCCACCCAGGCAGCCTCTGAAAGAGACTCTTAATCATAGGAAAGAAACAGGGTTGCTGGAGGGGGGAGAAGGAGGGGAAATGGGATAACTGAGTACTAGATATTAAGGAGGGCACGTGATGTAATGAGCACTGCATATTATATGAGACTGATGAGTCATTGACCTCTACCTCTAAAACCAATGACAGATTATATGTTAATTAATTGAATTTAAATTTTAAAGAAATTAAAAAGCCAAATTGGGTTTGCTTTTTTTTTGCCTTTTGATATGCCTTGTCTTTTTTTAAATTTCTTTATAACCAGATATGTATTACTGCTATAAATAAACTTTGAATAATATGATGGTGAGATGTCAGGGAGGGGAAAATCTTTTTTTAGAAATTTTATTTTTTTTAAAAAGATATTTGTTTTAGAGAGAGAGAGTGAGCAAATGTGGAGGTGGGGGACAGAAAGAGAGAGAGAGAGAGAGAATCTCAAGCAGACTCCCCGCTGAGTGTGGAGCCTAAGGTGGGGCTGGGTCTCATGACCCTGAGTTCATAACCTGAGCCGAAACCAAGAGTCAGACACTTAATTGATTGAGCCACCCAGGTGCCCTGGGAGGAAGTGTTTTATAGTCTTTTCAGTTTTCAGTCTTTTACTGTGCTTATGATTCTGGACTAGGAACCCCATAGTTTCTCAGTCTTTTCTTCCCCCTTAGTTGAGATGGGATATAGAGAGTGTATTAGAGTTGGGTATTACCCCCTTTCATGTGGAAGGCTGGAGCCTACTGGAGTTGAGTATTTCCCTTTTCCCAGAGCCAGTTAGGCTCTGATAATACCCCAGCAGATTAGGCTTTGGATAATAACTTTCCCGCAAAAGAAGAGTACTTTGACATATTTCCAAGTGGTTTCTTCTCTCCTCTCCTTGCTAGAAGCACAGGAGGATTTTTCTCTGATATTCACTAAGGGAATCTGGCCAAGTTCCTGTAGGTAAATCTCACAATATTTTGGAGACTCTCTTATCACTGAGTCCCCCTGGAGTTTTAACTCTCAGACTTGTCCTAACTGGCCTCTAGCAATTTTTCAATTATAATTCTGGTTTCCTACACCAGCACTTTCTCCTTTGTTGGTTTCTTCTTATGAGTGTATCCTTTGGTAAGCTATGACTCTTGTGTTCATCTACCTGTCTCTCCAATCTTCGGGGCAGTGGTTTTCCTTGTGTCCTCCCCTCTCTTATAGATCCAAGAATTGTTGATTTTTTAGTCTTTTCAACTTTGTACTTGTTAGAATGAACTGGATTTTTATGCATGGAATAAAAAACCACAAGTCTAATCTCTATTTCTTTGTTTTCCTTTTTTTTTTTCTTTTACTAGTTTCCCCTAATTCTGTTTCTTTTCCTTTCTCTTTCCCTATATCTTCACCACCTTTTTTCCTCGTTTTTACTGGTCTCCTTTGCTTCTCATAATCCCCTACTCTTTCTCTCTCTTTTCCCTCTTCACCTCACTTCTTCTAAGGTTACATTTTCCAAAGTGTTCTAAATGTAAAAAATGTAGAAAACTAAACAAATGTAAACAAACGAAATGTAGAAAACTAAACAAACATAAACATTGGTACCCAAGGTTTTAATTAGAGACTTTTAAAAAAGAGGACAGGTTAGGATCATGAGTTATAGCATGAGAGAAGTAAGGTGGAGGGAGATTATTTTACCCTTTGGGTTGAGGCTTCATCCAAAGGTATTTAAGGCATTGAATTTCCATTAGTATTCAATGTTTTGGTTCCAATATCTTTTTTCTTTTCTATTTTGTTTTTCCAGGGGAATTAGGAGGGGGAATAAAGAGCAAATGATAAAACAGTATGTAGAAGTGATTCATTAACCATAGAGTGGTTTAAAATGTGAAAACTAGGAGTGGGAAATGACTCACTGAGAAGCAATCCAGGGAAAATCTCCTATAAGAGAAAGAAAACTATTAGCTGAAATATAGGTGGCCTTTGGGAAAGTTGTTATAGGTCTTCAATAGGTAGAGTACCTGGGAGGTTTGTTCATGCCTAAAGTTTAATAGTAATTCTCTTCCTTATTTTAAAGTACAAGAATAGGGGCACCCAGGTGGCTTAGTTGGTTGGGTGCCTGACTTGTTTTCATCTCAGGTCATGATTTTAGGATCCTGAGATCAAACCTGACAACGGGCTCCATGCTCAGTGTGTAGAGTCTCGCTCTCCCTCTCCCTCCCACTGTACCTCTCCCCTTCCCCTTCACATGCTCACACACTCTCTCTCTCAAATAAATGAATGAATAAATAAAATCTTTAAAAGACAAAAATAAACTATAAGCAGGCAATATTCATACAAAGCATCCTCTGTGCCAGGTACTTTCTATGAATTATCTTCAGAGTAACCCCATGAGGTAGATGTAGAGACTATCTGCATTTTTAAGATAAGAAATTTGGGAAGTTAAGTATCTTGTTGAATACACAGTGAGGATGTGATGGAGCCAGCACTAAGCTGAGGTCACCTGGCTCTAGAGCCCAAGTCTTACTCCATTGGGCTGCTATAGCAGAATACCATAATTTGGTGGCTAAAACAACAAACATTTAGTTCTCACAGTTCTAGAAGCTGGTAGGTTTAAGGTCAGGGCACCAACAGATTCAGTGTTTGATGAGAGCCCACTTCCTGGTTCGTAGACAGCCTGTTCTTCATTTGAGGACTTAGTAGAGGGGCAAGGGAGCTATCTGGAGTGAGTCTCTTTTATGAGGGCACTAATCCCATTCATGAGGGCTCTAGCCTTAGGACCTAATAATTTCTCAAAGACTCCACCTCTAAATACCATCACCTTCAAGATTAGGTTTCAGCATGAATTTGGTGGGGGGGACACAAACGTTAAGTCTGTAACAACTCAACCAGCGTGAGCACTTTTTAATATTACTTCCCATTATCAATAAATGATTAATTCTTTAGTGAAGATGTGGGAAGATAATAATCTCTTTTTTCTCTGATAGGAAAGTTCTGAGAAAGGATAAGAGAGTTTGAGTGACTAGTAGGGAAGAGATGGGAAGGTGAGATATAGCAACAACTGAATCGAAGCAAAGGGTGATAATATTAAAAATAAAAATAATTAATAATCTGATTAAAATGGGTAGAGGGCCCGAACAGACATTTTTCCAAAGAAGACTTAGAGATGGCCAATAGACACATGAAAAGATGTTCTACATCACTAATCATCAGGGAAATACAAATTAAAACTACAATGAGATATCACATTACACTTGTCAGAATGGCTAAAATAAAAAGATGCAAGAAATAATAAGTGTTAGTGAGGATGTGGAGAAAAAGGAATCCTTGTGCACTATTGGTGGGATTGCAAATTGTTGCAGTCCCTGCAGAAAAAAGTATGGAGATTCCTCAAAAATTTAAAAATAGAATTACTATATGATCCAGTAATTCTACAACTGGGTTTTTACTCAAAGAAAATGAAAATACTAATTTGTATGTTTATAAAACATAATTTGTATGTTTCTATGTTTATTGCCATATTATCTACAATAGCTAAGGTATGGAAGCAACTCAAGTGTCCATCGAAGATGAATGGATAAAAAAGAGGTCTTGTGTGTGTGTGTGCAGGCAAGCACATACACATACACACACACATGAACATACACACACACACAATGGACTATATAACTCAGCCATAAAAAAGAATGAAATCTTGCCATTTGCAACAACATGAATGGACTTAGTATAATGCTAAGTGTAATGAGTCAGAGAGATGAATACCATAAGATCTCACTCAGATGTGGAATTTAAGAAATGAACATAGGCGAAGGGAAGGAAAAATAAAATGAGATAAAGGCAAGGAGGAAGACAAACCATAAAAGACTTAAATATAGGGAATAAACTGAGGGTTGCTGGAGGGTAGGTGGGTCGGGGGATGGGGTAATTGGATGATGGACATTAAGGAGGGCACTTGATGTAATGAGCAATTGAGTGTTGTATGCATGTGATACATCCATGTTATTATGTTATTATGTGGTTTTAATGTGTGGTTATGGTATCACATACATACCCCTGAAACTAACACTACACTCTATGTGAACTAACTTGAATTTAAATAAAATCTTGAAAAAAAAAAAGAACAAAACAAATGAACAAACAAAATACAAAGAGACAAAGATAAAACCAGACTCTTAAATACAGAGAACAAGCATGGTTTCCAGAGAAGTGGGATGGGGGTGGTGGGTAAAATAGAAGAAGGGGATTAAGAGCACATTTATATTTTTTCCCCAAATACTTTTATTTCATTTTTTCAGTGTTACAAGATTAATTGTTCATGCATCACACCCAGGGTTCCATGCAATACGTGCCCTCCTCAATACCCACCACCAGGCTCACGTAACCCCCCACCCCTCTCCCCTCCAAAACCTTCAGTTTGTTGCTCAGAGTCCACAGTCTCTTATGGTTCACCCCCCCTCCGATTTCCCCCCATTCACCCTTCCTTTCCTTCCCATAATGCCCTCCATGTTTTTCCTTATGCTCCACATGTAAGTGAGAACATAAGATAATTGATTCTCCCTGCTTGACCTATTTCACTCCGCATAATCTCTTCCAGTCCCATCCATGTTGATACAAAAGTTGATATTCATCCTTTCTGATGGAGGCATAATATTCCATTGTATATTTGTACCATATCTTCTTTATCCGTTCATCTGTTGAAGGGCATCTTGGTTCTTTCCACAGTTTGGCGATTGTGGCCATTGCTGCTATGAACATTAGGGTGCATGTGGCCCTTCTTCGTACTGCATCTGCTTCTTTGGGGTAAATACCCAGTAGAAGAGCACGTTTATCTTGACAAGCTCTGAGAAATATATAGAGTTGTTGGTTTATTATATTGTATATCTGAAACTAATATGACACTTTATTAATTATATCTGCAATAAAAACTGTAATTAATAATAACACTTCTAGTGTTTCTTCTGTTTGGGGAGCTCTGTTAGGCAATTTGTATATATTACTTCATTAATATATTATTATATATTATGATAATATATAAATATTATCAAAATACATTATAGATAGATGCTTTTATTTTATTTATTTATATATGAAGAGACAGTCATGGAGAAGATAAGCAACTTTTCCAGCATTGCACAGTTAATACATGGCAGAACTAGGATTTGAACCCAAGCCCAGATGTCCTTTTTCCTCAACCACTTTACTAAGCCAAATGGAAAAAATCCCATACTGATAATTTGGGGGTAAGTCTATCCCTATGTAAAGGCAAATTGATCATCTCTTGGGGTCTCTGACTTTTACTTACAGTTTAATCGTTATAGTGTAAATAATCTGTACCCCTCCCAAGAATTGTTATTGAGAATTATAAGATTGAGCAGAGATTAGGAGTTTCATATGGGGATAGCTATGGTAAAATTTTAACAGTGGGGCCTATATCTGTAATATTTTGGCAGTATTAATAACCATTCTCCCCTCCCCCTACCGGGAGAACATATAGTTATAAATGAGCGAATGGGAAATGTGATGCTGAGTCAGGAGGCATGCTCAGCTGGAGAGTGGACAGTATGACCCATTATAACATACAGAGGGAATTTTTGGAGGAACAGATTATGTAAACCCAAGAGTTTTAAAGCCTAGGGGTGCCTGGGTGGCTCATTGGGTTAAAGTCTCTGCCTTCTGCTCAGGTCATGATCTCAGGGTCCTGGGATCAAGCCCCACATGGGGCTCTCTGCTCAGCAGGGAGCCTGCTTCCTCCTCTCACTCTGCCTGCCTCTCTGCCTACTTGTGATCTCACTCTCTGTCAAATAAATAAATAAAATCTTAAAAAAAAAAGTTTTAAAGCCTAGAGAGAGAAAAAGGCTGGATTTAGCAGGCAGGAAACAGCAGTTTGTACTGGAGGTGGCTATGGTGTCACTGTGGCCTCTACTCAAGTCAGCTCTTCCTGATTTTAGAGAGAGAAAGCTGAAAGGATCTGTATTGTACAGGATGGGTTGGAACAGAGTCTGAGTTCCAACTTCATGGTTTACTCTAAGGGAAGTTTGCTGAAAAATACTGGTGGGAATTGCAGAATTCTCTGAGTCCTTGAAGGAACTTGAGTCCTGTGGAGTGGTTTGCTTGTGGAGTGGTTGACTACTCAGGATCCCAGTTGGGAATACTTTCAAGAAAAGTACTTCCTGGTATCAGCACCACTCCCTTGTTTTTCTCAACACATATTTACATTATCATATTGACAGTAATGAGATGGAGGGATAGGCTGAAGGAGGTTAGACCAGAAACCAGAGGACCAAATGGCAAGGTTAAAAGTGTGAAGATAGAGGGGTGCCTGGGTGGCTCAGTGGGTTAGGCCTCTGCCTTCACCTCGGGTCATGATCTCAGGGTCCTGGGATCAAGCCCCGCATTGAGCTCTCTCCTTGGCTAGGAGACTGCTTCCCCCTCTCTCTCTGACTGCCTCTCTGCCTGCTTGTGATCTCTCTCTCTCTGTCAAATAAATAAAATCTTAAAAAAAAGTTTGAAGATAGAGATCTTTGTTTTTGTCTTCATTGTAGGTCATTTAAAGATAAAACATTTATCCCCAGTGTTCTAACTTTTGCTGTTTGACGAATTTGTGCCTTATTTTTAAGAAATCAAATTTTGACCCGACTGATCCTTTTTATTGTGTATTTGTTTTTATTGTATTAATTTTTTTAGGTGTTTTCTTCTTCTCTCCCCACACCCACACTATTTTCTTTAAGCTATTCTTTTCCTCTATGGAAATGGGAAAAGGATGCTTAGATCATTGAATTTCAGCCTTGCTTTGTTTTGTATGTTCATTTAAGGTCATAATCTCACACTTAGCTGCTTTCTATGAATTTTGATAAGTAGTATTTTTACTGTTACTCATTTAAAATATTGTCTGGACTTCAAGACTGTGATTTCTCCTTTGGCCTTTGATTATTTAGAAATGTATTTATTATTTTTCAAACACTTATGATTTTTTTTATTATTGGTTTTAGTTTCTTTCCTTGGTGGCTATACTTTGTATATACTTTGTACCTAATTTCAGTTTATGGCCCAGCATATGGTCATTTTTTGTCAGTGTTCTATGGGCATCCAAAAAGAATGTGTGTTCTACAATTGTTGAATGCAGTGTCTGTTGTTACATGACAGTAGTTTATATCTGCTAATCATGTTGATGAAATCTTCTATATCTTTCCTACTCTTTTATCTGCTTATTCTGTTAGTTTCTAGAGAATGATGTTATAATATCCTATGATGGTTATAGATCTATTTATTTTTCTCATTTTCCTTTATTTTTTAAATTTAATTGAATTTGTTCAGTGTCCCAAGATTCATTGTTCATGCATCACACCCAGTGCTCCATACAATACGTGCCCTCCTTTATACCCGCCAACAGTCTCACCCCTCCTCCAACTCCCTCCCCTCCAAAACCCTTAGTTTGTTCCTCAGAGAACACAGTCTCTCATGGTTCATCACCCCCCTCCGATTTAGCCCAATTCACTTTTCCTTTCCTTCTCACAATGTCCTCCATGTTATTCCTTATGCTCCACAAGTAAATGAAACCATATGATAATTGACTTTCTCTGCTTGACTTATTTCACTCAGCATAATTTCCTCCAGTCCTGTCCATGTTGCTACAAAAGTTGGGTATTCATCCTTTCTGATGGAGGTGTAATATTCCATTGTATATATGGACCATATCTTCTTTATCCATTGATCTGTTGAAGGGCATCTTGGCTCTTTTCACAGTTTGGAGATTGTGGCCATTGCTGCTATGAACATTGGGGTACATGTGGCCCTTCTTTGCACTACATCTGTATCTTTAGGGTAAATACCCAGGAGTGCAATTGCAGGGTCATAGGATAGCTCTATTTTTAGTTTCTTAAGGAATCTCCACACTGTTTTCCCAAGTGGTGGCACCAACTTGCATTCCCACCAACAGTAGAAGAGGGTTCCCCTTTCTCCACATCCTCTCCAACATTTGTTGTTTACTGTCTTGATAATTTTAGCCATTCTAACTGGTGTAAGGTGGTTTCTCAATGTGGTTTTAATTTTAATCTCCCTGATGGCTAACGATGATGAACATTTTTTCATGTATCTGTTAGCCATTTGTATATCTTCTTTGGAAAAGTGTCTGTTCATGTCTTCTGCCCATTTTTTTGACGTGATTACCTATTTTTTGGGTGTTGAGTTTGAGGAGTTCTTTATAGATCTGGATATTAGCCCTTTGTCTGTAATGTCATCTGCTTTTTGCCATAAAGTCTTTTTGATTTGATATTAATAGGGCTATACCTGCTTCCTTTTGGTTAATATTTGCAGCACATATCTTTTTTCTTTTATCCTTTTACTTTCAATCTTTCTGTATCCTTATATTTGTTTTTCTGTGGGCAGGAAATGGTTGAGTTTTGTTTTTTTTTATTTCACTTTGATAATCTGTCTTTTTTGAGAACATTTAAGCCATTTACATTTAATGCAATTACTGATATGTCTGGATTTAAATTTCTATATAATTTTTATTCATCCCAACTCACTTATTTTTTATCTTTTTTTTCTTCTTGGATTGATTCCATATTTTCCCTATTTTTCTAATTTCTCTCTGTTATCTTAGTAGTCATACATTCTTTTAATGGTTACACTAGAGATTAAAGCATGTATCCTTAAATTATCAAAGTAATCTAAATTAGTACTCTTTTCTTTTTTTCTGGATGATACAAGAGCATGCTTTAACTCCATCTATCTTCCCTCACTGTTTTTATGCTATTGTTGCCATCTGTTTTGGTTCTTAGTAAATATTAAAATTCACAAGACATTATTGTTTTTGTATAAATAGCTAGTATTTATTTTGAATTACCCACCAAATTACCTTTGGTTGTTGCTTTTAATTTTTTTCTTGAATCTCTGAAATTCTAAGACCATATCTCCCAGCTTCAATACTTTTTAGAATTTTCTTCACTGTGGATTTGAAATAATTAAAATATTGAAATAGCTCAAATATTTCTCCTTAGTTTTTGGATGTTGGTTTCTCTTGGTGGCAAATTCCAAGTTGTAGTTATTTTCTTTAAACTATTCCATGGTTTCTGGATTCCATTATTTCTATTCGTCCTTCTGAAATCTCTTTTTCCTTGCCTTCTTGGTTCTCCATTTATACCTGTGTTAGATTTTTCTTCAGTGAATCTTTTTTTTTTTCTTTTTCTGATAGAGAGAGAGACAGTAAGAGAGAGAGATAAGGGGGAGGGGCAAAGGGAGAGGGAGAGACAATCTCAAGCAGACTCTCCGTCATGACTTGAGCTGAAATCAAGAATCCATCACTTACCTGACTGAGCCACCTTGATGCCCCTCTTCATTGAGTCTTTTATGCCTTTAATATATTTTCTCTATTTTTCATAATCTTGTCTCTCTTTGTTTCCTCTGACTCACCTTCAAGTTTATTAATGGTCTCTTTACCTTCTCTTAAAGTTTTCCATAAAGTTCCAGATTTTGGTTATTTCATTTTTCCTTTCTAAAATATGGTTTATTTGGTTCTATGTAAAAATTATTTTATTTCCTTTAACATATCAAGCATAGTTATTTTAAAGTTACTATTGACATCCCTATGGCTTTCTGTTTATTTTTCTCGGTTTTGATTAGATTGTTTTTTTGTCTCCTCTTATTCCTCTTTATTTTTATTTTTATTTTTTAAAGATTTTATTTATTCATTTAACAGAGAGAGAGCACAAGCAGGCAGAGAGGCAGGCAGAGGCAGAGAGAGGAGCAGGCAAGGAACCCGATGCGGGACTCGATCCCAAGACGCTGGGATCTTGACCTGAGCCAAAGGCAGTTGCTTAACCAACTGAGCCACCCAGGCGTCCCTCCTCTTTATTTTTTAAAGATGTTATTTCTTTATTTATTTAGAGACTGCATGAGTGGGGGAGGGGCAGAGGAAGAGAGAGAATCCCAAGCAGACTCCACACTCAGGGTGGGGCTTGAGGTAAGGCTGATCTCAGGACTCCAAGATCATTACCTGAGCCGAAATCAAGATCAGAGGATTCACTGACTTCACCACCCAGGAGCCCCTCCTCTTACTCCTCTTGAGTTTGGATTGCATGTCTGACATTGTACATGTAACACTGCAGAGATAACTTCAGGCCCAAGAGAGATTTTACATTAGCTTCTTAGATATTTATTTGAGTTAGAGATTAAGGTAATTTGAAGCTTGACTCCAAAAGACCTATTCTGCCTTCTGCTATCACTCACATTTTTCTAGTATTTTGAAAACAGCACCTTAGCTCTTGCCCTACCACTTGTCCCAAATCATTAATGACTATCCATTGTCCAGAGTTTACAAGTTCAAATTTTAAGGTTGGTATTCATAATTCTCTTAAATATGTTCTTTACTGACCTTTCCAATCTTATCTTCCGTTATTCCTCAAAACGTACTTTCATTTTGTGAAAATAATAGTGCTCTACGGGTATACTCACCCACTTTCTTTTTCTGTGCCAGCATTCTCCTGCCTGGAAAGCTTTCTTCTTCTTCCAGATCTTATCCTCTACACCTAGAAGGCCTGTTTCATCATGTTTATGTTTACGAAGTTACTTTGTACAATCAAGTGCATAGTATTCTTGGCCTCCTATGGATTATTCCCTCACCTTTTATTTGGCAAGCATAATGCATTGGCTATAGTGCTAGTGATGACAACAAGTGATCTATTTTCCCTGCTGAGTGTAGGATGAATTCCTTATAGCAGGTATTTTGACTCACCTAATTATTTCTGAAGCATCTAAACATTTTATGTGTAATAGTTATGAATATAATAGTTGTTTGTACAATACAAATGCAGTTTAAGCCTCCATAGTTTCTAATATCTGATAAGGCTGTTTGGTCCTGAATGCATATTATATCTTGAGTCAATATTTTTTCAGATTTAAGTGAGGTGAGAATTCCTTCTATAAGGGTTCTTATGGACCCTGAGAGATAAACTAAATTATTCTATTACAGTGATTCTTTAATTAAAATGAAAGTATTAGGCATAAATATATGACGTGTATACATACACTATAATAGTATATGTATATTATGTGTATATACATGTTATATATTATACTGTATTATATGCTATATATTACAGTATGCATATATATTGTGAATGTTCAAAAAACTTGTCATCAGACTTGAGGAGTTTAGTCTACAGATTCAGCGTGACAAACACTTGCTTGTCGTATCCTGTATATCAAAATGTCACGCATCCTCAATTCTATATAAAAAGCCATACTTGATTGCATACCTACAAAGTAGTATTCTAAAATTCCAGTATTTTCAGAATTCCAGAAATTCTTCTAATTTTAGTAGCAAGAATAATAAATAACAATAATAGCTCTTGATTTTCCTCTGTGTTGGTAGAACAGGTACTTTGGTTCTTTGTTACAAGTCCTCTTTGCCACATCTAATATTAGCAGTTGCTACATGTTTAGCTTGTTTGCAAGGGCTCAGACTCATCTCATGTTGATAGCATTTACTATACTGTGTATTTCTATTTTCTTCTTCAGGGACTTCTCCAAAGCTATGGGAACCTACCATGCTTCTTGGAAGTGTGAGCATATTAATACTCTCAGGGTGGCTGTCTGTCCAAAGAGTCCACAGATAAATGCTCCAGACTCCTATTTCTTGAGCGGACGGTTCTGTGAGTGTTCTGTACATAGGCAAGAGGTTCTGGGGGTGGGGGGGTGTTGAGCTCTTGTGAACTAGAAAGTGAACTTGCTTATAAAGCTTTATACTGAGTTTGCTCCTTCCCTAATTCACCCCTCTCCTCGCTCATTCCTACTTCCAGAAGTTATTTTCCATATAAACTACCTCAGTCTGAGTCCTTTTCTGATGTTCTATTTTAGGAAATCCAGATTAAGACCGTTAGATAGTTTTTTGGTTTTTTAATGAGTTGAAGTATGGACTACAACTGTATTGATTTAACAAGTATTTACTGAGGCCTACAGTGTTCCAGGCACGACCCTCAAGTTTCTGCTGGAGATGAAGCATTAAGAAAACAAAAGGTCTCCCTTTGTCCAGTTTACATTGTAGTGCAAACCACAATCAAGTCCTCAAGTTTTTCCATAGTAAGTAAATCTGGATTAAGTCTGTAAAGGAGCAAAACTGGAGAGAAAGATTGGAGAAGAAATTAGAAAGATTCAGAGCCTGAGGTGAAGGAGCTGGTGTTGGTTCCTCCTACAGAGAGAAGCAGGCAGCCACTAGATTCCTGGAGGGAGAGAAACATATATACAATTTATTAAAAGTTGGGGTGCCTGGGTGGCTCAGTCAGTTAAGCGGCTGCCTTGGGCGCAGGATCCTGGGATTCTGGGATCTAGCCACATCGGGCTCCCTGCTCAGCCCGGAATGTGCTTCTCCCTCTCCCTCTGCAGCTTCCCCTGCTTGTGCACTCACGAACTCTCTCTCTATCAAATAAATAAACAAAATCTTTAAAAAACAAAATAAAATAATTTGTTAAAAGTTGGAGTTGGGATGGGGTGAGACCCTGCTCTGCCTCTGTCACTATTTTTCGTAAGGATCAAACCTAGTTAACAAGTAGATGCTTAATAAAGGATTGTTGATCTGTATACAAGTTGAAGTTTAAGCCCAGATTCTATTGCTTTCTTTGAACATGTACTTTATCTTCTCTGTACTTATTTCTACATATATAAATAAGGATAATAAAAATACTGACCTCATAGGATTGCTGTGCAGTACAAATAAAGGATTATAAGTGAAAAGCACATTTTAAATTATAAAGCAGACATGAATATCAGTTGTGGGGTCTGAAATGCAAAAGAACATTAAAGTCAGGTTAGTAAGTGTATGTGTCAGAGAAGTTCTATGACTACTGAATCAGTCATATTTTGCCTTTCTTCCTCCAGCTACCATACAGTTGGGTCGAAGCACCTCAACTGTCAAGCTGCTTGTTAATTTTGACATCTGATACAATGTTCTGAGTTTGCTATGGCTTATAGTCCATGCCTAATTTACATGGTGCTGAGGTTTTTTGTTGTTGTTGTTGTTGATAATGACATTGTGAGTGTAAACACAAGGAAAGCAAGAAAACTGCCCTTTTAAGAACAACCATATAATGGTATTCTTCTCCTTTGTAGACCATGGTGGAAAAGCCAGAGCCTCACTGACGTTAAACAGCATGGCTCTATCACTCTGCATGTTTTCTTTCTCTTTCCCCTGCATGCTCGCAAATGCCAAATTACAAAAGAAAACAGCATCCTTGTGAGCCATTGTCCTCAGAACTATTAGGCAAGCAAATGAGTATTTCATAGACTTAACGTGACAATGAATTACACGTCCAAAACAGGTTGTGTGTGTGGCTTAGCAAAACAAAATTAAGAGTCATTCTAGGGAAGGACATTGCCACAGCTTTGGCATAATTAGGAATCATCATAATCAAATACAGGAAATTGGCACATCTGCTTTTCAGGCTGTTGATCCAACTGTGAGGCTGCCTGTGCACACTGGCACTAGCGGTTCTGATGCATCTCGATGTGTTCTGCAAAGCTGTCTTTGCATAAATATTTACATAATTTTCTCCAAACACCACTCTAAGCAGTTGTTTTTTATCACTTTTTCTCCCTTGGGTTATTATTTCTTCCCATCCCTACTCCTGGTGAAGGAGTGATCACTTGTTATTCTGAGGATTTCTCTTTCTTCAAGAGTCGTTGGGAGGAAAATCGTGGAACCTGAGAGTTTTATGAAATGACACCTGTATGGGAGCAGTACGTTTCCTTGGGCACGTTTTTCGAAATACGCAAAAAGAAAAGCTAGACACAACCCAGCTGTGGAGAGTGCAAGGGAGAGTGGCAAGAGAGAAGTTGGAGGGCAAATCCACTGGGGGTTTGAGGCTGATGAAGCATTCAGAGCCAAATTAAGTGAGGTGGGATAGCATGGCCTTGAACAAGTGACCCACCCCTCCCCCATTCGTTCTGTTATTAAAGGTTTAAAAAGCCTCCTTCAGAAGCACTAGTTGAGGAGTTCCTTCACTTTCTATCGCTTAGTTCTGATAGTTTCCTTTTCCTTAAAATGATCTAAAGGATCTCTTTTGTCTTTCCTGGTTTTGATGTTCTGTTTTACATTTCGAAACTACCTGTATTTTTAAATGATATATATTTTATACTTAAAAAAATCCAATTAAAAAAACTACCATCTCTTCTATTTTTCAAGCATTGTTTTGCTTTCCAAAGTACAAAAGCCTTCTAATTTTATTATTGTAAGTTTTATTAATAACATCTAAAGTGCAACAAATAAAAATATTTGATAATATTCTAAATATTTGTATGTACTCTCCAATGTGGTAGGCCTATTTGTTCTTTGTTAATATGAACCCTTTGCCTTTGATGAAGACTTTTGCAGACATATCCCAGGGAGCTTGGGATGTTTACATTTAATGGTGATGTAGGATATATTTTTATAACAAAATGATTGGAGGTTTTACATTGGGGAATG
>CM052800.1:56810943-56831584 GCA_028533885.1 Nasua narica | reverse complement strand
TTTTTTTT
The DNA here is from genome assembly GCA_028533885.1 of Nasua narica. NCBI lineage: Eukaryota > Metazoa > Chordata > Mammalia > Carnivora > Procyonidae > Nasua > Nasua narica. The sequence continues at coordinate 56,831,576 of CM052800.1, read as the reverse complement.
TTTTTTGCCAGGTCCTGGGAGTAAACACCTGTGTTATGTCTTTAACTGGTCTTGGTTGTGATTTGATTTAAAAGCTGAGAAATTGTCAGCAACTTCTTTGATCCTATCTATAGCTCACAATCAGCTAGCAGTTTCATATTTTTTTCTGCTTGCATTTATCTAGGGCAAGACTTTTTTTAACTCCACATATGTCTTAGCATATTTGCATTTTATAATATAGTTATTATCATCCCTGACTCTACTTAAAGTTAGTCTGAAAATATGTAATACATACTTCAGAGTTTGAGAGACAGCGTTATGTGGTGAACAGAGCTCTTTGCCAGGAATTCAGTGTTTGTGTCCTGGAGCTGCAGTTTCTCATCTGTAAGTGAGGAAATTGGACTGGAGAAAATGTTAGTCAACATTCATTGAGCAACCACCATGTGCCAGCAACTGTTGTAGGTGCTACTGAGAAAAAGAGACAAATTCTCAGGGCTTAGGATATTGTCAGAAGAAAAGTCATTCATAAGTAATTATAATAAATTATAAAAACTCTCTATTAGGAAATTTACAGAATGCTAAGGCCTTATTTTTCTCTAGAGACAATCAAGGAAAAATTCTTAGGATAAGAATTCTTAGGGTAAACTATGTTTAAGATGAGAACAGAGAGTAACAAGCAGCAGTCAGACAAAGAGGGTGGAGTACTATTTAAGATAGAAGTCTCCATATGGTATAAAAATACTATTATTGGGTCCTTTCAGCTGTATTTGTATAATAGTTGAGAAAATAAGGTTACTTACCTTTTAGAAATATGCAACTTTGGGCTTGATCTCTAATGATAGATTCGTACTTACTTTTAATTTCCCATTATATTTTTCTTCTTCAAGAGCTTCCTCTGGGCCTGCTAATTCAGAAAAGAAATGTTTGTAATTTGAACTCCATGATTGACATAAAAGAATGTTCAAGCTGGAAAGAACCTGCGAGCTTATTCAGTCTAGCCCTCTTATTTTGCATGTTTCTTTAAGACAAGGCTCAAGAGGCATGTCTACTAGTTTCTCATGGCTGGTTAGTGGTTGAATTCGCACTGAATGTAGTTTCTGATTCTTGGCTTAGTGATGCTTCATCTCTCTCAGGTTGTCTTTTTATAATATAAGGATAAATATAAATATAATATAAATATAATAAAAGGATAAATATAAATGTATATTTCCCTAGTATTTTATATCCAAGTACCAGGAAGAGAAAATTATAAAAAGGAAAGGAGGCAGAAATAGAATGGAATAGTTTTTTTTTATTTATTTGTTTTGTTTTGTTTTTGGCTCTCTGGTTAGTGGTTTCATCACTGTGGTAGTTATGAATATGTTTCTAAAGTTAAAAAAAATGGACCCATTCACTCTTACTTTCTTCAGGTTACAGGTGTTAATTATATATCTGTGTTAGTATTTCAATTGAGAAATAAATATTACTTTCACCTAGAACAGCTAATATGAATTTGAATTTCTCTTTTTCCTGATGAAATCCTAATCTAATCTAATCTAATTTTTCCTAATCTAATTTTTTGGTACTATCATTTAAGTTAGTGATTTTTTAATAAATTCGCATGCCAGTTTGGTTGGGCAAATATGATAGTGGTTAAGAGCTCAAATTCTGGCATAATTCTTGGTTAATTCTGGACTCAGTACTTATAAGCTATGTGACTTTAGGCAAATAATGTAACTATTCTCTATAGCCTTTATAGTCTTTCTTTATCTGTAAAATGGAGATGAGATTGTGATGGGGATTTAATGAGAAAGTTTATGTAAAACATTTAGCCTAAGCCCAGAAAAAGGTTCACTGTATGTCAGTTGTTATTATTGTTACGATTTATAAAAAGACAAGTTCTCCATAAAAATATAGTTGGAGGTGGTCTCCAGAAACACTGCTCACAGGAGTATTTGTCAAAGCAAATTTAAAAAATTTTACATTTGCGGAATGGCCCAAACTAGTTTTGATATTGATGTTACCACTGCTGTTGCTGGAAACGGGATTTAGCTTATGGGTTTTGGCTGCCCATGAATGAAGTGGAGAGCCAACTTTGTACAAGTGGGCCCCGCATGATTCCTGGGAGTGTCCGGAATGTGAGGAAGGCCCAATGTGTGTTACTGTTGCAAATTTCTCTTCCTGCCAGGAGTGACATTATCCGGATAGCTTGGCTCGGCCTGGTCATCCCACCCTGTTGGCAGCAGGACAACTATGAGACAGAAACAAACAGCCTGTGCCAGGCAAAATAAACCCCTGGGGAATGTGGGAAGGGTTACAGAACACTCCTGGAAAGACAGATAAGACAAGGAAGAAGTTTGGGAAAAAATGTGATAAAATTAAAATCGAAGATCAGCCCCATGGGATTCCAATTGAAAAAGGTGGAATAATATATTTGAGATATTAATCAAGCTTTTCTTGGCATTTTCCATTCCTTTTGTGTTTTCTCCTAAGCTCATCCTCCACCCTTCCCTCTTTGCAGACTGGAGTCATGCAGACAGATGACGCTGAGAACCGGATTCTACCTGTCCTTTCTTTACTCCTTCCACATATATAAATGCCTTGGTACTGAAGATTGTACAATCCCTCTGATTGTAGATACACCCTGAAAAAAAGGGAGTGGGACTTATTGGGATTGACTGAGATTGTTTAATTACTTGAGGGACTTTCTACCCCAGTAGAAATTTAGTAGCTAGAACTAAGGAAATAATACTAACTTCTTGAACATTTGAGTCTGAAGATGAGGTTCAAATGTGAAGCATATATAAGTTTTTAAAAAAAGATTCACTTATTTATTTTGAGAGAGAGAGTGTGTGCATGCACGTGCACGTGTGTAGGCAGGGGGAGGGGCAAAGGGAGAGGGAGAGAGAGAAGGCTTTATGCCCGGCACAGAGCCTGAAGTGAGGCTTCATCTCATGACCCCGAGATCCTGACCTGAGCTGAAATCAAGAGTTGGATGCTTAACTGACTGAGTCATCCAGGTGCCCCTGAAGCATATATAAATTATATATATATATATATATATATTTTCCTCTTAAATTTCCAGTGTCTATCCAAAGTAGACCTTAGGTAGAATATCTTTAAAAGAACTCATATTCTCATAATAATATTAATATTATTTTGTTGTCTACTCTGATGTCTCTGCACCTGGTCCCAAGACTCCTTGATTGCCATAATTTCAAGCCTACAGATGATCCTTTCGACTCAAGGAGATTCATATATATTGTCTACCTTGGATTCAACTGCCTTTGCCTTTCATAACTCTTACATCCCCACTGACCAATGCTGATCCATAGGTAGGGATATCTTTATCCCCTATTCAGCAGGAAGAAGTTATAGAAGAAGATAAGAACTTCGACCCTCAGCAACCTTAAAGATTTAAGGGTCAAAATTGTTCATGGGGAAAATGAGGAGGAGAAAAAAGACAAAAGAAATGCAGCTAAAATTAAGTCTCTTTACAACTTGCAGCCCACTGATAAATTTCTGAGACATGCAGAGCCTGACATTCCTCAAAGAACTCGTGGCTACCTTGATATTGATGTTCCATTAAAGTCTAAAAACAACCTTATCTTGACAATAACTAGCCCTTCTACGTTTTGGAGCTCTTGCTTTCAATTTGCACAATTCTTAGAAACTTATGTTATCCCTAACCCCCATGAACTGAGAAATTTATAATCAGTCACTCTTCACAATCCCAGTGCAGCTCTTTCTGCCCATGGGTCCTGTCCCCATGCTATAACAAAAGAATCTTTTGCACTGAAAAAAAATAATAAATAGAAGGGTTCATACTCTTGCAGCACTTTTGTGAGCAAGGAAATACAAAGAAGTTTCTCAGGAGGATTTCACTGCTCCCCTCTCTAATCATGAATCATAATCATTTCTTGCTGTACTGAACTAAACCTCTACCTGTGGTGTAGATGTTAGTGTTCATCCACTCAGCATTTATTGAGCACCAACTATAGGTCAGGCAACATGCTTAGTGTTGGGCATATACTGACAAGAAGCAGATATGGTCTCCAAGGAGACCTTATATGCAAGTAGACAGGCTAAAATTCTATGTGAAATAGTAGTGATGGAAGTATGGATCTGAGAAGTAATTTTCACAGAAGGTTATTTAATTGTTGACTTAAATGGAATGGGTAATCCGTAATTTCCTCTCTCAAGCAACATCCCCTTTCCCTAAATAGCTTTGGAGAGGGCCAGGATACTGAGAACACTGTGGACAAGTGTGTTCTCATTGGTTTATCCTGGCTTGCTAATTCAAAGTATAAGACTTCACCTCTCAATCAGTCACTTAACATTCCAGTACATTTTTGGAACACAGATAATTTTGGAAGCTGCCAAGCAGATGGATGAATGGTAACTGACTTAGCAGATCTAGGAAAGCTGAAACCTAAAGCTACCAATAAACTAATTAAAACTGCTGAACCCTGGAAAGGCTCCCAAATTGAAACCAGGTGCTTCTGAAGGTGGGAATGCAGGGCAGAGCTGGAAGCAGGAAATGGGTTCACAGTATTATAAGGAGAAGTTGCCAATTCCTCTTTATTCCCACTTTTTTCCAAGCAGAAGTCTGAAGGTTAACCGGTTGAATCCAGGGATGTTCTACTTTTGGAGATACTAGATACAGTTAAGTATGGATACGCTGCGAAGATACCATAATAAAAATGGGGGTAATGTGAAAGTCTACATTCTCAAAAATGAGACCCTCAGAAACCTTTTCTATGGAGTTCTTGATACCCAGAATATTGAAGGCTCAATTTATATTCCTTAGTCAAGAGATTGTAGGATTCTTCTGTGGAAAAACATAGCTCATGAAAAAAAAAAAAAACCCAACAGATATTGTTAGGAATACAGCTTTTTTGGAACAGAAAGATGAGGGAAGAAAATGTTTGCATGTGAGGCAGTGGTATAGAGAATTAAAGGCCATCTTTTATAGCATGTAGTCATTAGTGAAAAATCAGGATATATCACAATAAGCATGTTATTGAAAATATAGCGATAATACCGGAAAACAGTGCTAACATATTTTAAATGGATTTATTAATTTTCCTCCTTCCATCAGGAATTGGGAGTTGGGTAGGTAAAGGAGAAATGTTGTACTCTAAAAAATATATATAAAGACAATCAGTAGAACACCATGTAGTCAAATATCTGGATTCAAGTTTTAGCTTCTCTACCTATAATCTCTGTGATGTTGGTCATGTTGCTTAAATTATCTGAACTTTAGTTCTCTCCTTGGTAAATGGAAAAATAGGACCAAGCAGACAGTAAGCAGTCAATAAGTAATAGATACGTTTTAGGGTTATTTTGAATATTAAATGAGATAGTATATTTAAATACTTAGTGTAGTACACAATAAAGCTTAACTAATACTATTATGATAACACTCTGTGAATGATGGGAAGAAAAAATAACCTCAGAGTAAGGAAAGGAGTAAATATTTGGCTCTGAGTAAACACACACACACAGGCACACACACACAGACACACACACGCACATACAGTATATAGAAAGAAGGGAGGTGAGTGAGGAGTGGAACAAGATTAAAAGAAAGAATATCAATTCTAGGAGGAAAGAAGATGAGAGATGAATTTCCTAAGTAATTTTTTGTTGTCCCACTGTAACCCTTTTGTGGAACAAGGTGGCATATAAACAAATCCAAGTATTTACTGAGTATTTACAATGTGGAAGGCACTATTTTCAATTACAAAAGTACATAGTTGTTGTATTTCATAAAAGTGCTTTTGCTTCTTTTCACTTCATTTTCATAATTGCCCTGTAAAAGAGGTAAGATAACAAGTCACGGTTGGTTTGTTAGGAGGTAAGAAATGAGGAAGAGTGGTAAAAAGAAAAGGAAACTATACAAGTTGCCTACTTATTAGCAGAGCTATGGAAGCAGGAGAGAGATAATAATTTTGTTGCAGCTCCCTATTTTTATAACTCAGAGTGACAGTGTGTTCATTAATTTTCAGTGAGAAGTACAGTCGCCACATGAACTAAAATACTGATATCACCTGGTTTGCACATTCTCTCTCCTGTTAAAACACACACACACACACACACACACACACACAACACATTTCCATGGAAATGCAAATGAGTTGGTAGAAATGCAATCAGAACAGTTATGGGATGTTTTAAATGGCTGATATTGACAGATTATGACACACGATGTCCCCCAACACACCCTAAGGGTATATTTGCCAAGTAACCAGAATGTCCATGTCAGCTGGCCGAGTCACCTTCATCTCTGGGTGGTGCTGAAAGTACACTGACAGAATTGTGTTCCTTGACTTCACGCAGGCCATCTGGTGACATTTATTCTTCAGCTATATCAGTACAGTTGGTTAGGTTACAGCCTTCTCTTCTATCAAGTCACATTCCAGGCATGCCTTCTTGATGAGTATTATATATTTTAAATGACAGTTGGAAAACTCAGTTCTGCAGGGATTGAAAATGAGTAATATATCCATATGGTTCTCTCATATTCTTCTAAGTACATTAAAAGAAAGCCCAACAATTAACTAAAATGAACTTGAGTTCATTTTGATAAGAATGAAGCTAAAGATGATTAATCTATTGGATTAAACAAATATGGCATTAGAAGCGTAGGTGCTGGTGTCAGAGTGTAGAATGCACAGCCTGTGATATTCTTTATATCGTGTATATATTTAAGATACTATCTAACTCTTTTAATCACCACCCTTATGTTGGAAGCTTTGTTTGTCTTAGCTAGTGAAAATGTCACTTCAACAAAACCAAAAGAATTTTAAAAAATACCCACATGCTTAGGAAGCAGAAAATAGCAAAATGTGGGAAAAAAGTCATCTTTGCAAGGAAAGGTCGGCAGAAACATATGGATCCCAAGTGAAATTAAAATAAGGTTTCTGTACAGACTAGATACTGTGGCAGATAACGATGCCACAGGCCAGACAGAAGGTTCCCAAGGCCCCAGGCTGCTTTCTTACTTCTGCTCGGCTGAAGACTTTCTCCAACATTATTTTGGTGATAACACTTGTTATACATCCTCTGGATCCTCAGATGCTAAATCATCCCGTATTAGACTTCATCCAGGAAACCTAAAGGCCAACCATATTTCATCATTTCTTAAGTTTCAGTGATTATAAAACAGCCATCTGTACATGTCTGGAAGCATATTTTTATTTGGGTTATTATTTGATAATGTACAGACAATCCAGCCTCCAAGCCTCTCTAGTGTGTCTATTTAAAAAAAGTCCATAGGACATTTTTAAATGGTTATTTTTTATATTCATATTTTATTTAGTTGAAATGTACATAAGACTTCTTGCTCCATATGAAGTAGAAAAAGAATAAGTAATTATGTAGAATGACGAAGAAAATGTTCATTGAAAAAAGATTTGATTGTATTAGCTCATTGATTTTTTTTTAAGATTTTATTTATTTATTTGACAGAGACACAGCAAGAGAGTGAACACAAACAGTGGGAGTGGGAGAGGGAGAAGCAGGCTTCCCACTGAGCAGGGAGCCCGATGTGGGGCTCGATCCCAGGACCCTGACATTATGACCTGAGCTGAAGGCAGAGGCTTTAACCCACTGAGCCACCCAGGTGCCCCAATTTTTTTTTTAATTAAGCAAACTGCTCATGTGCTTAGAGTTGGAGACCATATATAAGCATCCTATATAGAAGGCTCTTCTGGAACTTTCCGTGTAAACATACTCTTTTACTCTTGTTTAATATTAATATTTTACCTATCACGTTTTATCTATTAGATTTTTTTTTTTATTACCAATCGGATTCGAAATAAGAAGAGAATGGTACTTAACATGCCATGAAAGTAGCTTTGAAATTCAGCCCTGGTCAACAGTCCCTCTCCTTAACTACAGATCTTTGAGCTTACCATGGTCAAAAACATCTGACCCTAAGCTACCTGTAGCAGATGCCTGGCATGCTGACATTAGATGTTTATTCTTTGAGATTAAGGCAGATATGCAACTACCTTTAGCCAGTTTGGAGATGGGGTAGAATGGTAATACATTACATATTTATTAGTGATGCAAACATTAGTGTGAATTTTTAAATCAGGTTATTTTCTTCTATAAGGAAGGCTGGAAGAGCTTGTTTGTCTAGAACAAGTATTGCAGGAATGAGTCCTTCAGTGGGAGCAAGGGCAAGAGCAATTGAGATGGAGCGTGGTAGAAATGGGAAGTGGGATGGAAGTTAGTAGAGAGTTGGAGAATGCTGTTTAGGGTTACGCGGTACCAATCAGGTTTCTAGCAGGAAACAGAAAACATTCAAACTGCATAATCCAGTGGAGAGATGATTTATAAAGGATGGGGAATGAATAGGTCAGGAAGGAGAAGATTCTAGAAGCAGAGACCTGTGCAGAAAGGACCACCTGTAGAAGTTGTGCCCTTCAGTAGGAAGACCCTACAGAGCAAGGGCCAAGGGATAGTGGAAAGCAAACTACATATGGTGTCCATCAAACATCTTGAACTTGGGTCCCTGGGTGGCTCAGTCAGTTAAGCATCTGCCTTCAGCTCAGGTCATGATCCCAGGGTCCTGGGATGGAGACCTGCATCGGGCTCTCTGCTCACTGGGGAGCCTGCTTCTCCCTCTCCCTCTATCACTACCCCCTCTCCCGCCACTTGTGCTCTCTCTTTCTCAAATAAATAAAATCTTAAAAAAAAAAAAAGATTTGAACTGAAGCCTCTGCTCTGCAATGTATACTAGCAAAGTCTGGATTTTTGATGCCTGTTTTCTCATTCAGGAAAGATGACCTTTTCCAGAAAATGATTATGAGGGTCAGATTATATAATTTGTATAAAAGCTACAAACGCCAAGCCTGACAGAGAAGGATGGTTGAAAGAAATGAATGTTTAATCCCAAGAGGATGCAAAACTTAAAGGCACAGGTAAAAAGAAAGGAAGACCTTCTTTATCTGAGGCAGGTCTTAAGGCTAATACATGGGAAGTGATTAATCTACATATATATGCTCACAGACAAATGTTTCAGAGACATATGTGTACAGATATGGGATCACTAAGTCAGCAAAGCTAGGATGAGAGGAGGACAGAGAGGGAGAGGTAAAATACTTCCCCTCCCCCCCCAAAAAAATCCAAAGCTTTTCCCTGAAGCATTAGGATCAAGAATATTAAATATCTACTTTGCTAGTGGAAATCTGACTAAAGAAAGAGCCAATAATGCAGATATAATCACAGGGTTCATCCCCTCATATACTGAAAATGGAACAGCTTATAGCTTTTAGCAAAGCAGTGATTACAAATATTTTGTCATATTTCTTTAAAAATTTATTTCATATTCACATATACATTTTTAGTCTGCACTATTAACTTTCTTAGTAAGCCACAGAAGGACACTTAAAAACACTATTTTTTTTTCTCCTTTTCCCCTATAGAACTAGCTTTCAGTTTAAATCCTAGCATATAGTGATGTATGAAGAATGTCAATGCACTTTATTTCCTACAAGATACTCTTGTAAGAAAAATGACTAGTTAAAAGGGATGATACACTTCTTAAGTCTGCATCAGGGAAAAGAAAAATTATTTGTTTGATCTCATGAGTTTGGTATTGTGTGGTGATAGCATCTAACAGGAATGCCGTTTAAAATTCTATGTGAAATCCCTCTGTTTGGACTGTCAATTCAGGGTGGAAAACCATTTTGTTAGAAGTGTCGAGAATATGATGAATGGTGAAGATATCAACTGTGTTAGCTTATTTTTTTGACTGCCACATGATTCTTCTTGTACTATATCATGTATGAACAAAAAAGGCATTAATTCAAAGACTAGAAATTCAATGAGTTTTCAACTAATCACCTCAAGGTGCAATGAATTTATCAGCAATATCTTTTACATATTGATGTCTGTGCATACTCTGCTCCCTTGGTTTATATTCAGTATTTGTGCCACAGAAAGGAAATCATTAATGAAAGCCTTTTAAATGCAAATTTGTCAAGGTCAGAGTTTCAAAAACAGAAGCTTGTTGGTTGAACCATGCACTGCATTTTATTTCTCTTTAGAAGTCAGTTGGATTATCAATCAAAATGTTGACTATAATTGTTTAAAAATTAATTTATAAAAGCCATTTTCAGCCTTTCCTTTGTCTGATGTGAGAGAGGAGATAGGATAGATTGGTATATACAATACAGATTTTGCACTCTGTGGAACTGAGGTATTCTAAAGAACGTGGCTGAAAGCAGAATTTTTGCAAAGTGAATCTTGTTTCCTTGATGACTCTCTGCAAAAGAGGTGTTATGGTTTTTGTGGAAGACACCTTTTGAAATATCTTCCTAGCACCCCATCTCCAGGAAATGTCCTCTCACCACCTGGCATGGTGCCCTGTCAGCATGCGACATGTTCATGGTTGGTTACATGTTCACGCCTCTGAACTTGAGCTGCAGTCCGGGGTGGACTCCTGATCCAAACTAAATCAATACAGCAAAATCTTCTTGCCTGAGAATTTGAAATTGGGATCCGGACCTTCCAGGTTAGACTGTAGTCCCATCCATCAGTGCCACATTTTATAGCTTACCTGTGTTTCCTTTTGTCTTTACCTGGTTCACATTGGTATCCAAATATACTTCTTTCTTGGGATGACCCTCATGGATTGAATTCAAGACTGGTTTAGAAATGGCAGGCTTACTATTTAGTCCTAAGGCATCCTCGGACCCTATTCCAAAACACATGTTCTTTCCTCTGCGCCTTCGCATCCAGTCCATGCATCACTGCTTAGGCTCCCAACGTTTTTCCAGGCACATCTGATCTCCAGACTATATATATTTCTCTAAGGCACAGAAATTCTCTTACCTTTCTGCTAAGAGTGTTATTCTTCTGATTTTACTGTTAAATTCACAGTTTTGAATGAATCTAGGCTATAGCATTTCACTGAGGACAAGATAGAAAGCAATAAAATAATACTAAATTTTCCCTATTTTGAAAACAGTTTTAAGGGCTCTTGGCTTCTTGGAGTCTTTCCCCTCTAACTTGTCTTAGTCATAACAACCTGAACATTCTTTCAAAAGCATAGCTCTGTTCAAACCTCTCTGATGTTTAATTTTTTTGTCTTCACTTTTTCTACACACAGAGTACATACACTAAAATGTTTTAATCTAAGATAGGGGTTGGCAATCTTTTTTTTTTTTTTTTAAAGGCCAGATAGTAAATAACATTAGGCATCTGGGCAATATGGTTTCTGTCTCAGTTACTTGACTCCATTGTTGTAGCATAAAAGTAGCCACAGACAGTGAGTAAAGAAATGGGCATGGCTGGGTCCAACAAAGCTTTATTTAGGGGAGGCTGTGTGGCTCAGTTGGTAAAGAATCTGATTCTTGATTTCAGGGTCATGAGTTCAGGTCCCACATTGGGTGTGGAGCCTACTTAAAAAACAAAAACAGAAAAGCCCACTTTATTTATAAAAACAGATGGTGGGTCGGGTCGACCTAACGTACTCTACATATTAGACTTTATCCAACTTTGCTTTGCTTTCTACTCTATCCTGTCATGCACCGAGTGCTTAACTGAAATTGTTTCTTTTTTTTTTTAAAGATTTTATTTATTTATTTGACAGAGAGATCACAAGTAGGCAGAGAGGGAGGCAGAGGGAGGGGGAAGCAGGCTCCCTGCTGAGCAGAGAGCCCGATGCGGGGCTCGATTCCAGGACCTGAGATCATGACCTGAGCTGAAGGCAGAGGTTTTAACCCACCGAGCCACCCAGGCACCCCTGAAATTTTCTGTGTCCTTTAGGTGCTCTGTACATTCTTTATTCAATGCTTCTGTTCCCTTGGATGGGGGCTGGGGTGGGGCACAGGGACACTGTCATTTCTCCAAGCACATTTCCTGTACAAAATGCCTTTATACCAACTTTAAGATTATACATAGTCATACTGTTTGTTAAGAGTATGATGACAATAACCCAGAGAAAGCTTAATAAAATACATGATTAAATCACAATGCTAATACTATGATAAGAAGTACTACCATGAGACAGATAAAGAAGGTAGTCAAAAAGTTGTGCTTATTTTTAAAAATATGCTTACTCTTCTACTCATCTTAATAATTGATGGCATCCTTCTACCACCCCCACCCTCAGATGGAAGTTGGTTATGCCTTTTCTTTCTACAGTTTTCTTCCCTTCTTCTGTATTAATCTTAAAAGTGTTACCCATCTTTCAAGATGGGTAGTTTAAATATTCTTTAGTTTAAATTTCTCTCCTTTTAGTTTAATATTTAATCTCCTTTATTATTTAGTTTATAATATTTATATTATAGTTATTAATAATAAGTTATTAATCTCCTTTAAAATTTAATCTCCTTTATTAATCCTGATCTCTCTGGCTAAGAGTGATTTCTCATTCTTTGGAATTCCTATTACACTCCATCACATCATTTTAATTTTGGTATTATGGTTATTTGTGATGTAGGAAAGACTAACTAGGGTTTGAAGCCAACGACCAAGAAAGAGTTCTTGAGATGTCTTTGATGCAAAAAGGTGGTTTTATTAAAGCACAGGGACAGAACCCAAGGGCAGAAAGAGCTGCACTGGGGTCCTGAGGAGTGGCCCATTATATACTTTCAAGTTGGGAGGGGGTTAGGGATAGCATAAGTTTCTAAGGAATTTTGAAAGCAAGGTTCAGAAAAGGTCATTTATTACTATCTAGTAAAACCTTAGTTGTGAGACCCTTCAGATGTGTATCGGTGGGTCATATGCTTGGGGAATGATTGCCAACACGTATCATGGGGGGTAGAGATGAAGGAAGTTTACAAAGAAATTTTTATATGTTGAAGTAGACTTATGGGATCCTGTGGGTTGGGCTAATATTGCCTTTTGCCCTTAGCAAAGTATTAATATCTAGGCAGCTGAGTTCCTAGAGGAATGTCACTCTGCCTGTTTCAAGGACTTGTCAGTAGTAAGGAAATTTAATAATTTTTCTTCTGCATTTGTTTCTGACATCAATTTGTTTAAGTATCTTAGTTCAATAAGTAAAAGATATAACTAGAGTATCTCTCTTAATAGGCTCTGGGTATCCCAAGGATCGGTGCTTTGCAGACAGTAGGCATTAAATAGTTATATGATTAATAAATTTTAAAACTTTGTAAAAATGGACTTCTTCAATTGAAGCTCCCTTTATTTCATAAAGAATTATTCACTCAGTAGAAAGATCAGGGCCAAAAGCAAACCTCTGGTTTAGTTACCTTTAAAAACTATCCACAGGCACTTGCAGTCCAGCGTTGTTGAACTTAAGTTGGTATTTTTGCTAGCCAAATTTGCTACATATGAAACCCATTGGCCATTTGGGGATTGACAACTTTCCTACTGCTCCTTTCAAAGAACTTCCCAAGAAAACTGGGATAGATAATCTATGTGCCATATGTGCTGTTAAAATAAAGTTGGATATGCACTAATCAAGCGGTTTCCATGAGAAACACAAGGACTCAAAACTATGAAAAATCTTTTTAATTGTAGTACTTATGGTAGGCACTCCAAATAGCAAAATTACATTTCAAACTTTTTTATCTAAAAAAATAGTTTATACCAAAGCTTAAATATCTTGGAGCAGAAACACTATGGCTGTTTAAATGTTATATAAAAAAGTTTGAAACAAGCAAAAAAAAAAAGTTTTCTTTTTCCTGTTGCCTACAAAATCTTTAAGTTAGTGCTTAGCTTAAGAGAACATTTCTAAAAAATTTTTTTTTGCTTTATGAAAAATGATAGAGACAAAGGTATAGGGTGCCCCTCTCCCATGACAGATTGCAGGCAAGAAAACAAGGACAAACTTGAATTCTTTGGGCTGAACAGATTAGCTAAGAATGTTGCCATTTAGACATTGTCCTTAGGTATAACTCCCAGGATCATCCTGTCCTTTTTATTTGTTTGTTTCTTTTGAGGAGCGTGATAGATATGGAAGAATTAAGATTGAATACTGTTAATTTTCAATGCACACAGCATCCAGAGCCAGCTGGTTGAAAATCGGAAATGTTGATCAAAAAGATTAGAAGCATCTTTAAAACTATAAATTGTTATCCACATTTGTTTCTATTGTTATTTTCCAAGTTTTATATTATTGCAACACATCGTAAAGTAAATATTACAAAGGTAATCTAAACTCTTCTAAGCTATTCTATAGTGTAACCTCTTAAAAGTAGGAGTAAACATGCAACTTGTTTGTTTAAAGTAATCCGGGAGAAGCAGATTGAAAGATTACTTATGTCCTTTGCAATTTTAATCATTCCTAGCTGTAACTTGTTTCATCTCCCTTCTGAGTTGTCAGTTTCTATCTACAGTCACTCCCGTTCTTTGCATTTGTTATTTAAAATTCTACTTCTGTGTCCATAAGTAGCTAAAAAGATTTGTACTTGTCTTGCAAGATTCTCAAAGTAGATTGAATTTTCTTCTTTTAAAATCTAATTTCTCTTTTCCCTCCAGAGTCTGAGTTTACCAAGGAGAGGAATGATATCAAATAAGAGCAATGGATAATTAAAAAATTCCCAATTTCTTATCTTTTTTCTTCCATTTATAACCTTTTACTGTAATTATAAATGGCAGCAAAATGACTAACTTAAGGTTCATAGAGATTACAGAATGTTAGAAATCGTAGATGTCTTCGAAAACAGAATCTGCTATAGCTACTTTAAATGAAAAGGACTTGTTAAGGAATAGAAGGAACTCATAGGGTCATTGGAATTGTTGAAGAAGGAGAGTGAAGCCCAGGCATTCAGGAGCAACTCCCCAAGAACACTCTAGTACTGGGCTGCAAGGGAGCTGCCTGTCCCCTCTGTGGAGATAGGGAGGAGGTGAGCCTGGAAACCACCTAATGAGCCCCAGATGCTGCGTCTTGCACACAACCTTAGTCATGACCTACACCCAAAAAGGGCACTCCATGCCCTGCCTCTCTCCTCCTGAACTCAATTCTGATTCAAAGTCTGGCGTGAGCATACATGGGCGGATTCTAAACCATGACTAAACCTGCCTACAGGGCAGTTTAGGAAATGTCCATTTTAAGCTTTTCCTAGCCTGCAGAAGGACGTGTTTAGAGGGGAGTTAGATCAGTGTTGAGTGAGTGCCTTCATGGTGTCCTCCATTTTGCCAATTTTTAGCTTCTGGTTTCTTTGATTCTCACCTCTCCTCCAGGTGGGATGCTGGTAAACAGCAAAATGACTGGAATTTGAAAATTGAAATATGAATCAAGTTGTGTCAAGATGCCTCAAGGACTTAGGAGAGTAACTATTTTCCCATTTCCTTCTTTGTAACTTCCTTATCTGCCAGTGAGAAATGTATCTTCCCTTTTCTCTATTTACTGAATTTGTCAATCTTTTTGTATGTAATCACTTTCTTATCACCATTGCTCACTTCCCCCCAACACTGATACCTTCATTGTACAGGAGTTCTGACATTATCACCACTTAGAGTCTTGACACTCTGAACACTTCCTACACAGATGGGCTCTGACCCCCTATGCGGGGTGGGGTGGGGGGCAGGGAGGGGAATGACCCTTGCAAAAAAGTCCTCCATATATTTCTTGGGTTTCAGTATGGCTCGCCAGGCTGCTCCCTGTTCGGAAGCTCTCCTTGACTCTTGGGGTTCAGCCCCACACCAGGCTGGCACCTGTGTGCAGAATTCCTCTTAACACCGCTGGTTCTTATATCCTGCACTCTGCAGCCAGCCACCTTCTTGACCCACTCATGCTCCAACATTCTGGACAGCTTGCCTTCCAGTGTAGACTCTCTCCTCTCCCTATTCATGCTTTGACACCCTGAACTGGGATGACACCCATGCATAGAAGTCCATGCTTGAGCTCCAGCTGCTCCACAATGAGCATCCCCCTTGTACAGATGTTCTCCCTTCACTTGGGCTCAGAAACCTCACACTGGTCTGTGACACCTTTACACACACACACACACACACACACACACACACACACACACACACACACAACCTCCTCACCTGGGCCATTCTTTGACTCCTCCTGTTCGGCCACTACCCTCCCACATGGACATTTCTCTCACCCTTCTTGGGCTCCAGTCCCCCTGCACCAGAGAGACAGTCCTCAGTCAGCTTGTCCTCTGACACCTTGCTCTGAGCTCCTGTCACTCCTGGCCACCCTGACACCATTTGCTTGCACCTGTCTAAAGGCTTTTGGCCAAGTTGTTCTGTAAGGGAATGGAAAGGAAGAGAAAGAAGAGATAGAATTTGACACCTCGAATATGGTGGCAGGGAAATGGGGGTACAAATGAGGTAAGACTCAAAGGTATAATTGTGTATGTGAGGACACAGCGACTATCGTGTCTGTGGAGCACAGAATACATGGGGGTCCTGTAAGAGGTGCAGATATAGAGCTAATCTGTGCTGCTGTTGCAGAGGGCCTTAAATCATAAGAAAATGATCTCTCATTGGCAGTTGTTAGGTAGGTGATTAATGTCATTGAGTTTACACTTGGGAAGGTAAATCACATTGAAGCATGCAGGTGTGGGACGACGGAATACTTCTAGAAAAATTCCACTGAGCTTTGAGAAACTCATCTGGACAAGAAGGGAGGCAGTTACATGACTTTTCATTCCAGGACACCAGTCTGAGCCTGACCTAGTTTGTGAAGGCTGACATTGCACATGAGGTAAGACCTGTATCAATCACGCTGCCAGGTAGCTAGGCTTTTTGGGGTGTTCTGGGCACTGTGGCTGCAACCCCTAGATTCCTCCTCAGAGATGAAGGCCCTCATGCCCCACAGCCAGGAGCTTGGCTGTTGATAGCTCCCAGCTGAGCTCCTTCTCCTAATTGCCCCGAGTCAAAGGAAGCTGCTGTGCCCAAGGGTGTGCTTCCTCCACACGGGCAGCCCACATTTAATGACTGGTCCCCAAGGGGACACAAAGCACTGGCTTTGTGCACTGAGCCCCATTGCCTCACTCCATTCAGGACAACTAAGAGACCATCCCAGCTCCAGAGCTACTGTTGGGGTTGGCTGAAGCTTCCTTTGCAATTGTGGCATGGTTCTGCTTTCCCTCTGACCATTCGGACCTGCTTCCCTCACCCTCCAAGTTTTGCTTTGGAGAGAACATGCTCCGGTGTACCTCCTGCATGCAAATCTCAGCGTCTCAGGCCTGTTTCTGGGAAACCGGATTTAAAACACATTTCATCCCAAATGCGAACCCTGTTGTCCTGCGGAGAGATGTTAATTTAGTAGCAATCACACTTTCCAAATCTCTTCCTCCACTCTTAGGAGCTAGTTCAGGTACTGGGGAAATTTACTGTAATGACTGTACTCAATACAAGTTAAATAAGCTTTGTCACATATAGGTATGGAGATTTATTTTCTTCCTCTGAATCACTGTAGATATCATATAATGAATCACTCCACATGCAATGTGGATATGAATCACTTCCAGTGTGGTACTTAACTTCCAGGAGAGTCATATTTGTCACTGCGGATGTCATACAAAGATATTTACTGAAAACAATATAGATTATATGATTTTTTTTAAAGATTTTATTTATTTATTTGACACAGAGAGAGAGAGAGAGATCACAAGCAGGTGGAGAGGCAGGCAGAGAGAGAGGGGGAGGCAGGCTCCCTGCTGAGCAGAGAGCCCGATGCGGGGCTCGATCCCAGGACCCTGAGATCATGACCTGAGCCGAAGGCAGAGGCTTTAACCCACTGAGCCACCCAGGTGCCCCTAGATTATATGATTTTTAACACATCAAGGATACGTTTATTTTATTTTCCTCTATTTATTGCTGTTGCCTTTTTGTCCCTTCTGTTAGTTATTGTAGGGAGGAGGGAAGTGGAAGGAACTTGGTGATAGGGTATTGGAAAGGGAAACTCCTGAGAACAGGGAATGATCTTTGTGCTTAGAACAGCAATAGATACATAGTAGGTATCAAGAAACATCAGTTAAATGAAAGTCAGTAAATAAATAAATAAATAGGAAAATAAAGAAATAAATAAATAACATGAATGCCATAGGAGCTCTGCGGGTAAAAGAGATAGACAATGATAGTGAACACTTTTAATTATCAGGTGTCAATGTCAAGCAATTTGAACTGCATAAAAAGGAGTTTAAAATGTTTTTGGATTTATTAGCATATTTTATGTGACAGTGGGAAATTCAAATATTGAATTAGAAGTTCGGTTTGGTACAGAGTCATTTTCAAAGAATAGAGGCTTTCATGGGTTGTGAAGCAAAAGACTTCAGCATAAGTCCAGATTTGATGAAAGAAAAGCATTTTTTTTAAAAGATATTATTTATTTATTTGACAGAGAGAGATCACAAGTAGGCGGAGAGAGGGGGAAGCAAGCTCCCTGCTGAGCAGAGAGCCCCATGTGGGATGTGGGGCTCAATCCCAGGACTCTGAGATCATGACCTGAGCCATAGGCAGAGGCTTAATCCACTGAGCTACCCAGGCGTCCAAAGAAAAGCATTTTAGATTTGTTTTTCTAACTAATTCACTCTAACACCTCTCTCTTTGCTTAGAAATCTGCATTCCTTACCCCATTCTTGATTTACAACTGAAAGTTACACAGGGTTCTGGCATGTCTCTCGAGATGCAAGTCAGTTTGAAACCTTACCTGGCTAGTGTCCAGTTCACACAATGCCCAAGGCCCCTCACCTGACACAGGGGAAGAGAAAGGAGTGCTGTCAATACTGCTCCTTCTTCATGCCTTGGTGAAATTCCCAAAACTGCCCTAGCTTTCACTGTCTCTCACTATCGCTTGGGAATAGGCTGGCCAATAGCCTTCTTTGCCATGGACCATCCCAGGGGCTGTTCCAGTTTTATGCTGAAAGCCCTGTCTCCTTGGACATCCCTCAGTCTGGGGCAAATCTGGGCAGTAGGTTGCCTGCATAACTAATGACTTCCCCTAATTTTTATTAGGTAAAAGAGATTTGATTAATTATTTATCTCTGCAAGGTGAGGCCACTTCCCTGCTTCACTATAGATCTTACATGAACAAATTTCCAGGACTGAGCTCAATTAATTACCCTGACAAATTAATAAACAAAAGAATGTAATATGCTTTAGTATGTCAGTCAGCTCTGCTGGTCTTATAGTCAGGACAGAAAGAACGGAGTAGGAAGACATGAGGAGGGCCTGGGAATTTTGAGGAAGAACAAATTTTAAGTTCAAGTTATTTTGCTTTAGTTTAGTCCTAGGACAATGGTGGTTCTGGGATCAGTTTGTGGGTTCTGAGAAGATGAGCAGGCAATGAATCAAGAAGCTAGGGGAGATGGGAATACAAACTGGTAAAGCCACTGTGGAAAACAGTATGAAGGTTCCTCAAAAAGTTAAAAATAGAACTATCCTACAATCCAGCAATTGCACTACTTGGTATTTACCTGAAGGGTATAAAAATACTGAATCGAAGGGACGCATGCATCCTGATGTTTATAGCAGCATTTCCAAGAGTAGCCAAATTATGGAAAGGGGCCTTTCCTATCAGTATCTTCTCCACCCCATCAGGTAAGAAGCAGATGCTACTGGAATTTCCATCTCCAAGTGGCAGATATTTCCAGACTGGGGGGTCTGTCTGAGTTTATTAAAGCTTTCATCCATTTAGCTCCTATAGGGGTGATGGTCCAAGGTACCATTTTATTGTGTCCTGATAATTGGGGTAGCCTCCTGACTGGTCTCCTTGCTTTCATTCTTGCTGCTTCCAAATCCATTGTGTCATGTCAGCTAGAATGATCTTTGAAAAGCAGAGATCAGAACACTTTATCCTTCATCCCACTCCACGGGTTAAAACCCTCTAATGGGCTCCTATAAAATATCTGAATTGTTTGTCACAGTCTATAAGGCACCGTGTGATCTGGCCCCTGCCTGCCTTTCTTATTTCATCTTACCCACAAAGTTCTAGCCATTCTGCTTTTCTTTCCTTTTTCTTAAATGTGCTAAGCCAATCCCTATGGTGAGCTGCAAAAACTAAGGAATGTTTCCTCTTTTGGTGCTCGGAATAGCTGGTTGCCTTTCTTAGTCACCTAGTCAGTCATTTTCTATCATATTACCATATTTTAACTCTCTGCAAACCACCTGCCAATATGGATATTTACTTCTTTATCTTCGTCTGTTTTTCCTCCTCAACCAGACTGCAAGCTTCATGAAAGCGGGACTTGTCATCTTGTTCTGAACAGTGCCTAATACATACTCGGTATTCAGTAAATCTTTTTTAAAGGGACTGGTTTCCGTTGCCAAAGAGCTTACAAATTTACAAAAAAGATAGTGTAAAGGAAAAGTTAAATACACATGACAAACAGAAGCGATGATAAAAGGCAATATGTGATTCTGTACTATATGAACTTTTTCTCATAACGCATCGACTTAGATAAAATATAAAGAAGGAGGGGACACCTCATATTCCTGTCAGTGAGACTGCAAATTCTAAAACCCAGTTTCAACAAGAGGAAGGCAGAAGTCACAGGTGGAGGTGAGGGGCAGGAGAGAGGAGGGGAATGCAGAATGAGTAAAAAGAGAACTTGAATGCACTCCAACTTCAACTCCAGCACAAGTTTGGCAAGAAGGGCCTAGCTTGCTGCAAGATGAAGTTTTTAATTATCTGGAATTTGGGATAGATGACAGTTGGATGGATTATTTTGAGGTACAACTTTCCAGTCCTAAAGAGTTCTGCCAAGGGCCTGGCCTCCACCCGCCCG
>CM052800.1:56730178-56810843 GCA_028533885.1 Nasua narica | reverse complement strand
TATGTTTAGTTTTAGAGGACATTTGTTGTTCTAAACTTTTCCCCTCCTGAAATCTGGCAAGCTTTAATCTTGTTCCACTCCGCACGAACCCACAAGTGTGCGTGTGTGGCTTCAGCTCAGGCCCCGCCCTCAGACGCACACGGACACACTGAGAGAGACCTGGCCAGATCTTGCTCTTGGCCTTGATCGAAGCGGCTTCTCTGGTGCTAGTAGCCCTAGGGCCCGCTTAGCCTCCGCCCCTAAAGGGGATCGCCCGACCGCGCAGCGCCAGAGCGGAGCCCTAGGAAGAAAGTTTGGAGGCGAGTTGGGCCGCGGGATAAGGACGGGGATCTCCACTCCAAGTTTGTGGGGCGTCCCCGCGTTCCAGGGGCGCCTGCCCCGCGGCGCACTGCAGCTGCGGGACTTCAGCGCTCCGGGCGGAATGAGATTGCTGGTCCGGTTCCGCGGCGGGTGCTAGAGGCTCCGCCAGAAGCCGAGGGGGAACTTCTCTTGAGCGCTGTCGCCGTGGGCCCTCATTGTCTGCAGGAACTCTCCGGAATCCGGAGGGGGAGGATTGGATACGCTCTTTCCCTGGGATTCGTCAAGAGTTCCGGCGGCAGCTGCGGCGGTTGCAGTGTCTCCCTTTGTCCTCCTAGGACCTCCCTCCCTTCCCTTTTCCCTCCCTCTGTCAGTTAGTGGGTCCTGCTGCTCCGGGCGCCGGCGCCCCAGCAGCTCGCTGTCCCCCATCCCGGGGTGCGTCCCTGGTAACTCCTACCACTTCAGCGTCCCCACCGAGTCGAGACGAGAGGGCTGCGAGTAGGAGGCAGCCGCAGGCCCCTGGCCGCAGGATGGTGGCGGGGCTGTCTCTGGCCCGCAGTCTCGGGAACTGGCTGGTCCCCGGGCTGTGGCTGCTAGTGCTCAGCGGTCCTGGGGGGCCGGTGAGCGCCCAGGAGGAGCCCTCCTGCAGAAGAGCCTTTGATCTCTACTTCGTCCTGGACAAGTGAGTGCTAGAGGGAGGTTCACGGTCTTTTCTGGTGGTGGCATTAGATGAGCTGTGGCTGGGGAGACTGAGATGCGTGTGCGCCCTGGGGAGGGGTGCTAGAAAACCGACGACCCGTGCTTTGTGCTATCACGGTCCGAAGGGCAAGAGCTTTTTTATCTGTACTGGCTGGACGGTGACCCGAGAAGCCCGGAGCTGCTGGGCTCTCTGGGGAGGGGCGGGGGTAGTCACTGTTTGCCAGTTTTGGGGCCTCTTGGGAAATGGGATAGTGTCAGGAGTAGCCGTCGCATCACTGGAACCCAGACGGGCCTGTTTCTCGGCTCCCTCGGTCTTCACCCCCTTAAGCTGGCTAAAGTTTGCCAGGTCTGATCCTGATCGTAGCGCTTTCGTTAAAGCCAGGAAAGGAAAACCCTAGGCTCAACATACTCAAAGTGGTTTGCATTTCCTGTGAAGGAAGGTTGTGTTTATTTTGAAGAGGCGAGATCCTACTCCAAACAATTGGGCAGGTGGTCCCCGAAGATGGGTTGGCTTCTCCGTTTCGTTTAGCGCCTAAGTTTGAGCTACCGGTGCTGTTACTTTGCTTGAAGCGGAGGCTAGTTACGCCCCCCCCCCCCCCGTAAATGTTTTGTTTTTGTTTTTGTTTTTGCTTGTTTCTGATCAGTTCAACTTCATTTTACAGATCTGGGAGTGTGGCAAATAATTGGATTGAAATTTACAATTTTGTCCAGCAACTTACAGAGAGATTTGTGAGGTATTTCTCTTTTACTTTACTTTTCCAGGCAGGGGAGTTTGAGGTGGAGGGAAGTGCCTGATATGTACGATGTTCCTTTTTTGAAACCTTTTGCAGGGAAAGCCTCTCCTGAAATGTTGATTTTTTAAGTGCCTCAAGACCATTATTACACACATGTAGTTATTAGGACAGCCCTTCAGTTGTTCAGGCTTATTTCATCTGGATCCCAGAAACTTGGCTCAGGCCCTGGGGAAGCATCTTCAAATACTATTACAAATGTCTTTTCCTTTCTGAATTTTCATCTGTTTTGGATTTCAGTTATGCTTTCTCATAATTTATCACATTAAACAAGTTTTATGCTAATAGTATCCATAATATATTTTTCTTTCCACACAATTCTTAACATTGTAGAGGTCCTCATTAAAAAAAAAAGTGTTGGTAAACTTCAAATGAACATGTGCTAATAACCCACTACCAGAAAACGCACTTGTGTGTGTTTAAAGAAAGGACTTGTGTTTACCCAATGTGTGGGTGTGTGGCTGGTTTAAAATTTAACTGTTCTATATATGCAATAAGCCTTACTAGGAATGACTGGTTTTTTTTTCTCCTATAAAAAGCATAAGTGCTATGAAATCCAGCTTACTCTCTTATTTAGAGGTAACTAGGAATTAGTGGCATCTCTATTTAAAAATAACCCCAGAACACCAGGCTTTTGAGCTTTTTTTTTCCTTCTTCTTCTTCTTCTTTTTTTTTTAAAGAAAAAAATGCAACGAGTAAATGCAAGTTTATCAAGATAATGGAAAGGACACAAAAAGGAGCTGTATCATTAAATATTGCTTCTTTCTGTCTTGTTAGCCCAAATGTTTTCTGTAAAACAGGCTTGGATGATCAAAACATTTTGAAAGTCATGTTGCAAGTAACTTCAAACAATCTGTAGAGGCCTAGGCAATCCTTGCTTTCAGTTATTGGCAGCAGTAAACTTATCCCTATAAAAATGTATGCTTGTCCATGTTCAATCATCAGTCTCCTGCTTAAAAGCCAAGTATAACACTCTCATTTCTGGACAGGGTCTGAAGTAAAACTGTCTAGGAAAGAAAAATAAATAAGGCCCTATATCTTTAAATGTTAAAGGCAGTAGAGACGGTTTATAAATTTTCTGATTTAATCTGAGAGTGTGCAGAGAGTATCACATAGATTTTGATTGAAAGCAATGGATCGTTTCAATACAACATTTTGAAAAAGTGGGGCTTTTATTTATTTGGTCTGGTTTGCAAGTTGAAATTCTATGATAAACAGTTCTCCGGTTCAAATTTAGTTGCTTAGTTACTAATTCATAATATGTTGTAGAAAGTGAATGAAGGCTGACTACTGGAGAGGATGTTTTCAAATATGGATAAGCCTTTGAGATCATTCTGATCTTCAGTTTATAGATCTTAGTTTCCTGTCTTCAGTTGCAGATCTTAGTAGTAGTTGCGGAGAGTGTCTTGAAGACAAGAACCATAAAGGTTCTGTGAGATAAAGGCCTAAAGCTAACTGGCCAGGGGTTGCTGGTTGGCAGTATGATGTTTGAGACTTGGACAATTGAAAATGTCTAATCAAAACTGATTTGTTATTCTCTTTCACATTGTCCATGATACTCTTTATTCTTATTTCTGGATCACTTTTGTCTGCACTCACATCATAATTGTGGTAATCTAATCAAATGGACTGCTCTCCCGCCCTAAATATTGCTAATGACAATCTCTTAGTAGGGTCTAGCCTCTTTAAAGGAGATGAGGTAGAATAGGGAAAGTACTTAAGGGAAGAAGTATTTTCTATGAAAAGATTTTACATTGGCCTAGAATTCATCTTTACAGTTAGTCTCTTCCCTAAATGGCCTTTTTGGGTCTTGGAGGATTGTTTGAGTGCTGAGATGCAATGACTAAATCCAAGATGGCTGACGCAGTACTGTTAAGCAGAGTTAGTGTATCTATTTAGGAAGTTCCATTTAAAAGAAGCCTGGACCATTAGAGTCCGATTTTAACTGAGACTCCATAACCATGTATCTGTATTGTATCAATATTTCTTTTAAAACTGTTTTAACTGCCTCTTTTCTTATTTTGCAGCCCTCAAATGAGATTATCTTTCATTGTGTTTTCTTCTCAAGCAACCATTATTTTGCCATTAACTGGAGACAGGTTAGTGCATTATCATTTCACTGTAGGCTTTTAGTAGAGACTAATCTTGAAGGAATGATTGATATTTCCAAGTGGTGATTCAGGCCTCCCAGTGGAATCAAGCAAATGCATAGACAATTCAGCTCTGTTCACTAATAGAGGAGAAAGGAGGTATGAGGAATATAAAAGAGCAGATAATCTGAAAATCAATATCATTCTTGTTGGCTGTGAAATATACAGTGAAACCCAGACCTCTGCATTAGTTGTATATTCACTACTTCCCACCTTTTCCCCTCTCTGTTACTAAAAGTAGTTCTACATCTTTCTTGTTTAAATGTAATATATTAATCAGCTAGGAATTTGCAGAACATCAGGGAGGAGAAAGATATAGATCTTTTTGGATAATTTAATAGATTCAGCAGACATCCCACATCTAGTCTTACTCTGAGATCCAAAGGAACTTGCTTTCTATTTTTATTATATATATATTTATTATATGTAATAAATACACTATATATTTAATATAAAATATAACATTTAAACTTGTAAATATATGTAAAAATACATATATAAATATATTATATTTATACATATTTATATATATTTATAAATACATATTTATATGTATTTAAATATGTATTTAAATACATATTATATATAAATACAAATATAAATATAAATATTATACATAAAAATGAAAACTATATATAATCTTGTGAAAGATGTGGCTTTTTCCAAGCAAGGCCATGGTATTTCATATGTCCTCTGAAACCAGTGACAAGTTAGAAGTAGTTACTGACATGTTTTAAAGAATGGCTACTTTCCATCAGATCAGTTTTGTGTAGTAGACTATAAGTTCCAGAGTAGGAAGGAAGCGAAGGAAGACTTTCTTTCTTTTTTAAAGATTTTATTTATTTATTTGACAGAGAGAGAGAGAGAGAGAGAGATCACAAGTAGGCAGAGAGGCAGGCAGAGAGAGAGGAGAAGCAAGCTCCCTGCTGAGCAGAGAGCCCGATGCAGGGCTTAATCCCAGGACCCTGAGATCATGACCTGAGTCCCCTGAGACCATGACCTGAGTCGAAGGCAGAGGCTTTAACCCACTGAGCCACCCAGGCGGCCCTGGAAGGGAGATTTTCTTCTTCATTTTTATATCTACTTTACTTAACACAAAGTATGAAAAGATAGTTTTTGCTCATTTCTTATTGAATGAATGGATGGGTTAGCATTCTTTTGAAATCATATTTCTCCAAACTGTTATTTTAGTAAGGGAGGCTGGTGTACTTTGTTTGCATAATATGTATATTTCTGAAAAGCTATACTTGAATACAACTTTTTTATAAATTATTTTTTCTTTAAAAATGTCAAGAAAATGTGCTGTTTATTTATGTATTTTGTTTGTTTCGACTTTTTGCTTAAGCTCTGGTTAAGGAAACATAATATTTAAAGAGACTCAGGGAGAACTTATTTATACTTTGCAGAATTAATTTGGAAAATTATGTATATATATATATATATGTACATATATATAACCTTCTAACTTATTTGTGCTGTAAGTTTTACTTTTTCTGGAGAGGAAATACCTCTGTAGGTGAGGAGTCCAGCTTATGACCTCTGTCTTCTCAGTGATCCTTTCCCTCCATACTTTCTTGTGTGCATCTGGGTATCATCAAGAGTCAGAACAATTGTAGTCCCTTATAACCCACATACAGTAGCTTTGTTTCCATGAGAAGAAATTTTTTTCATTGCCCAGTTTAATTTTCAAAGATGCAGATAGATCTCCTAATTGAGTCTATTCATTAGGAGAAAGAAAGAACACTTTAACATTTACAGAGTGCATGTATAGGGAAAAGCACTTAGCATAACTCCAGACAGAGTCGACTCTCAGTAACTGTCACCTGCATATGCTGTACCAGGTTCTCTGTTAGGCACTTTACCTCGTGATCCTCCAGCACTTTGAAGATGAAGTGTAGTGATTGGCCAACCAAACTGGTATTGCTTAGAAATGCATGAAAGGGGTTTTAAAGTGTTCACTTTGAAATACTCTCTTCTTTTTTCTTGCCCCCATGATTTTTGTCCTCTGTGTATCTTTTAGCTCATTCATCCACTAATCTACCTACCTACTTGGTTACCTTGTATATGATGTATTGAGAATTATGGGCTCTGGGGGCAACACAAACTAGGGGCAACACTAGATGAATAGTCTAATGTGTGTGAGAGTAAGGAGTGTGCACATACACTTAAATAGCTCAGGGCTGTATAATAGGATCATAGAAGAGGAAAGTTCCATGTTGATTCAATATGGAGAAATTTGGCCTCTCAATATTAGAGAACTTGAATCAAGAGTAATTTTAAAGGATATTTTTAGTTATGTTACATAATTGGGGATAGTGAATTATGCTCACTTCTACTCAATATGATCTTAATGATGTAAAAGTGATTTAGTTGAAAACATTTAGTGAACAGTTGTTATGTGCTAGGCAGTGTGCAAAATGCTTTCCATTCATTACCTCATTTAATCCTCATATTAATACATGTAATAGATACTATTATTATCTTAACTTTACAAATGAGGAAATGGAAGTTAAGAAAGGTAATGTAGCTTATCCAAGGACATACAGTTAATACATGGTGAGGGTATACCTAGCTGCAATGGTCTTTTAAAGTATAAAGTAGCATATGCCCCTCTCATGCTTACGACGGTTCTAATGGCTTGGAATAGTAAGCCCGTGTCTCCTAGTGGCCTAAAAGCCCTACCTGATTGCCCTTACCCAACCCTCTCCTACCACATTGCGTGCCACAGTTTAGCCCACTGGTCTCTCCATTCCTTAAACAGGCCAAGCTTGTTCCCACATTATGAATTTTGCTCTTTCTGTGCCCCAGAACTTCCCCTGGCTCGCTCATTCTTATTATTTGGCAGCATCTCATGTGTCCCCACCTCTGAGACCCCTTAGCCAAGCCATCAAGTCCATAGGCACTCTGGCCCTCCACCCCAGAAATCTGTCATGATAGTCTACTTGGTTGTCACTTTTTGAAATTATTCTGTTAATTAATTTATTTTAATCTCCATCATCCTAACATAAATTGCCTGAGAGCAGAGGGGTCTTCTTTGTCTTGTTCACCCATATCTTTGATACCAGAATAGAGCCCGGCACACAGTAGATGCTCGACAAATACTTGCAGGGTGAATGGTTGAATTGGTCTGAATCTAGAACCTGAGTTATTAACTACTCATAGTGTATTTTCTCGCTTTGAGAAATGATAAACCATGACTTAGATTTGCTTAGTTTCTTTCCTACTCTTGCAGATCGGTTACAAACATTTTCAGCTCTCTTTTTAGTGCATTTGTTTCCAAATTGAAAAAGGCATGTAATTGTTTGACCTGAGCACAATGATCGATTACTTAAGAAAAAATATTCCTTAGGCAAACTTATAGAAAATTAAAGAGAGAAGGCATTTGATTAAGTTTAGATAATATATACATTTATAATATTTGAAAAGATTTCTTCTTATTTAAAATCTGAATAAAAAATTTACTTGTGATAAAATAGCCCTTCGTAAGAATTGGTAACTTATAAATTGGTTCATTAATTTTGTACAGAAATTTGGCAGTATTTGTACAAGTTTAGAAGGTTCCTTTTAGCCATTCTACTTTTTAGGACTGTGTTCCACAATCCTAGAACCACTCTGCAAAGATAGGGATATGCAAAGTTGGACACTGCTGTGTTGTTCATAATATTGAAACTTGTATGGGTGGGGAGAACCTTCATTTTTTAAATTTCCATACACCTTGGTGATTCAGTTTTATTTCAACATTATTATTTGTAAAAAAAAAATAAATGCTCAAATGAGAAAAAATGTTATTGACTTCTTTAGCCAGGGATAGCTCTCTTGAAGTCAGAATGGAACTTAGGAGTTGGAAAGAGAAAGTATTCGGGAATAACACATATCTAGTCGCTACCTTGGGGGGTCCTGAAGGCTCCTTGTTAAAATGAAAACACCCGGAGTGGACCTTGAGTCAGGTAGACACAGAAGCTATATGCTAGTTGTGTGACCTTGGGCAAGTAATTTCACTTCTTGCCGGCCAGTTCTCTTGTCCATTAGAAGAAGCTAATCATTCCTACCATATCACAATGTTAGGATGATTACATGCCACATGAGAAGGCCTAATTGATATAGGAAGGAGTCTAAGGTTAAAGTAGGATTTGGATTTTATCAGTGTACACTACCACCATCATTTTCATCCTTGGGCACCAGGATCCTGACAGTAGCTTAGAGAGGTCAAATTAATTTGCTCAAAGTGACACAGTTAAGTAGTTGGAGCCAGGGTTCACGTCCAGGTCTGACTCTTGAGCATGAGCACTTACCCACAGCATTGCCTCAGACTTGCTTGCTGTGTTTCCTCTTCTCCACTTTTCATAATTAGTCAGAATTTGTCATAATTCAAAGACATATTGTTCCTCTACATCTAGCCTATTCTCTTAAGAACCAGTGATGTGGTGAGAGGAAGTGAACGTAGGGGTTTTTTTTGTTGTTGTTGTTGTTAATTGTATTAGAGAAGTGGTTACTCCTGGTTAGAAAAGTCAGCTTGGGCCACACATAGTACTAATGCTGAGAGGTCTGGGCAAGACAGCAGCTCAGATTCTAGTCATAGATATGCTGATGGTTACTTTCAGTGCAGTTCCCACATCAGCTTTATAGTCTCAAAAATGAAATACATGGTTTCTCATACCTGGGAGGAAAACCTGACACACCCCGGTGGTAAAATGCAGAGGTCAATTTCTCATAACTCATTGACTGGGGTAAAAAGTATACCAAATGTAGCCAGTATGGACTTCAGGTGTGATCCACGTACCACACTTTGGTAAGCATAGACTAAGCCGGAGGGAATTTTTTCACAAAACCCAGATTGTGCAGGGTGTTTTGTAAGCAACTATTTTTGAATCTAAGACCGCAACCTTGGATTCATTGGTCTAGACTCTGGAGCATAGGGACATGGGCATATATTGGCCTTAGAGTGACATGTTAAATAAACAATAAGGAAGTTTTGATTCATGACAAAACACTGCAAAACTTAGTGGCTTAAACAACTGCAATTTTATTACTGTTCACAGTCCTGTGGATTGATGGCTTGGCTGGGAGGTTTCTTTGCCCCATGTGATGTTACCTGATGCTGTAGTCCTAGAGGCTGGTGGTTGATTCTGGAGCTCAGCTAGAGCTGTTCGGTGGAATGACTTGGTTCTCCTCCGTGTGACCTCCTCATGTGGCATAGCTTCTCGCGGTCTGATGACTGGGTTCCAAGAGAGACCATTCCAAGAGCAAGTATTACAAGATGAAGGAAACAAAGTCCCCATTTTTGTAAGGGTTGGACTCAGATGTCCATGAACATCCCTTCTACCTTATCCTGTTGTCAAGCAGTAGCAGGACTAGGCTAGGTTCAAGTGGGAAAGAGATAAATGCCATCTCTTGATGGGAAAATAGGCATATAGAGGGTGGGAAGGAATTGACAGAGGTCGTATTGGAGATCACCTACTATAGATTTTATGAAAAGTAATAATGAAATTCCAAGATGCATCTCTTTCAAAAGACATGTAAACATGTCAGCTTAGAGAAAAAATATAAACCTTGTATATAACCAAAATAACAAATTAGACTGGCAATTTGGGCTCTAGTCTTTAGATTCTAGTGTGACCCATAATCCATCTCAGTAAATTTTGAATGTGAAGTGTCCTTTACTTTTTTTATTTTTTATTAACCTCTTCCTTTCATTCCTTTTATTCTTTTCTAAAATGAAAAATAATTTGTTTATTAACAACATTAATACATGCTTTTACTTTTATATTTTTAATATTACCATTATGTTTTTCTTGAGTCATGTTAGAATAGATTGGCACATTTTGCTTTACCGCCATGATTTTAAATAGTAGTATTAAATTTCAACTATCAAGGACTTATGGATTAACAAAAGGTCAAGTACTTTCTAGTACAATGTGAGAATGGAAGTTTTCTTTTTTTTTAAGATTTTTATTTATTTGACAGAGAGTTCACAAGTAGGCAGATAGGCAGGCAGAGAAAGAGGGGAAACAGGGTGCCTGCTGAGCAGAGAGCCTGGTGCGGGGCTCAATCCCAGGACCCCCCCGAGATCATGACCTGAGCCGAAGGCAGAGGCTCAACCCACTGAACCACCTAGGTGCCCTGGAAGTTTTCTTAACTAGAAATGACTGCAAATTTTTTAAAATATCTTAAAAATTTGAGCTAGAAAAGAAATACAGCTTGAGGTTGTTGGTATTCAACTATTTATTCTTATTCAATAGAATAATTAATAGTCCACACTTATTAATAGTCCACACTTATGGATATGATTTGTTGTTTGTGTGATTTAATATAAAGTTTTAAAATTGTGTGTTTTGTGAGGGATGAGTAAAGGAATAGTTCCCAAATGAGGCTTATAAATTGTGACTAACAAAGCTGAAAATTCGTATTTAAGTTTTCTTCTATGGATAAAGAGACAGGAGTGGAGTGAAAAAATATAAATGGTTGGTGTTGACAATTGAATACTATGTGCTGGGCAGCATCAGAAGTGTTCTACATGTGATAGTACCTTTAATTTTGATTAAACTCCACTATGTAAGCACCGTCATCACCCTCATTTTTCCAGTGGGAGAGATGGAGGACCAGAGAGGCTACATAACTGACCCAGAGTTGCAAAACTAGGAGGCGTTAGGGCTGAGAATTGAGGCCAGGGCCCCATTGCTTGACCTGTATGTTGCATTCATTGGTGCAGGGTGACATAATGAAAGGTTTGAGGGTGGGCTGGTGGATAACCTCACTTTATCCCTCTCGCATGCTGTGATAAGAGAATAATAACTAAGATCTGTGTAGCATTCACTTTGTACCAAGCACTTTATATGCTAGGATATGATAGGTTTTCCAGAAGAGCAACATGGCACTGGAAAGGAGACACTATGGGGAGGAGAGTTTGTTTTGGGTACTACTCACTTTCTTTCTCCTGTCTCTCTTCTGCTACCCTCTCTGTCCAGGCACCTGCTACCTTCCAAATTCTCACAGCTGCCAAATAACATTATATTATAAATATCATAGTGGGCACCCAGTAAATATCTGTAAAATGAATGAAACCCCAACTGGTCAGGCATTATTATTTCCATTTTATCAACTGAGCTCTAGGACAGTAAACTTCTGGTGTATGCAGTTTATTTAGAACCAGACCTTCAGTTCACCTCTGATGTACTCCAGTCAGCCGGTCATCCTCCCTCATTACATAGCTTCCCATTTGACTTCTTTGCAGGACCTTCCACCAAAGTTTAATATGATAGCTTCTTTCCTTCTTTTTCCTTTTCCGTCCTCCTTTCTGATTTTTGTATCAAAATTTTTCAACTCTCAGTTTGCTGAGGGAGCACTCCTTGGAATCAAGGAGAAAGGAGTCTGAGTGAAGAAAATCCTACTGACATGGGAAATGACTAACGTCAACTTAACAACAGTAGTACCTATAACTTACTCAGTACTTCTTATGTGCCATTGGATCCTCACAATGGCCCCATGGGGGAGATATTTTCATCCCTGTTTTACAGATGAAGAAACAAGATAGGGCTTGGAATTAATCTAGGTTCTCTCTGGCTATAAGCTGTACCATCCGAGAAACTGTATTTTATAGTTTAAAAGATTATCCTAGTTACCCCCAAACCCTTTCAGTGGAGGACTGATTGGCAAAATAGTTAAGAAAAAGAGCATTCCAATAACATGGCAAGGTTTTTAAATTAGACTAGATCAGAGGTGGGCGCCTGGGTGGCTTGGTCAGTTAAGCATCTGCCTTCGCCTCAGATACTGATCCCGGAGTCCCAGGATAGAGTCCCCTAGTGGGCTCCCCGCTAAGCGGGGAGTCTGCTTCTCTCTCTGGTCCTCCCTCGTCTCGTGCTCTCTCTCTCTCTCTCACTCTTTCTCAGATAAATAAAATCTAAAAAAAAAAAAAAGGAAGATTCCATCAGAGGTTCTTAATTCTGGCTGCACTCTGGGGAATTTCAAAATAACTCTGGACTTATCACAAACCACAAGTAAATTAGAAGAATCTCTTTAGTTAGAGCCCAGAAGGGTTGTTTTTTTTTGTTGTTTTGTTTTGTTTTGTTTTTGTTTTTAAAAAGCCTTTTGGTGATTCCAGTGCACAGCCATGGTGGAGCACTGTGTGTGTGGAGATGTGTGTGGACTACGTGGGAGCCCTTCTCTTTATCATCAGACAAACTCAGGGCTCTCTTGTGTAGACACTCAGCAGGCGCATGTAGATTGAGTGGAATCTAGAAAGAGTTTTGAAATCTGGAAAGTTAAGAGGTTGTCCCTTGGAAAGTTCAAGTACTATACAAATGTATAAACATAATATCTTTAGTCACAAGTAGAAGGTACTTAAAATAAAAAATTTGCCTTAATTGTGTTAATTGGGCAAGTCAGAATTCTCTGCCAATAATTTTATTATGTCACTCTTTATAATATATATTTATTTTAGTTATGACATGGACATCTTCCAAAATCCAGAGTGTTCTATGGGTGAAGAAAAGCTGTTGATGTGTGTGGTGGTGTGGTTGCTTTATTTCCTTCCCTTCTCTTCTCCTCTATCCTATCCTTTCCCTTCCCTTTTATCTCCTCCTTCCCCTACTCAGCAGAGAAATTGGAGAGATACTAACAGAGTGGAAACTGTTACTTTATAGATTAAAAAAACAAGTCAGTGTGTTTTTGCCTCTCTCTCTTCCTCTCTTTCTCTCTCTATCCAATCAGTATAATTATGAAGTAAAAAAGAGTTGATTATATATTTTAACCCACTGATTCTCAACAAAAAATCAGAGGTTTAATATCCCATTTAATTTGTTTCAATTCTGCCTCTTTCCAAAAAGTATTGGAAGCTGCACCGAACATCATAACATTGCAGAAATATAATAACATATAAAAAGAAAAGTTAAGATCTTGGAAAAGAGGATGTAGCAATATGATAACCATAGGAACTTAGCAGAATTTTGTGAATGAGTAAGAAATTTACTGTGGGCTTCCCAACAGTTAGGGCATGAAACAGTTGACATAGTTGTAGTTAGTAGGAAGGAGGAAGTGTATAGTGATTACTCAGGGATGACGAGAACCTTCTGCCACGAGACCTTAGAGGGGATATTATGTGTTATGATAGCAGCACCCTTGACTACAGCTTCACAACAAATACCAAAGTGGTTTCAGTATCACTATATCTGTAGCTGGAGACATAATGTGAAAACCAAACTTGGTGAGGTTGATCTAAGATGTTGTTGAGGGGCCCCTGGGTGGCTCAGTGAGTTAAAGCCTCTGCCTTCTGCTCAGGTCATGATCTCAGGGTCCTGGGATCTAGCCCCACATCGGGCTCTCCGCTCAGCGGAGAGCCTGCTTCCCCCTCTCTCTCTGCCTGCTTCTCTGCCTTCTTGTGATCTCTCTCTGTCAAATAAATAAGTAAAATGCTAAAAAAAAAGATGTTGTTGAATTTGAACTTTATAACATGTGCATTTTTTCTTTTGTTTTTATCACCTCCCTCTAGCTTATATTTTTTAGAACTTTCTTAGAGTCACAGTTTAGATGAATGAGTTCTCTTTTTAACCTATGACATCATTTTGCACTCCCCCACCCCCGCCTCAATTAGCTGTTTGCTAATAGACAAATTTAGAACTTGTTTTCAGTTGCTTGGCATCTTTCGAAGGCCGGAGAGCTGCCTTGTCTTGTTTTGGCTTTCGTTTGCCTTGAAATGACACTGGTTGGTGGAGGCTGACAGACTGTATAGTTCCACTGAAAGGAGATAAGACCAGGGCGCATGTGTGTTGGAGTTACTGACTGTTGGGAAGAAACACTTTGTCTCCAGTGACGATGCACTGCAAAAGTAATGATGGAATTCTGTGCTACTTAGAATGTTATGGTGTCAGGTATGATTATAGATAGAAAAGCCAGGGGTACTCTTCTTCTTCCAGTGAAATAAGCTAGCTGTGTCCTACCTTACAGAAAAATTCTGAATTCCATGCAGGGCAAGTTTTTATAGCCTAGAGTCCTCTGCTGGTGTTGTTTGGTTCTTAGAAGTAGTTAAATGGTGAGGTGGATCTGAACTGAATGGAGAAGGCAATTTATACCATGCAAAATCTGTTTGTGTAAACTTGAATTTCAGTTGTCTTTTTCATTTCCCTTTTGGCAGCAAACATTAATGCTTGAGGACTCGCTGCCACTCATTTTTCGGAAGTACCGAATATTTGGTTTTTGTCTGCATACAGACAGAATCAGTTTCAAGTTGTGTCGGTAGATACTAAACATAAATATTTAAATAAAACAAGCTTATAAAGTAGGTAATTTACTCCATCATCTGTGAAATTATGGATCTTTTTCCTATGGTAGATTGAAAACTTTATTGAACACTTACTTTGTAAAAGGCATTGTAAATAGTAAATACAGAGTAGGAGGATACATTATAAACGGTAGACCCAGTGATAGTCCACTGTAAACTTCCAGTCTAGTTGAGAAGTGAAAACATTAAATTAAGTTAAATTAATTACATTATTTTAAAGTAGAAAGTTTTTGAGAGACAAAATTATTCATTGTAGTAGAAGTTGATCATGGATATGTTTGGGGTACCTTAAAAAAAAGATTGTATGGGGCACCGGTGGCTCAGTAGGTTAAAGCCTCAGGGTCCTGGGATCCATCATATCGGGCTCTCTGCTCAGCAGGGAGCCTGCTTCTTCCTCTCTCTCTGCCTGCCTCTCTGCCTACTTGTAATCTCTCTCTGTCAAATAAATAAATAAAATCTTTAAAAAAAAAAGAGTGTAGGGAAGTTAAAGATAGGTTCCCAAGAGGCTGATTTTAAACTAAGTATTAAAAGAGAGAATCAGTGTGGATTGGTGGAGATTACTGAATCAGGAAGGAAGATTAGGATTATACTTTGAAACTTGTCTCATGTTTTTGGGAAACTTCTTGAGATGGAAACTTGTCTGATAATAATTTTCATTATGACATCAACACACAATCAGTAAGTTACTTTTAAAACATGAGTGTACCTCTGGTGAGTGACAAATATTTGAAATACAACATTGCAGCATGATAAAATTTTTTTTTTACTCTTTTTGGCATAGGTTTTAATAGTGTATGATACGTGTTTTATGTATATGATTTTATTTTAATAGTGTATGATATGTATATATATATATCCTTTTATGTATGACTCTAGAAAGTTCCTTGATGTTCAGATAATATACTTTTTACTTTTTATAATTAATCTTTCATCTATCATTCTTAATAATGTGGGTGCTCTTTATGTTTTATTTAAAGCGTTATACTTCAGTTTACTGTTGTGAGACTTTTTTATTTAGAAAGATATTTTTCTTGGGGCACCTAGATGGCTCAGTCAAGTGTCTGACTCCTTTTTTTTTAAAGATTTTATTATTTATCAATCCCAGGTCCCTGGGATAATGATCTAAGCCCAAGGCAAATGCTTAAAGACTGAGTCACCCAGGGTGCCCCAAGGGTCTGACTCTTGATTTTGGCTGGGGTCATAATCATAGGGTCATGGGATCGAGCCCCATGTTGGGTTCCTTATGCACTGAGCCTGGAGCCTGCATGAGATCCTCTCTCTCTCTCTTTCTCTCTCTCTGCCTCTCTCTCTCCCAATAGGCAAGCGCTCTCTCTCTCTCTCTCACAAAAAAAAAAGATACTTTTCTGTGCTTCTTTTTAAAAACTGGAATTCTGAAAACAATATATTAAGATCTCTCTTCTGAGCCTTTAAATTTAAAAATTTAAAACAAAATTTTGAGTTTATTTTGGATTGTTTTTGCCACACTGTTGTATTTATCTCTTCTGATTCTTATGGTTTCTTTATTTTTCAAGGTGTCTTTGGAACCTATATTACAAAACTCTGAAAAATGAGTCTTCTCTTACTTAATACACACAAAATAGCTTTTAACAATGTATTCATATTTCATTTAGATGTACCACATTGGGGAATTAATTAGTTATGATGAAAAAGATTATTCTATAGTTTTTCATCTTTTTCATTCATATTGCCTCTTTCAAGAATCCATTACCATCCATCCATCCACCCATCCATCCATTTATTCTTTCATTTGTTCATCAAATATGTACGAAGTACCTACAATATTCAAGAGAATGAACTGGTGTCTGAATGGGTGAGAAGATGCTACAAGAATGACTGGATTCTGAGACTTATGACTCTGGGAAACAAATTAGACCCTGTGAATTTCTATAAGTAAGGATTAAGTAATGTGCCTCAGAAATTTACAGATAACAAAGGAAATTTCCAACTTGTAGGGAAGTGGGTAAGTGCTTCCGAAATGCTTTTTCGCTTAGGCTGACTCTACACAATCCTTGTTTGTTCTGGATGAAGGAAAGTGTTTTACTCCTTAGCATTTAGTCAAGCAAATATGATAGAAGTGATCTGTTCTCAGTTCAAAAATGCCCAGGATATTCCTAGATTTTTCAAGATATGTCACATTGTCAGTACTTTTATTTTTTGTAGTTAAAATACGAATGTGATTAAATACTTATTAAAATAGCAAAAAGTACGAGAAGTTATGTCCTCAAAGCCCATGTTCTTTCCTCTTACTGAGGAAATTTTAATTGTAATATTGCCATGTTTTTTGATAAGTGCTTATTGTGATGTTTGCTCATTTTTCTTTTGTTTAATTTTATAATATTTTTCAGAAGCAAAATCAGTAAAGGCTTGGACGATTTAAAACATGTTAAACCAGTAGGAGAGACATACATCCATGAAGGACTAAAGCTAGTAAGTTCTCTCACATTTATAAGTATGGGAGAGAATGTTTCCTTATTCTGTAATGAATAAACTCTAACTTTCTAGTAAAAGTCTAAGACCCCATTACATGTTTATCTTTAAAAAAATTTTAAAATGCTTTTAGTTGTTCTAAGGATGAGACTGATTTGCCATGGTGGTAAGAAAAATTTGGGTGGCATTTTGGTTTTTGAGGAATTTTTCATTTTCTGTGTGATTATTTTCAGCGTAGTCAATTAAAGCGTAAAACTTATATCCTTTAAACCCAATAGTAATACTATTGTACTGTATTGTACTCTATAATGTGAATCTATGCATATTTCAAATAAAATAGTTAACACAAAATACCCTGTTTTAAAAGTCAGTCTGTAATATTTTGATTTTGTCAGACTCATAAATTCAGCTTGATGGACCATGCTGGTTAAAAGTTAAGATTAAATTGTTAGTTGGATAATTATTCTTAATTTTCAGGCAAATGAACAAATTCAGAAAGCAGGAGGCTTAAAAACCTCCAGTATCATAATTGCTCTGACAGATGGTAAGTTGGACGGACTGGTGCCATCATATGCAGAGAAGGAGGTGAGTATTGAACTGAAACTGTTCTTTAAACCCCAGTGTACTTTGCTGTGTGTCTCTGCATGTATAGCCTGATTTTGAATAATGCAACCCCCCCCCCCCCCCCCGGTCTCTCTCTCTCTCTCTCCATAGGCAAAGATATCCAGGTCATTTGGGGCTAGAGTTTATTGTGTTGGTGTCCTTGACTTTGAACAAGCTCAGGTGAGTGCAGCAGATCTGTAAACCTTAATCTAAATTACATAATTATCTTAAGAGTAGTTCATCATATTCTTTTCTCTGATGACTTACTGTGACATTAATCGGTTGTTAAAGATTTTCTATAAAATCATTTTGAACTCTGCATCAATAATGTCTGATTTTGATAGGTTTCATTACTGAAAATGAAAGTCTAAAATTTATTGAATATTCATTTGGTTTGGAGGAACTAATATAGAACACACATTTGGATTAAAATATTATGAATACTGCTCCTTGAACTCAACTGACAAGATTATTATTAATCTTATTTAGGTGTTTTAGTTTGATTGAGAACTCAACTCTTAGGAGTGCAGGCATTTGGGAAATCTGTTTTAGAGGAAATAATTTTCATTCTCAAACCCCATTTTTTTCATTAATTTTGAAGGTTTATATGTTAATTTTTTTTTTTTTCTGCTCACCAGACTATTTTACATTCAAATTTTTGGTTAAACATGACTAAGATTCCTGTGTCTCTTGACATTTTCAACATTGTGCACTGTTTCGAGATTCAAACTTGAGGCCAGTGTAAAGGGGCTGTGACTGATTCATTTCATTGACTAGTGCCATTTCCTTCAGTTCCTGACATGCTGCACTGGTGAATTAATCCTGTAGTATAATTTTTCAGATGGACATAACAGAAACATAATGAAGTGTATAAAATGTATATGTCTCAACTACCTGTTAATTAAATGTGCCTGCTTTTTCTAAAGCTGGAAAGAATTGCTGATTCCAACGATCAAGTTTTCCCTGTCAAAGGTGGATTTCAAGCCCTTAGAGGAATAATTAATTCTGTGAGTATTTTTCTGGGAGTGAGAAAGCCTTATGATTTTAGGCACATTTTACAACGTAAGAAGTAATCTTTGTATCCATTCAAGTGGTCGTTATCTTGAAGAAAGAGATTAAGGAGGAAATTTGGTATTGAGAACATGGCAGCATTAATTCTAAAGATCTGGATTTTGTTTGTGTTTCTTGTTGGTATGAATGCTTATAAGTTCAACTCTGGGAGCCGGGGTTCGAGATTTCGAGTTTAAGATCTTCATGAACAGTCTTAGACACTCGTACCCTTTGAGCATGGAATTCCTCACCATCTTGATCTCTTGGAAGTTTTATAGGCTTTCTAGAAGTATAAAATAAAAATTTGGGTTGGAACGTGTGATGTCTCCGTCCTCCAAAACACGGTGTTTCTTAGCTCTCAGGCAGGCATTGTGCACCAGCAGCTGAGTATTTGCCGTTGTTTTTTCCATTCTAATGATTAATAGTTTCACTGGAGCTCATAATATTTCTGTTTGGAATTCAGTTGCACTGTCTCTGGTGATTGTTAGAATCGGGACTTCCCTAAAGAGGGTAAGGGGAAGTGGGATGATGAAATGCAAAGCAAAACTCCTCGGCTTTCACAGCTGAGGTTTATGTTTCATTTTACTGCCTTTTGCTAGAAGCACTAGGAACAGTTGCTATTAAGTATTTATGATATTTTGGTAAACACCATCCTAAAATGGAAGTGAATAATATATATTCTCTAAGCCAAAGCTTTTCCTTTCATCTTTAGGTATTTAGCGAAGGAAAAAAAAAAGCAAATCTCAGGGTCTTTGGACGTTTAGTTCTGGCGTTTAAAATTTCTCTTTAATAAAGATCATGTTTTTCAGAAGCCAAGTGAGATCGATTGATTTTGGTTTTAAGTATCCTGTAGGTTTTTTTTTCCCCCAATTCATGGAACCTTTCAAAGAAAAAAATATGATTTGGTTCAATTACATATCAGTATGTATAGTGGATAGGCCGAATGTAAATACAGGAACAGAGATTTTATTATTTTAGGAGTTTAATTATGTTTAGAAAAAATTGCAACATAAAAAATAGTAAATATTTGGATTCATATTTATATGGATTTATATTTGGATTCAAGGTAAACACTCTGTAACTGTGATTTGTTTTAAAATATAGGAAAGTGGATGGACAATGCAAAAGAGAAGATAATTTGATCCTGCAAATAAACAAATCCGTGGATTGTATTTTAAATTTTTAAATAAGATTTCATTGTGCTGGGGAATTTGTAGTTACTTTTATAATTATAGTGGGAAAGAGAGAAGACCTCTCTGGGTTATTACCTTTGGGATTTTTTTTTTTTTCTCCTTTGTGTAAAAGGTCCAATTCAAAATCCTCGGTGACTAATTGGTTTTTAAAACTCTGTTTGTGGTCTGTGACTGCATATTTCTCCTTTAAGGAATTAGTAGTTGACTACCAGAGGAGATAAAGTTGTTTTGTTACATTTATTGTTAAGTTTCATCTATTTTATTGATATTAGGGAAACTTTAGAGTGGATTTTCTAATTACGGTTTTCCTGGCCTGAAGTTCTTGATGGACTTCAGCTTGAGTAAGTTATATTGAAAGAGTTGGCATGCAATTAGAAAGATTTGTGTTATTTTAGCCACAGATCGCAAGCAAAGCCTCTTGAGTTTCATCTGCTGGGAGCTTAGGGGTGGTATAGTGTTCATTCTACTGTAGTTAAACTTCAGCTATTTTGTCAAAACAAGGAGGAGTGAATTATCCTATGGGAAGCCACCCTCTGGGGGAACTGGAGCAGTAGTCACACGGCAGAGCTGAATGGAGTCCTTACAACCAAAGTTGATCTCACTAATGGTTGAGATTTTTATCAACATGATAATAGCGTGGGCTTTTTGCTCGCTTGGTTGAAGTTTAAGGCATTTCAAGTACTTTATGTCTCTGCAAGACAGAGATTGCTCCATCTCTGGTAATATACAAAAGCTATAATTCTGCCTGAAATTTGAATTGCACTTTATACTCACAAAATACCATCTTATCTTCAAAAAATTATATTTGGCATTTAAAACAAATATACTGTATTTCAGGGTAAGGGCAGAGAGAAGAGACTATCCCTTTATTCTTTATGATTTACCGAACTAGTGGATAAAATTGTACTGTGGAATGGATTTATGCAAAGCTAAGCAAATGTAAAGAATCAGAAAATTTAAGGGGCGCCTGGGTGGCTCAGTGGGTTAAAGCCTCTGCCTTTGGCTCACGTCAAGGTCTCAGGGTCCTGGGATTGAGCCCCGCATTGCTCAGCAGGGAGCCTGCTTCCCCCTCTCCCTCTGCCCGCCTCTCTGCCTACTTGTGATCTCTCTGTCTCTAATAAATAAATAAATAAATAAAATCTTAAAAAAAAAAAAAAGAATCAGAAAATTTAAGTCTTTCAGATGTCTGGTACTTTGAAGGCAAGTTATTTGCTAAATTGAGAGATGATTTATTTATTTTTTTGCTGGTTGTTAGTCATATACATCAGGCCTTATTGTCAATGAATTAATTTCTTTGAAGTTAACCTTTAATTGAGAAAAAATATAAGCTGATTTTCTTGTTTTCTTTGTCCTCCTTCCCTTGCCCACCCAAATCCAGTGACTTAGATGGTCTGGTCCTCTTGCTGTAAATCACATTTTGTTAAGGCATAGTTTGTTCAGAATCAACTTCATAATCAGCAAGGATAGGAGTTTCATTT
This sequence comes from Nasua narica, assembly GCA_028533885.1. NCBI lineage: Eukaryota > Metazoa > Chordata > Mammalia > Carnivora > Procyonidae > Nasua > Nasua narica. The sequence goes on along the minus strand of CM052800.1, from coordinate 56,789,861 downwards.
TGGAGCCTTCCTTCATTGTAGTTAAAGAAAAGAAACACTGGAGTGGTTCTTTCTCTTACAACTTCGAAAGTGAGTGACTGGAGAAGGCCTTTGTTATGAACAGTTTGCATGTTAACAATTTAATACCTTCTCTAAAACTTATTTGATTCAGAAAATCATTTGCATATTTTATTTTGATTTGGAATGAAATAGATCATTTCAAAATTTTTAGGATTCTATCCAAGCAACATGATATCTAATAGTTTTCAGAATATTGGTTTAATTGCCAATCTTAAGTAGGAGTATGAAAGTTTAAAATTCATTATTAGTTCTAGTAGGTGCTGGTGAAAACTTTTCCTCTTTTTCTTTTAAAATATCTTCAATATTTATTTATTTGTTTATTTTTTAAGATTTTATTTATTTATTTGACAGAGAGAGAGTGATCATAAAGTAGGCAGAGAGGCAGGCAGAGAGAGAGGAGGAAGCAGGCTTCCTGCTGAGCAGAGAGCCAGATGGGGGGCTCAATCCTAGGACCCTGAGATAATGACCTGAGCCGAAGGCAGAGGCTTTAACCCACTGAGCCACCCAGGTGCCCCAATCTTTTCCTCTTTTTCACCTACCTTCCCCCCATTATCTAATTTATTCTTTCATCCACTCATTTATTGAGCTCTAACCATGCTTGGGGTACTGTGTTAAGCTCGGAAGAGGGGACATAAGCAAGTCAAATTCTCTGTTCTAAAGGAGCTTGAAAATAATGATGACTTGAGGTTTGGAATATGGTGGTCCCTGCAAGAATTACAGAGTGTGGGGATAAGGAGGAGGTGGGAAAGTTCGGTGAGTCACTCTTGCTAATAGAGAAGAATCCTATCTTGCAGTTTGTATTAAGATGCCAATATGGTGTCCATAGTCTCTCATGGTCTTATGGACTCCGGGAAGCAAACTGAAGGTTTTCGAGGGGAGAGGAGTTGGGGAATGGGTTAGCCTTGTGATGGATATTAAGGAGGGCACAGAATGCATGGAGCACTGGGTGTTATACGTAAACAATAAATCATGGGACACTACATCAAAAACTAATGATATACTGTATGGTGACTAACATACCAATAAAAAAAAAGTGCCAATATGGCTAGAGTAAAGTTATCAGCAGGAAGGGATAAGTTTGGATATATGAAGTCCTGGGAGACTTCTGGTGGTGGAATTTGAACTGTGCTTGAACAATTTGAACAATTGCAGTACATTAGAAACAAAGAATATAGAACTTCGGAAAGAGTCTGGGCTGAGGGGCTGAAGCACAGGAGAGAATGTGACCTGGCTTGGATTATGGAGGAATAATGAGGGATAAATGTTGACAGGCAGGCTGGACCCAGAATATAGAAACTCTCAAATGTTTGAATGGGGAATTGGCACTTATTTTGTAAGTCATTGGAGAATGATGGAAGAGCAATTTAAGGATGAGATTTATATGCTAGCTGAGAAACTTTAGGAAGAATATCCTTATGGTGATATCTAGTATAATTTAGAAGACAGAAAAGTCTGTTATAAGTCTTTTGCAAGAGTTCCTTGTGAGAGACATGGTAAAAGAGAACCTGATACTGCAAAGACGGTATGAAATTGGGAATAGGAAGACCCGAGTGTGAGTTCCAACTTGGCCACTGCCTAGCTATGTGATGTTTTGTACTTTCCATCATGTAATGTTTATGGTTTTAAAATTCTCATTAAGTCAAACTGGGACAATTCTATTTCATTGGGTTGTTTTGTGAATTAAATGAGATAATGACTAAGAATGGTCTAACTCAGAAAGGCGGGGCTTTCAAACATTTGGTAGGAAGCTAGGAAGGTCAGGAGGTTGGGACCATGTAGGATGGGGTTATTGAGCTTTCTGCAGGGCAGTCCACTGAGACAGATGGCTGGAATTCTAAATAATCAATGGTTTAGGACTAAAAGGACGTGGTCTTAATATGTGAGAGGCTCAAATCTACCAAGTGGGTCATAACTACAAGGACTTCTAGATGGTGTAGCTAACCAAAATCAAATAGTTGGCTCTGCCCTAGTTCCAAATCCTCAGGCTTTGGGGCTAGGGCCCAGCCAGCAACTGGGAAAGGAGATTCCCATGACAAAAACTATGTAGAATTTCCAGACTCCGCATTTAGAAGAGAGCTACAGTTCTTGTTGGGGAACTCGTAGAGCTGTTTAGTGATTCAGAGTAGAAACTTAGTTGTTAAGGGGGAAACAGCATCTTCAATGGACTGTATTTCCTTAGGGCGTATTTTAGGTACTGAGATTCTAGGTCTGTCCCAGTTAAACTAGGTCAAGGACCATAAGGAAAACATGCCCTGGTTAGAATCATGTCAGGAACAGGGTGGGGCAGAACCTCCAGGGATACAACTTTTCTTTTGCTGGGCCAAGCTCTGACGGCTCTGGAAAATATTAGTTGCTGTTGTTATTATTGTGATGGCAGTGAAACTGGAAATAAGGTGAATTCAGGAGACCTTAAAAGTTACTAGAACCTGAGAGATCACTAGATATAGGTTGAAAAGGACAGAGAGGAGAGTCAGATGTAACTTGGAAATTGGCCCAACTACTCTGAATAAGGGGACGCAGGGAAGGTGCAGGCTGTTTTTGCAGAGGGGCCCGGAATGCTAGAGGACATGGTGGAATCAGGCAGAAGGGCAGAGGGGGAAGTTGAATTGGACCTGCGGAGTCCCCACAGGGCAAGTCCCTTAGGGATGTGGTGGTCCGGGGAAATGTGCAATTTAGAAAACTTCAGAACTGACTCATTGTTCCTCCGTTTGTGTTTTCTCCCCTCCTGTGGCCCACAAACCCAAGGATAAAATTCTTCTCTTTTCCACTTTAGATTATCTTTAATATCTTAGAATGTTAAACAATTATTTTTGGTTTCTTGGAAAGGAGGTTGCAAGGCTTTTCTTTGAAAAGGAAATTTTATTTGAACTAGTCAGACTGACATGTGATTACCACGTGGTTCAGCGTTTCATTAGCTGGTGAATCATTATTCACAGATTGGTGAATAACATGGAAAGAATAAAAATAAAAATACTCCATGAAAAACCTCCCTCCCTCTTTTTTTTCCCCCTAAAAACAAGACCTTGGGATGTTATACTCTTTGCAATTATTTCCACAATTGTTTTTTGATAGAGTACTTCAGAATGTATTAAGCAGGAGAGACAATCAGTTGTGAAACTGGTTTTATAAATAACCCTGATCCAAAAGAATTAAGAACACTATATCCTAGGTGATGGCAGCTAATGCCCGAGTTCTTAAGTACCTAATGGGGAAGTAGAGGAGCATAAATATAAATAGGAAGGGAATGATCACGCCTACGTGTAGGAGATTTAAATCAAACTGAAATAGATTATTCATAAAGGGAAAAAAGTGCAATGTATATTTTAAAAAATAACTTCATTTGTAGTGCTGAAAATGTAAGCTTCACCTGAACTTTGCACTGAATTGTTTGTATCAGTAATGTCTATTGTTGTTGTTCTTGAAAAGTTTCTAAGAAAGGTATCTACATTATGTTTTAATGAAATGAGAAGACACTGCAAAATCATTTTCTTTACAGGCAAATAATTTTCATGGAAGAGGTACCTAATGAACAATATGATAAGACCTCAGCTTAAGTGATTTTAGCAGGTTCTGCTATGAATGTTGACTGCTTAGTTGTGGAAATCTCTATTTATAAAATCATGGTTTGATAAAAAAAATCTAAAGTCTGAGCTAACTGTAAAGGTATACTGACAGGAAAAAATCCAAACTAGTAGGACTTACTTGAAATTGGAAATCAGTTTCTAGGACTCTTTAAAAAAAGACTGGCTATAATATGAGGCTCACTATAAATCAGCTTCTTCTGGGCTCCTGTTTATCCAAGGATCTTTAGTACTGAATGCCGATGAAGTGTCTCATTATAACATCCTTCACATCAGTGGTAGGAAGGTGGGGCTGTAGTTCCTCCTCCCTTTTTTGCCTAGTGTCTCATATAGCATTGGGTAAATATTGCTTAATTCATATTTATCAATGAATGAATAAATAAAATCTGTGTTTTTGAACATATTTTCTTGTTTTTATAATATGGTTGTGGTGTATTGGTGTATTTAAGCATCAACCCCCCCCCCCTTTTTTTTTTTGCCAGAGAATACTTTACTTTGAATTGGCTTAGGATTCCATATAACTTTGATTTCATCTTTTTATTTATATTCCTCTGTATTATGACTATGGCTGCAAAAACCAAGTTCACACTAGCGTAAGAGGAAAAAAAAAAAGTTACTGTCTTATATAACAGGGTGGTCTGGAGGGAGGACATTGCCTCAAGTGCAGTTGAATCCGGAGAATCAACCCATGTTCTTAATGATCTCTCTTCGTCAGTTTTACCTATGATTTTATTGGCTTTATTCTTTCCTTGTTCAAATGAGTCTCAGATGAAGGTAACTGCCCAAAATTTCAGGCTTTGGGACCAGTTAGCTTTGGAAACAGAGAACTGTCCTTTTGGGGCATCAGTATACTCTGAGCCAGACAAGGACTCTGAGGGACTCAGTTGAGTCAAGTGCTCATTCCCGTCACATATTTCAATCAGCCAGAGTAACATGTCTACCCAGGTAGGCAGCAAGGTGCAGAGGGAGAAGGCATCATGATCTGTAGCCTCACAAAGAACCATATGGAGTGGAGAACAATTTCCTCAATACAAAGGGAACACTATTCATACACTATTCAGGTAAGGGTGAAAAAGTGTTCTTGGTAGGAAAAAAATTCAATAGCTGTTATAGTCCACTATATTCAAATATCTTTAAAATGTTTTTGCCATATATTCTAACAAGGTACTTTATTCCTTCCAAATCCCAATAAGCTAAAAAATACAAATAAAAAATTTGTTTTAAGTTATTCATTTTATGTGCTGAAATTTTATAATCTTATCTTGATGTCCATAGTCCAGTGCTCTGCTTGGACTTGCATGATAATTTTATTTAATAATAACATTATTCTTTTTCTTTATTAGCTTGGGACTGTAGTTAGGAAAATCAAATCTACTTTTAATAAATACAGCTTTGTGACATTTTGTGAGAAAACTAAATTGGTACCGTTGGATTATATAGCCAAAATTAAGTGCCACATGTTTATTTCTTTTTTTTTTTCCCCCGCATGTTTATTTCTTAACAGCAATCTGTTTGGGCTACAAAAGACGACATTTAGAGGCTCACCTGTTCTTGAAAGCAAATTCAATCTAGTAGAAGGACATCGAGAAGGAGGATAAAATGGTTAAGATTTATGTCTTAAATGTACCACCAGTATAAATTATAATGGATAAATATATGATTTCTCAGTTATATCTTATTTTTCCCCCAAATATAATAATTCCCAGTTTATTTGGAAACCTTTTTTTTGGAATACTGTGTTTAAGATGCTTTTCTGGGGTTGGGTTACAAATATTGACTTGATACCCTTGATTTTTCTGAGTTCATCATTTTTAGGCATAAGTGTTTGATTATAAAGCTAGTAGAAGAGCTAGTAAGGCTTTGTTTTTCTATTCTTGTGGCATTGGGAAATATTTTATTTGCCAATCTGGATTTTGAAAAATCAAATAGAACAAAGATAGACTTAGAATGCTAAGCAGATAGATTTCATGTTTCAGTTAATAAAACAAGAGAGTGGGCAAACAGGACTAATATGAAATACTACATGTATCAGAGTGAAAAACATGCTGGGATCCAATTTCTTTAGATTCTAAAACAAATAGTATATTTGTTATAACTTTATTCATAATTTCAGTGTGCTTTTTATGGAAAGTCTATTCATCCTTTAAGAAAACATTTAATGCTTATTCTGAATTTGTGCTGACAAAAAAAAAAAGGAAAAAGAAAGGTGGAGGCAGATATGCTTTTGTTTCAAATCACAATCCATTTTTGTCAGATTTCTATGTTGTAGTGAGAAAGGAAGACCTGCTAATATGATTTGTTATGAAAATTCAATTGTGAGATGCAGAGGAACTTAAACGTCATTTGGGGTTTTTGTGTCAATTCCTGATATGGGCATATTTTTACCAACAGTATCATCAGAACTATTCATCTGTTATGTTTGGAGCTGAGAAGAGTAAAAGGCATGATTATAACTCGCATTCTTCCTTAGATTTCTTAGAGTAAAAGTTTGTTTAAAAATTTCTCACTGTGCTTATACAACTGGCTTACTTGCCAAGGAAGAGAACCCATTTTTAGCAATGGGCCAGTGCAGAGCGCGCTGTATCGAGCAACTGGTATTTTGAAGCTCCAAGCATTTTAAAAAATGAACTCATCCAAAACATGTGCTTACAAATAATTTTTAAAAAGACTTTATTATTTTAAAGTAATCTCTATACCCGGCGTGGGGCTCGAACCCTCAATGCTGAGATCAAGCGTCATATGCTCGGCGGACTTAGCCCCATGATTACAAATTATAATCATTTTTCAATGACGTCTAACCTCTTAAAGAAAAATACATTTGATAGGGATGTTTGGCAGCCAGAGAGAAAATAAAGATCATCTGAATATTGAAAGCTAAAAAGCAAACAAGAAAAGATTGTGAAAACATCCTTACAATTGTTTTAGCTGCATATTTTATAGATATGTATGGCTGATTACTAAGGTTTCATTTTGTTGGGACCTTGGGAATAATAATGCTGTTCAGTGAATTTTCCTTATGAGATATAAACTTGGAATCCTTCATATTAAGATGAACTCCTGTAGTGGTTAAAGCTGCTCAGTGAGTAAGGAAAAAAAAAGCTCACTTTTTTAGATTTATTAGTATCCTTACTGGTATTTTCTGACATGTTGTATGTCATGGAAATTAGCAATTTCTATCTGTTAAGGACATACCTAGGGTGCTTGTAAATTATTTATAACGTTCTATTATAGACAACATTATATACCCAAAGTCGGTGTTTGAAATTTATTACTACAATGAACATTTTTAATTTTTAATAAAGTTGAAGAAAATGTTATAGATGTCTAGGTAGTGTATTGAATTTAAGTGTAATGAAATAATGTTTTTGGGGAAAATTTTTAATATTTAGAATTGACTTTTACAAACGAGGTCACAAAGGAAAGCACTCAGTGGGGATTTAATTTTTTTTCTTTTTCATATATCCAGTCTAGAATTAACCTCTAAAGATACATATATATTAAGTTCATGTATCTTTTTGTGTTGTTTTTATTGCTTCTTAATTTTTTTTTCATTTGGCCCATTGACTTATCAGTGCCATTGATTATCAAAATTTGTATTATGCAAAGTAAGCTTTCTCTTCACTGTGTGACTGAAGATGTGATTTGATTAATTCAAGTAGCGCCTAATTAAGCTCTGTATTTTTTTATATGCTTAACTGTTCAGTGTTACACACCTCATTTATCTGTCTTATAGTCAAAATGCTCATGCTTTTTATTAGAAAGTTTTACATTTACTTTTCAATTAATTCAATAAACATTAATTGAGTGGCTGCTATTTTTAATATATTGTGTTATCTACTTTTTATATTAGATTGGGTTTGAATATATGGTATTATCATTTGTTAAAAAGGGTTTACCTAGTTTCTTCTGGAATGGGCTGTATTCTATTTTCCAAATATAATAACCTTTCTATTGCTATTTAGAAGTTGGAAAAAGTACAGATTTTAAAATCTGTTTTGGTTTGTATTAGTTGTGAGAAATTTCTTTTTTTAAAACTGATTGTGGGCCACCTGGGTGGCTCAGTGGGTTAAAACCTCTGCCTTCTGCTCAGGTCATGATCTCAGGGTCCCGGGATCCAGCCCAGCATCAGGCTCTCTGCTCAGCAGGGAGCCTGCTTCCCCCTCTCTCTGCCTGCCTCTCTGCCTACTTGTGGTCTCTCTCCTTTGTCAAATAAATAAATAAAATCTTAAAAAAAAAAACCTGATTGCTTGATCTTCAAATCATAAAACCTATATATGTCCCCAACATTCAACATCAACTTCAAAGACACCATATGTCCTAAGTTATATGCTGCCTTCATTTCCCCATCTTAACTGATTCCATGCTAAATTTTTATCTTGGGTATATCTCAGTCACAGTTTTCCACTAATTAATTCCATTTTATCTTAAATGCCAGAAGAAAAAGGCCACAACTATATACATTGTATGCATTTTTTTCAGGCTGTAATATGGCTTTTAGTACTTCTGCCATGGCCTATATCTGTTATAACATGTGTGCTTATGTAAACATGTAGAGGAACTTAAAAGATCCCAAATCAATATATGTTTTCATATACCTCTTAAAATATCTCGGAAAGAAGAAATCAAGTATGGTGCCATCTGGTTATTTCTGCTGTAGATGGCTCCTTGATAATACTGCCACTTTACCTGATTATTATTCAGTAGTTATAAAGATCTGTTTGTAACTTTATAGCGAAGCAAGATAAATTGCTTTGTAACCAATAGGATATTTAAGAGTTGTGTCTGATTTAGCAATGGTTCTCACCTCTACTCCTACAAACATTGCCAATTCTGGCTACGGAGGGCATGTCTGCCACTTGTTACTTTGTATGTAAATTTGGCCCAGAGTGAAATCCTGCAACCTGTCCACAGAACATTAGATGTAGGCTCAATCCGAATTAATTTGGAACCTGCCTAAAGTGGTAGGAGTGAAACACCATTCTGATACTTCATTTAAGTGGCTGTGCAGAGAAGGGACAGCAACAATGGGATCTACTTTGATTTTCTGCCAAACATCTATAATCTCAGAGATGCCAGCAGGACAAGGTCAGGGCTGACTCCTAAGGCATCTGGTCTTACTGCTAAGCAAAAACCAAGCCAGAGGGAGGCACAAATAACCTTGTCTTCTATCCCTCTCCCTTGCCTAATAGAGAAATTCCATGAAGTTAGTATTTGCGGTGTACACCGAACTAACGAGAGTATTTGGATGATCAGAACTGCACAAGTAGAGAATTAAAATTGGACGCAACCAGTTAGAAACAACAGAAAATAATTATAATTTGTAAGAGTGAATGCTGTTGTTCTACTTGTAGTTTTGTCCCAAACAACTTGGAAGAGGGGTAGTATTTGGGGTTTGCCTTTATTATTGTAATATGGGGCAGGCTTTTTATCATATGTTTAAAAGGAAGCATTCAAGACAAACACGTTATTTTTTACTTTTTTTTTAAGATTTTTATTTATTTGAGAGAGAGAGAAAGTGTGTGCGTGAGTGTGTGCTAGCGTTTGTACTGGGGTGTGTAGGAGAGGGCACTGGAGGGGTGGGGGTGTAGAGAAAGGGAGAGGGAGAGAATCCCAAGCAGACTCAGCGCTGAGCACAGAGCCCTACACAGGGCTTGACCCCACGACACTAAGATCACAACTTGAGCACAACCGAGTCTGAGGCTTAACTGACTGAGGCATCCTGGCTCCCCAATACAAATACATTTTAAATAGGACAGAATGTTTCATTAATGAGAAAGGACAGTGACTGATTTTTTTTTTAAAGATTTTATTTATTTATTTATTTGACAGAGAGAGAGATCACATATAGGCAGAGAGGCAGGCAGAGAGGGGGAAGCAGGCTCCCTGCTGAGCAGAGAGCCCAATGCAGGGCTCGATCCCAGGACCCTGAGATCATGACCTGAGCTAAAGGCAGAGGCTTTAACACACTGAGCCACCCAGGCGCCCCGGGCCTGTGATTATAGAGATTAAATGTATAAAACCGTCTTTAGGCATTAAATTCACAGTTTGGGACAACATGTTGTAGTATAGAATTTTTATGCAAAGTCCTAGAATTTAGAATTTTATGCATTTTGACTTCTTTTCTATTATTGATTTATACTGGCTTATAAACACAAGTCTTGCTGATGGTCTCATGTATACCAACAGCTACTCTGCCTAGACCTCTCTCTTCTGAAGTTCACACCTACATCTTCTACCCAACCTGTGCCTTGTGGGTGCAACTGTAGGATAAAAAGTTTTTAAAGACTCTGTGGTTCAGAAGTATACATAAGAGGGAAAGAAACCAAGAAAAGAACAGCAGAGGAACAGACTTCCATCAGGCAGACATATAAGCAGACCTCATTTTCCAGCGTGGGCATCCCATTTAAAAAAAATTTTTTTCCTTAAGATTTTATTTATTTATTTGACAGAGAGAGAGAGAGAGAGAGAGAGCACAAGCAGGGGGAGCGGCAGGCAGAGAGAGAAGCAGGCTCCCTGCTGAGCAAGGAGCCCGACTCCAGGCTTGATGCCAGGACCCTGCGATCATGATCTGAGCTGAAGGCAGACACCTAACCGACTGAACTACCCAGGCACATCGGGGCATCCCATTTTAGAAAAACATTTTCCCTCATACTGCTTGCATTTCTTGCTTTGTTAAATGGTTATGCTGTCAGAATTTCCATGCATATGGATTTTCATGGTTTAAAGAATTTCTCTTCAGGGTATAACCCTATGTAGGTTGTTTGAAAGTTCATCATTTCATGTATTTGCATTCATGTATTAGTATGAATGAGTTCATAACAGCTACTGTGAAATGGACTATTTTGGGCAGTAGAAAACCTGGATAATGATTGTGTTTTGAGAAGGAGTGTCTTGTGTGTGTCTAGCAACCTAGGTGAGACAATGAGTGAGGGAGAGAGAAAGACTAACTTATTCTGTGTAAAAAAATTCACCTAAATCTGTTCCATGTCCAGAAAAAATGGAGGAAAACCAAAAGAAAATGAAACAAAAAACCCAAACCTGCCTCCTGGTTCTGAATATCCTTTCTGTTCCTAGGACTCAGGCAAGTTCTGGAAATGTATGAAACCTAAATGCCCTGAAATGCCATTGACATTATTGCTTTTATGAAAAAAAAAATGTGTTCAGATAACAAATTAATTTTTCTAAACACAGTTTGATTTTCTTTTTCCAAGTGTTTGCTGTGCCCCCAAACCAGAGTTAGAATTCTCTTGTTTTTCTAGTATAATGTTTCTTGTCTTTTAGGATCTGGATTATTCTGAGAAGTGAAAAGTACAAGTGTTTTATCTGTATAAACAAATTTGAGATAGAAAACAATTCTAAATTAAGACAATAGGGTGGCTGGGTGGCTCAGTCATTCAGCGTCTGCCTTTGGCTCAGGTCACGATCCCAGTGTCCTGGGATCGAGCCCCGCATCAGGCTCCCTGCTCGACGGGGAAACCTGCTTCTCCCTTTCCCACTCCGCCTGCTTGTATCCCCTCTCTCACTATCTCTCTCTCTCTCTCAATCTATGTCAAATAAATAAATAAAATCTTTAAAAAATAAAAAATAAAATAAGACAATAGAGGAAAAATTAATCAAAAGAGAGAAGGCTCAAAGCATTTGCATATCCTATATGTTACTAATTCATAAGATGATGTAAAATGTTGGCTTATTCAAAGCAGTGGAATTGAGAATTTCTTTTCCCCAAATGGGAATTAAAAAATTTTTTTTAAAAATTTTTTATTTTTCCCAAATATGTTTATTTTATTTTTTCAGTGTTACAAGATTCATTGTTCATGCACCACACCCAGTGCTCTATGCAATATGTGCCCTCCTCAGTACCCACCACCAGGCTTGCCCAACCCCCCACCCCTCCCCTCCAAAACCCTCAGTTTGTTGCCTAGAGGCTCCATACCCAGCTTGGAGCCCAACACGGGGCTTGAACTCACAACCCTGAGATCAAGACGTGAGCGGAGATCAAGAGTCAGATGCTTTACTGACTGAGCCACCCAGGTGCCTTGAAATTGGGAATTTTAAAACAAATCTATAAAAACCCCAAGAAATGTAGGTGAAAGATTAGGAACATACTTTTGAAGATAAGAAATAAGATAGATTTTATAATGCTTTGATAGTATAAAAGGAATGAGGGCAAAACAGGCAGATAAATTTTCACTAGTTTGTTAGATATTAGATTTTGTAATGGTTAGACTGTCACAAGTGTGGAGGGTTGTAGAGTGCACTGGTTAGAACAGGATTTAGAGTCAATCAAACCTGTGGAGATCTGGCTCTGCTATTTAAAAACTAATCATTCTTATTTAAAAAATTAAAAAGACTTCTCTAAAACCTCAGTTTTCTCATCTATAAAGTGGGAATAAAAATAGTATGTATTCATGACTTCAGAGGATTAGCTGAAGAAGTTCAGCTAAAGTGCTTAGCACAGTTCCTGGAACATAATAATTTCCCCCAAAATGATAATTATTATTACCATCATTAGAAGTTCTTTTGCATTTTGACTCCCGACTAAATATTAATTTAGGAAGTCTGATTTTTAGTAAATTTGACTTTTGTTATTCATATTAATATTTGAGGACTTAAAAGTAGGGAGTAAGTAATAATGTACCTGTTATTTTCATTTGTAATTATTCCTTAACACTAATATTACTTTTTGAGTGAATAGGTGATTGTGAGTGAACAGATGCTTCGGTAGTATACTTCTTTTTCATGGTGAGCATCAAGTTCTTTGCCAATTTATATATATATATATATATATATATGTATGTATATGTACCTATATATATATGGACTTTGGAATATCAAATGATGCAATTTTGCATCTCGTGTGTGCATGACTTAAGTGCCCTGGTTTTATTAATAGCATTTGGCTTGTCTTTAAATTTCGTCTATGGTGCTATTAGCTCTCTCTGAGCTTTAGAGTCAATCAAAGGCCGACCTTTAGTGGAAACTATTTTCTGTTTCTATTGAGATATAATGAAGACAGATGGCAACACATATTTGAAGAAACATCCTTACAAGATGCTCTGTTGTACAATGATGGAAGTGCAGAGTATGAAAGATAATGCGTCAATTATCGTAGATGGGACACCTGATCCAATGTTCAATCAATCAATAACAGTATTTAATTTAGTAAAAATTAACTAGCGTGTTTAAAATATTTCTCTTTTCTGTCAGTTGTTGTTTAGTGATGACAATTTTAATATAATAGATCTATTTTGGGATCTTGATCATTTGAACTTGTGTGCAATTGCTTGTACTGAGAATAAATTATAAGCTGTTTCATGTTTATGGAACTGATTGTTTAAAAAATTTAATGATGGAAACTCTCTGCATACAAACATTGAGTTATTTTGACTTCTAGTTATTTTCTTAATACTGGGACTTTAGATGGTAAACTCTAGATGGAAAAACCAAATTTAAGACAAATTTTATTTTTTAAAAAGGCACACACTTTCTTTTCTCTCTTCCTTCCCCACCACATTCTCTTTCCCTCTATTGTTTTTCATTGGGAAGTGGTTTGGGTGAACTTTGTTTCACATTATGGGTTTCTGGATTTCTGACAGTCACAATTTATTGGAGGGCTAGATGCTTTTTCACATAAATTAACTTTATTCTGCCTGATCTTAGTCACAATATGGTTGTTGCCTTGCTTACTAGATAGATATTTTTAATATTCTCACTAATTCATGCAATCTATATTCCCTAAACATTTACTGGTTGTACTGTGTACAGAACATTGTGCTAGTCCCGAGAAGATTGTTCAGTATGATATCCTCTTTTTATACTCAAAGAGTTTGTCTTCTAATAGAGGAGGTGATTCATATACCCAACTAATTTAACATAAGGTCCAAAAAAATAAAAAAAAAATCACAACAAACTTTGGAGAAGGACAGGTAATATCCTGTGGGGAATTCAACTGGATTTCTTCAGACGGTGATGCCACTTTTATAACTCACGGTCTAAACTGCTCGCCCTTGAATAAATGTGTTCCTTGGGTCACTTTTCCATTCAGTAATATCATTTATATAAAATTCATTTTATTATAATTAGTACAAATATTAAACTAATGTAAATATATTCTAAGGTATAAAGGTATAGTGTACAATTTAATGCAATATATAACCAATCTTTAGCTATTCTTAGTTTCTGCTTAATGTATTTATTCTCAGATTTGAGTAGAAAATAAATTTCTAAATGATCTTGAATCTTTTCTTTAAAATGAAGGTACCTTACAGGGGGCAAACAGAGACTGGCTTCAGCAATGTATAGCAACAACAGTCCTTAAAAGTGTTTGTTCTCCAGTCTTCAGGAGAGCGCCACAAGAACTGATCGTTTGATCTTGCTGTCGGAACTATCATTTTATTTTTGGATTCTTACTGTTTGTTTGGTTGTTTACGTATTTATTTATATTTAGAGAGTGGCAGAGGGAGAGAGACTCTTAAGTAGGTTCCATGCCCAGAATGGAACCCAGTGCTGGGCTCGATTTCACCACCCTGAGATCATGACCTGAGCCAATCATGAGTGGAACGCTTTACGCACTGAGCCATCCAGGCACCCTGGAACTATCATTTTAAAACTATTCAGTGGATTACGTCAAATTAAAAGAGGAAGTCAAGATACACACATGTGTCTTAAATATTTTGAGGTCTGATTTATTTTTGGTCAATATTGCTAAGAGAGAGAAAACCAACACAACTTTAGAAAGTCACACTGGTCATTCTGGGTTGCATCTTCTTGGACATGGCCTTTGGAAAATCTTGTAATTTCTCCATGTATCTTATTCTAAGGAATCTTTAAAAAAACAGTTGTGATTTTCAACAGATTCAGTCTTTAAACCTTTCATAATTTTTCTTGATGCCTGAAACATTTTTCAGTAATGCTGCTAGAGGTGTGCCTAAAATAACTAATAAAGAAATTGTGAACTGAAAGATGTTTCTTCATAGGAACCTCCTTAACGGGATCTGTTTTAAAATAAATTCCTTTAGCCTTGCTGGCAAGTAAAATAGATGTGGGGGCTTTGTGTTTTCCTTTGACCCTTCCATCTGTTTGGCTCCATCCCTGTTCTTTTATCTCAGATTGGCCAAAGCCAAAGCTATAATGCTCCATTTTTGTTAGTTGGAACCTTTTATGCTCCATATTACTTCAGCAAAACTTTTCTGTTCTGTTCCCTACAGAATCTTGTTACCTGTATAGTGTTAAAATATTTAAGGACATTACTGATTTGGGATACTTCCCCTCCAAGAGGTGTGTCAACCTTTGACGATGGTCCTCAGCTCTTTCCCCAATTCTTAATTAAACCACAGTACATACTCGTGAGAGGAGTGAGTATTGATTATAGGAGATAAAAGAGCAGACCAAGAGGAGGTCTTTGGGCGCTGAAAGGTCTTTGGGTGACTATGGAATCAATTTATGGTCATTCCTGAGTTTAAACAGACCTCCAGAATTTCTCAGACTTAAAATTTTACTCTGTTTCCCAATCACTAAAGCTTCAATTGCTTTGTGAAAAGTGGATTCACTGGGGAAGGGAATCTTAAAAAGTACAGGTGATTCCCCTTCTCAGTGATGCCTCTTCGGCAACAAAAATTCCCAGCTGGGTTTTAGAGTCTGACAATTTATTCTTCTACTGTTACTCAAGAAAGCACGGAAAGCATTTGTTTCCTTCCTTCCTGTTCTAGTTCTGAGCAGGAGATGCTGGAGCCCACTGTACATCATCATCCATCTTCAGTTCTGTCAAGAAAGGAATGCCGTCCAGAGATCATCTGGAATTTGTCTGAATTTGATAATGTAGTGCAGAGCAGTTCTAAAAATAAAGACGGGCTTGTTGTGTCCATTAGGAGCCGCTTATTGCATCATTGTTGTTTTTCACTTGTAGCCTTGGGCCTTGTATGGTGGTTTCTGTTTCTCGGAACAAGCTAAGAAGAGCCATTCTTTTCCTGTGCTCTGGGAGTGCTGGAGTGCAGAGTCCGTGCTTTTGAGGGTCATATTTGGCTCATACAAGGAGCCTGTGTTCTGCAAGTGTAGCGTTTGATGCATATAAGGAGGATGGGCGTCTGTGGGAATGGAGGCTGAGACATGGCTTAGAAATGCCACAGTCAAATAAAGAAGTGTTTATTTATTGATATTGTATTGAACCTCTTAATAAAAAACATATTAAATTAGCATAATCGAACAGGCGGTCTGATTTGCTCTCTTGCTTTTGCCCGATAGGGAAAGTCAGCGTAGATTTTATGGCTACTGAGAAAGTGTAGTTGTCTTTGTGTTCAAGGCTCCCAGACGTTGAGGTTAACATCTGCTTTATCTGTGCTTATCTGTGTTACTCTAATTAAATAAGGATTCACACAAAATACAGTCTTAGAATATATACTGGAGGACAGCACAGAAATTTTCTAAGAGCTTGAGAGCTGTGTATATGATAGTTAATAGATTTTCTCTGCCATCTATTGAAGTTAAAGGGAAGACCCTAAGATCATTAGCAATCGTATAATTCACTTGACGTGTTAGAATTTAATTCTCTATCTTGGTCTTCTTTTTTCCTTTTTAGATACTTGATCGGTCATGCACTGAAATCTTGGAATTGTGGCCTTCAAGTGTCTGTGTAGGGGGTAAGTGGTTAGAATTTAAAAATACCATGTAAGAAATTGTATTTTTCCCCCTAGTTAAATTGTATGATTTGAAACTCATGTTGGAAAGAGAATAACAAAATTAACTTTTTTGGCATCCTTTTCTGTAAGAATTTTTAAATAATTCCTTGAAATATTTCTATTTTAAATTCAAATTTTTTAAGATTGGAGTGTTATTTTAAATAATGAACATATTGTGTGACAGGCTTTTAGAATTTTCTGTATATTTAGTTCATGTTTGAGACCTTTCCTATGACAAGTAAAATAAAATGAGATTTTTTTTCTTTTATCTGATTATACAAACAGTCATGTATCCATGGACTCTGAGCTCCGTGCTTTGGTGACCTGGCCAAAGTACAGTTCCCATCGGCTCGGGGCCCCCTTACGGAAGTGATGGATGGGCGGGTGGCAGAAAGAAGCAGGTGGCGCAGGTTTTAGCACTTCCAAGCCATTCTTACCCAAGGAAAATGTGATACTCTCTGGCCTATTCTATTTCTTCTTCAAGGCTGACCTAGAGTTCATTTTAATCTAGAAAAGGAAGAATATTGGGCCTAGTGGAAGAGGAAATGTGCTGTGTAATTTCCCACAGAGCCTCGCAACCGCTGGAGATGGTCTTAAGTTCTGTATCTTGTAGACTCCCTATTTAATGGTCATTGAGATGTTGAAGAGGAATAGTGCATTTGAACACCCCAGAGCATCCCTTTGCCTTTATGATTTTACCTAATCTTCATAACAACACCGTCTGACAGTTTTATAATCCCTGGTTCACAGATGACGAAATTGCTTTCGCAATCGTCCTCATTGACTCTTGTCTGACTCTAAAGCCACGTTCTTTTCGCTGAGTCACATTTTAAGTTTTACCTGCATTTTATAAGTGAAATTCCTTTTATAATGTACGTAACGAAGAGTGGCCGAGCAATATTTTCTTCCTCAGTAGATTACTATATACATGTTAGATTGTGGTAGATAGGAGATTGTCTGAGAAGGCTGAGAGTTAATCACTGTTAAAATAGTTAACATATCATCTTACAGCTAAACAGTAAACAGTTAAATGCCGATCAAGGTATTTGATCAGTTAACCTGTTTTTCTAGTGTTTTATTTTACTCTCTAACATTTAGTGACTGCTTCTCCTATATAGAGCAATAAGTTGAATAAACTTTCTTTAGTGACTGGCCATAGATTGTTAATAGTCCGAAATGGATGACCTTTGGTGAGTTGTAAATTTGTATGCAACAGAGAATGAAACTGGGATTAGTAATGTCAGGAAACTGTTAAAGAACTCCCCACGGGCTGTCAGAGATTAAACAAAATACGACGCATGACAGTTCTAAAAAACAAAGAACTTGAATAAGTAATTTTCTTTACATTCCCATACTTTAATACCTGAGAGTAGAGAAAAACAAAGAAGCTTCTTTCCTTCTGGGTTTTTTTCCTAAGGATAGAATTTGGGGATGTTTGTCTTTTCTTTTCTTTTTTCTTTTCTTTTCTTTTTCTTTTTCTTTTTCTTTTCTTTTCTTTTCTTTTCTTTTCTTTTCTTTTCTTTTTTTTCTTTTCTTTTCTCTCCCTCCTTCCTTCCCTCCCTCTCTCTCTCTTTCTTTCTTTCTCTCTCTCTCTCCTTCCATCCCTTCCTTCCTTCCTTCCCCTCTCCCTTTCCTCCCTCCCTCCCTTCCTTTTTTCTTTCTTTTTCTGGGGACAGAGAAGATGAGGTGAGAGGAAGTTTCTATGGTATGCAGGAATAACTGTTAGGCTTCAATTCTTATATCCTGGTTACTATTGGAAAATACTTTGTTTAAAAATAAAATAAAAATAATGTCTTCCTATGTGGCAACCGATGATATCTTCCCTGAGTTTCACTAGAGGGTCCAAGAAAGAGAGTTGGAAATAAAGCAATGTCTTCAGTGTTACTAGTGGGCTTAATACTATGAAGATATTCATTCTGTGCACCTTTGCACCTCGACGCTTTCACATTATATCTTTTTTTTTTTTTTTTTTGTAAAGCAGGGATTAAAATGTTTATTTTTCTTCTTCTAGATGAATTTCAGATTGTTTTGTCTGGAAGAGGCTTCAACTTGGGCAGTCGGAATGGGAGTGTTCTCTGTACCTACACTGTAAATGAAACATACACAAAGAGTAGGTTCCTCATAATCTCATTGTTGCTTGAATATCTGCATAGCATGTGAAAATCAAGTGTTTTCCTCTTCTTTCCAACTGAAATCAACCATGCTATATTTTTTAATCACAGGAGGAAGAAATGAAGTCCAATGATAGTACAAATAGTAATAATAATTATTTTTGTTCCTTACTAATTACAGCCTTTGTTTATAATTTAAGAAATGCTGAATGAACCCTGCCCTAAGAAGCCTCGTTTTACAGATAATGGTCTAATGGGTGAAAGAGTAAAATGATTTGCCTTTGGTGACACAGCCAGTAAAGGGCAGGGCGGAAAGTTGAACCCAGTTTTCCTGACTGTACTCTGTGTAGACGACATCAACTGCTGGATTTAACTGCCTCTTTCTCTGGATTTATTTATTATCACTCTTGCCTGAAAAATCTAACTCTCTTGGACTATTCTAGTGCTTATTGCCTTATTTTATTCTCACTCATTTTCTTTATCTAATTTCCCAATAATTTGCCCATCAGCTCCTGGACAGAGGCTTTTTGTCTTAAAGATATTTTATATATTTTATGTTTTTAGATATTTTACGTATTTTGATCTCCAGTACCTACTCAGGGCTGTTTGTTGACAATTATCTTATTTATGCAATTAGGGCTTATTTTCCCTAATGTGGCTTTCAAAACAGCAGACAAGTATAATGTTTTTATCTCCATTCTGCGAAAAACCTCTTCAATAGCTCTTAATATTCTGAGCATTTTGGGTCTCTTTTAAGACATTTTTTCTCTCATCGATGATTATATTGGCTTCTAAGATTTTAATCTGGAAGGCAGTTGCTGTAACTCTGTGAACTCTGGTAGAATTATCTTTTGAGAGGTTCGTGTACAGTTTTGCTGTTTTCTTGATGGTACTAAACACTCCAATAGCATGGCTTTGGCTGTGTACACAGCAACTGTTCAGTGTGTGTTTGTTGAATTAACGTGGTGAGAATCTCAGCATGGTAAATGTCATAATTAACTCCTCGCTTTCCTGTTAGGATCATCATTTTGGTAAGGCAAGACAATAATGTTTGTACCAAATGCTTCAGAGTAGAGTCCGCAATTGAAGAGGACAAAATAATTCTATTTATTCATCTGAATCTAAGAGTTAGCTTTACCTGCCTCCCTTTGAGTACATATTTGATTATAGTATAAACATATTTTTTCCTTTGCCATGTAAGATTAAGTTTATTAAAGTAAATCACTAAAGAAATAAGTGGAGTCAGATGGTATTATCATCCCTCATATTCTAGGATTATCCATTTGCTTATGTAACTTTTCTGAATATTTATAGGCCAAATTTTTCCCCCCATATGTTATTAAAATTATTAGGGCAATTTAAGTATTTAGTTTAATGAAATTTATTAATTTATTGTAAGCATCCCTCATATTCTAGGATTATCCATTTGATTATGTAACTTTTCTGAATATTTATAGGCCAAATTTTTCCCCCATATGTTATTAAAATTACTAGGGCAATTTAAGCATTTAGTTTAATGAAATTTATTTATTTATTGTAAGCTGCAACTATCTTATTAAACTCTTGAAATAAATTCATTCTTCCTTGAATATTCATCTTGTCTCCGTTGTTTTTAAATTCTGCTTTTTAAAAATATATATCATTGATCCTTCAAAACCTAAGATATTTGAAAAGTGGAGATGGAAAAGATAATCTTTATAGTATCTATAAATATTTGTGAATTTAGTCTAATAAAAAACCATAACCTATAATTTATTAATACTGTATATCAATGAGGCTTATGCTATCTATTTTTTCATTTTCTTTTCCTTCTCTTTTTAGACGAGAATCTGTCCAGTTTTTTATACTAATGTATCTAATGTTTCACCATTGACCCCTGAATGCTGTTAGGTTTTTCATACTATTAATGAAACCGTGTGAGATATGTAAAGCTCTGTATTAATTCAGTGGCGTTTTATTTTCTAGGTGTTAATCCAGTAAGTGTGGACCTTAATTCTATGCTTTGTCCTGCACCTGCCCTGAATAAAGTGGGAGAGTAAGTGCTTTCTTTAAAACATTTTAAAAACGTGTTAGCTACAAATTACTAGGATTTGGTCACAAATATACATTAATTACTTTACTGCCTCTATTTTTTATGTGCAGAGTGGACATGAAATGGTAAGCTCTAGGCAAACCACTCTGATTAGTCTATAACTCTAAATAATATACTCTTAGTAGGTTGAAAATGCTAACGTCTGCTTTATCTTGTTTCTTAAATATTGATTAAAAGGCCCTATAAATATTTATTGGGATGGGTATGAGAACTATTGCTAGAGCCTTTAAATAATCAGATCTACAATCATTATTTCAAACTTTATGGAGTATTACATTTACACATCCACATACACACATATACACACACACACGTGTTCCAAAGTGCGATTTTGATTAATTCCTATGGTATTAATTCATTTATTTATTTATATTAAAAGGTTTCATTTATTTATTTGACAGAGAGAGAGATAGCGAGAGCAGTAACACAAGCAGGGGGAGTGGGAGAGGGAGAACCAGGCTTTTGGCTGAGCAGGAAGCCTTACATGGGCCTCTATCCTAGGACCCTGGGATCATGACCTAAGCCAAAGGCAGATGCTTAACGACTGAGCCAGCCAGGCGCCCCTTGTGGTATTTAAATATCAATATTAAAGAGCAGAAGGAAGATGGCTCAATAAGGCATACCTTGGACTAGAAAATATTTGTGCTTTAATTTGTATCTGGGTCCTGTCAATGTCTATTTTCTCATGATCTTTGGTGTGACAATAAACCATAACGATAGCTGGTTAAAATAAGGGATATTTAGTTTGGAAGAAGAGCTTTTATTTAAAATCACCTAAACATAGATAACTTCACTAGTAATTTAGTTTTTCCATTTGTGTTTTTTTGTTTTTTTCCTTCTCTTTTATGAAGGAAATGATTGGGTACAGTTCAGAATGTAGTAGGGGATACAAATGTTTAAGGGATACAAATGCTTATTTACTCCATAGTAAATAAGTTACAGGATTACTTTATATTGATCTTGCATATAGAGCAAAGGAAAATAAAATATACAAGGTTCATTAGCTTCTCCTGGTTTTTTCTGCTTCTGTCCTCGGCAGGAGTGATCTTTTTAAGACAGATCATTTATGTCACCCCTCCACTTAAAATCTTTGATATTTTCCACTCAGTGAAAAATCTAAATATTGCAATGTTCTACAAGGTTCTGTAGGATCTGACCCCCCTCAGTCTGTCCTCCTTTGCCCCTTCCTTCTCTATTATGGTCATACTGGTCTCTCTGCTGTTCCTTAACAATGTTGACACTTTTCCACTCATTGTTCCCTCTGCTTGAAATGACCTCCTCATTCACTCGAACCTTCTTCAAGCCTTGTTCCAATACCACCTTCTTGGGAAATGCTTCCTGGTCACCCTATTTAATCAATACAGCCTTCCCCCTCTTAAGAAGTTTAGCACTCCCTCTTCCCTTGTCTTTCATGGTTAATTTTTTTCTCCCATGCATTTATTTGTTTGTTCTTGTGACTCCCTTCCTGCTAGCATAAATTTTGTTCTGTTTTTGCTCTGTCTGTAACACCTAACACAATGCCTGACACACAACAATTTCATAAATGTTTGTTAGATGAGAGGATGTATGCATTTTTCTGAAGTATTTTCAATTACTAGTTACATAAAAAGCAGAAAGAATACCTTTGATTGCTAGGTGGGCAGGGGCTTCTATCAGGTAGGAGAGAAATGACCAGAATTTTTGGGGGGTGGCATGCCATTTAATAGAACAGACAACTGTCCTGGCTTTTTAATGGTAGTGACTGGATTAGGAAGACAGTTGACTTTCTTCTCCAGAGTAGTTATAAAATGCAATATGTCTCTTCTATCCCAGACACTGAATTTGTTTTCTCTAGACTTTGCCTTTCAGCACTCTCATTTTGAAGAGACTACTGTAGAAACTGCTGATATTCTTCAGTGATTTGTAGATTGGCTAAAAACCCAGGAGATGTCATTTTAAAAAATTAAATAGAGCATAATAAATATGAGACATGAGAAGTCATCATTTGTTTGGCTTTTGACATTAATATTTCACTTACAAGCAAACTGAGAATTTGGGGGCAAGGAGATCTGTCTAAAATAATTATCTTTGGTCTTTGTTTGTTTGTTTGTTTTTTGGTATCAAGTACATGATACCACTGAGGCAAAGCATGAGAAGATTTTATTTGTTAATGTATTGGGCATTTGGGGACATCATTATTGTTCTTCTAAGTATGTTGCTAGTAATTTGGACCTTTCCTTTGCCTTGACTTTTCTTCAGATACTTTTGTAGGTGATGAGCTCTCTTATGAGATTGGATTAGAATCAACCCAACGGAAACAGTTTAGCCTTGTAAGGTGACTGATGCTTAATATGTTTGCCTAATTAGCTTTTGGCTAAGGATTCAAACCCATTAAGTAGCTAGTTAGTCTATGTTTCAAATAAACACATCTGGCCCAACGATGAATGAAGGTTTTTCCTGTGTGAGGGTGACAGATGTGGTGATGGTTCCCCCTGTTCTCTCACTTAAATAATTAACAACACCCTGGTGCAGTAACCTTCCATAGACAGCCTCAAAGCCAGATGCATGGTCTCAAAGCTGGATCCGTGGACACGTGCCTCATCTCATTAGCCCACTCTATCAGTTCCTTTCTCATCTTTATGTTACTTCCTGAATTCCATTTGGTTTGAGGATTATTCTTTTAGAAACCTAAAGGCTCATGAATTTCAGCTTGTAAGAGGGTTAAGGTGAAGTTGCTTTACTTGGGGAGACGGGGACAAAGAATATAGCAGTGGGGCTGGGACCATAGATTTGCATTTGGGAATTGATCTTGTGAAGTAAACAAAGGTTAAAGGTATCTGAGCAAATCTTATCCAGGTGTATCATTGGTTAGCATTCTTGAAATGGGTCTGAATACTTTCTTTGAGAGAGATCTCCGTTTATCAGATTTCTTTATTTGATACAGATTTTCAGGTGGAGATAGATTTTTAAAATTTTTTTTTATGATTTTATTTATTTATTTGAGAGAGCAAGAGAGCAGGAGAGAGTGGGAGAGAGTGAGCAAGGTCGGGTGGGCGGGGTTGGGGGAGGGGAGGTGAGGGGAGGGACAGAGGGAGAGGGAGAAGCAGACCCTCCCGCTGAGCAGAGAGCCCAATGTGGGCTTGATTCCAGGACCCTGAGGTCATGACCTGAGCTGAAGGTAGACGCCTAACCGACTGAGACACCCAGGCGCCTCTGAGATGGATGGATTCTTAGTACTTAAACAGGAAGAATGTAAAGGTGGCAATAATGAGGTTGTTCTTTTGTATTTCTTTCATTGGACACAATTTAATTTTAAAATGTCATATGATTAAACAGATGATCTCACCAAGAAAAATCTGTAGATTTTTTGGGAGTTTATTTCTGCCAGTGGCTCCCTTGTACTAAAATATCTTAAGTTTGAATAGGAAGGACTCTGTGAAGTGCCTTGACCCCTTCCCCCTGCAGGGCATTCGCCTCCTGGCGGAATGTGCACGTGTCACCAGTCCTTGCAGGACGGGCTTCTCCTCTGACCCTTGTTGAGTGAGACATCAACAATAGCACAGCTGCTCTGCAATAGTTGAGATCTCAAACCTGTAATTTGGCAAGAAGAACAGAGCAAATTGGGTAAATATACATAAACACATTGTGAAGAAAGAAAAACAGAACAGAATGAACCAGAGCCTTATCCTACAGCTTGTTTGATAGAGATGATTTAAGGAGGCATATGGTATAGTTAAATGTGCTTTCAAAAACATTGGCCAGAATCTTCTGGCAAATATGAAATAAATATCTAAATCAGATGAAACTGATAGTATTAGTTCTCTTAAAAGGCAGTGTGGGAAGACACTTGACAGAGTGTTTTGAGGAAGAAGTGGTGGGACATTAGTGTATGTGGAAAATTTTAAGCATGTGGTATTGAAGGATCATTCAAATGAATGGTGTGGCAGACTTGGGGTTAGAGCCTGACTCGGTAATAGGATCTTGTTATTTTCTTCAACGTTGTTATTTTTTTCAATACGATTATTTTGCCTGGAATAAAACTGATTCATTCCTCTTGTCTTTCTCGGTTGGGCAAATTTTCTGCCTTTTGCACAGCTTCTCAGATGAACACTTCTTTTCAAAAATATACCTATATATGTATGTGCATACAATCCCTAATCACACTATTTTAGTAGCAGGTGATATAACAACACCTTACTCACTCTTTGGTTCCTAATGAAGAATGAGACTTGATTTATTTATTTTTGTCACGGATACTAGGACATGAGTTTTATCTTTCCTTTGAATGTAAACATCAGAATCTTAGTGAGATCTCATATAATCTAAACTTTAGTAAGGCTGAAGACTGTCCGTTTCTTTATTTCTCTACCCCCCACCCCCAATGTTAGAACCATTTATCTTTTCTTTCATGTGGTGTATTGGTTTCTTTATTTCTTTTTAAAGATTTTATTTATTTATTTGACAGAGAGAGAGAGAGAGAGAGAGCACAAGCAGGGGGAAAGGTGGAGGGAAAGGGAGAAGTAGGTTTCCAACCGAGCAGGTAGCCTGATACGGGGCTCTATACCAGAACCCTGGGGTCATGACCTGAGCTGAAAGCTCAATTGACTGAGCCACCCAGGAACCCCTAGTCTGTTTTGCATCACCATCCTAAGTATTATAGTTAGTTCTGGAAATTGTCTTTTAAGAGGAACAATTAATTTGAACACATCGAGAGGTGGCCAAATACATGTTGCCAATATGGAAATGTTAAATAGGGCGAAATTTAAAATACTGAAAAATATATAGTTCAGGTGTGACACATCAACTGTCTTTAAACATCAGCTCTGTGATGTGAAAGACAGATTTGACTTACTCTTTATTGTTCCAAGGAAAGGAGAAGGAAAGAGTGGAAGGTAAAGGGAAGCACATTTCAGCTCAATGTAAGGAAGATCTTTCTAACAGAATTATTTAGAGAGTGTTCTGGTAACCAGGAGTGTTCAGAGAGGGACAGGTACACGATGAGATAGAGGATATCCTTAAATATGTATTTAAATCCTCTTATATACTGCTTCTAAATGTTAATTAAATTTTTTTCTATTACTAAGGCATTTGACATTTTTGGATGAAAGGCACTAAAAATTGAGTGGTTATTTCCAAGTATATTTTCATTATTTTATTAAAATATGCAAAAACAGGGGCCCCTGGGTGGCTCAGTTGGTTAAAGCCTCTGCCTTCGGCTCAGGTCATGATGTCAGGGTCCTGGGATGGAGCCCCGCATCGGGCTCTCTGCTCAGCGCGGAGCCTGCTTCCCCCTCTCTCTCTGCTTGCCTCTCTGCCTACTTGTGATCTCTACCCCTCTGTCAAATAAATAAAATCTTTAAAAAAAAGTTAAAGAAAATATCTTAGATAAAACACTTACATATATACTCATTGCTAGAAGTTGAATCTTTATTCACAAATATGAAGACTTAAAAGTAACTTTTAAAAAGGTCTGCAGAGTATTTAATGGTAGCTCTTGATATCAAAATACCTTAAGTCACCACAGTTCTAATAACTTTTTGAGTATTTCCCCCTGAATTTTCAGTATGTCCAAATAGAGGTAGATTATTTATTACTTCTAGCAAATTTCTTTCACAGTTTTAGTATATGTGCTGCCGAAGCGAGCACTTCTTTCACAGTTTTATTTAATTTTTTCATCTTTGTTAATGGATCATAAGATGGCAATCTTTTATTGGCTATGCATGAAGTCAGTAGTAAGTGAATACTTTGCAAATAGGCTACTGTGGATTGAAACATCAACCGTATTTTATGATGTATGAAATTTCTTAGTTCAGAGTAGGTCTGACATATGGCACTGAGCTATTCTGTTTTGGAACTTTCCTACATCTTTAAACATTAAATAAACTCTCTGTGACCATTAGGACTTACTGAATTTTATTTACTTAATTATATATCATAATACTATTTAATAATTTTTCATGTGGGATGAATTTAGTTTTATCACTGTTGAGTACCAATTGACAGTAAAATGCACTTAAAGCAGTCTTTTTGTTATGGTAAGTTATTTAGATTTCTTCTATCCTACTTTTTTTTTCCTTACATAAGCTCTAGGCCCAATGTGGGACTTGAACTCAGGACCCTGATCAAGGGTCATGTGCTGTAGGAACTGAGCCAACCTGTTGCCTCTATCCTTCTACTTTGAAAAAATATTCTAAGGATGAAACAGATTGGATTAAGATATTTGTAAGCCACTCTAAACAATGCAGAACCAATTTACAGAAAAGGAGGTTGGAAGTTGTCAGTTCTGTCTTCTTCTCTTCCCTGACCACCCCTGCATTAGGCATTGTGGGCCAGTCCTATCTCAGAAGTTTTCCCTTTGTCTTTCATGATTTATATTCTCACCTCCCTGGCTGTTTCTTTTCAGGCTCCTCTTCTTAACTCAATTATCCGTTAACTTAATTATCACTATGGTGGGATTCCTGAACATAAATGCCTCTTCTCTAAGTCTTCCTTTTCTTGATGAGGAGCTCCAAATGTCTGGACAAGATCTTTTCCTTACCTCTAAACCCACTATCCCAAAGTCCACTCTCCAGGTGTCTGCTGACTCACCTGGATTTTTCACGGGCACATTCAACTTGAAGTTCCCAAGTTAAACGTATGTACTTCTGTTCAAACTTGCTCCATCCCACCTCACAGCAAGACAGAAACTTTGGTCGTTTTGAGTGATTTCCTTCCTCCTTACCTTGTACAGCCAATTAATGTCCAGCCATTTTTATTCTAACTCCTTTATAACTCCCAATTTTCATTTTCATACCACCCTTATTGCCACTACTTCAGTTCAATTCGACTTTGGTTCTTATTTGAAATACACCAAGACATTTGTAATTGGTTTTCCTACTGTAGAATTTACTCTTCTAATCCATGCTCTACCCTGTAAGAAGAAAGAGATTTGTAAAACACAGTTCTGACAGTGTTTCTACATAATTTAAAAACTCTTAAGACTGATTCCAAATGTCTAAAAGATGGCATCCTGGGTTTTTCATATTCCTTCCCCATACAGGCTATATATTCTCAGTCTCACACTCTTTGTTGCTGCCATATTGAATGGTTTTAGTTCCTTGACTGTTCTGTGCTGTTTTTACCTTCTAGCCTGTCAAATAGCACTCCTTCCTCTTGGACCCCTTTCTAATCTCTTTTCCTCATTATCTCCTGATCTTTCTTTAGGATTCATCTTTGAGTGACTTCCTACAGGAAACCTTGGTTGATGTCTCCATGGCAAAGCCGAATAGTAGTGTCTCCCACAGCTGGGTCCTATAGGCACCCTGTGCTTCCACCTGTTTTAGATAATAACACACACACTGTAATTGTTTATGTGGCTCCCTTTCATTTACGTTTTAATACTGTGTTTTATTTGTTATTGCAGCCCTGTTGTCAAGTACAACTTACCTTGGTCTATTGTAGGCAATTTACAAATACATGTTTAATTAACTTATGATAGAATTATTGAGTGATCAAATGAACTTATTGGCAAACATTTATAAACCAATTTAGAGTGCAGTTCTAGGTTTGAGGTTGAAGCACACAGCCCAACATACCTATGATGTTGGGTTTAATCAGATGTTTTGTAACAGGAAGGAAATAACACTGAAAAATTTCTTTACAGCAACCTGCATGATGTTTATATACTAGGAAGCTATTGAACAGTTTCTCTCTCTATATTTTATTTTTATTTTTTAAAAGATTTTATTTATTTACTTGAGAGATAGAGTGAGAGAGAGCATGAGAGGGGAGAGGGTCAGAGGAAGAAGCAGATTCCCTGCTGAGCAGGGAGCCCAATGCGGGACTCAGTCCTGGGACTCCAGGATCATCACCTCAGCCGAAGGTAGTTGCTTAACCAACTGAGCCATCCAGGTGCCCCTATCTCTATAATCTTATATAGCAATAAGTAGAATAGAAGTTCTTTAAGCCAAAAAGTGTTAGGTAATTATTTTATTGCTGCTATATATTCTTCTATATTATCTGTGTTATTTTTTTAGCTGGAGTCTCAAAGATTTTATATAAAAAGCACCTTGTTATTTCAAATAATCTGTTAGAAAAATAATTAGGTATGACAATAATGTGAGAATACTTGCTGTGTTCCAGCCACTGTGTTGGGTATTTTATGTTTATTATTTTATCACGCTCTCCTCCCCCAAATAACTCTGAAATAGGTAAAATTATCCCCATTTTACAGATTGAGGGATGCAAGATTGAGAGTGCAGTCACTAGGCTTTAAACCCAGGATTCTTAATTCCTCAACTCCTGGGCTAGATCTCTCCCCATTTATAATTCTAATGATTCTTAGGATAAATAAAAATGAACTCTCCTCTCCCTTCTCACTTCTATATGGAATTAAATAAAACCAACATGGCTTTCATGCATTTTTATCCATAATAAAGTCTCTATAACTGAGAGTGTGGGTTCTACTGTTAGTAATATAGTAACCAGAAGTAGGGGTTATATAGGAATGAGGAATCTGTAAAACTAACAGAACTGACATGAAATATGATGGAAAACATTACATATATTGGAGTTTAGGGATAACGAAAGGTCAGGGTATTAGGTTTGGGTTAGAGGGCAGGGTGTTTGATCAATCTGTGTGCCTGCAAATGAGGAGCATAACTTTGGGGAAAGGTTGCTTTCATGGCATTGCCAGTTTCGTACCAATAACTTCAAAAATGTTTTTCTCAAAAAACAATGACATTTAAAAGCAGAAGTAACTTTAATAGTGTATTTTTAATGTTCTCTTAGTATCTAGTAAAGGCCATTCTAGTTAGCCATGAGCGATGTATGAGTATACTAAAAACCCGGAGGAATGTTACTCCGCTGTGGCCGATGAGAGAAATTTAAATGTAAGACCCTAAAGTATTTATCAAAGATTAAGGAAGTTTGAGGTAGAAGTAAAAGCACTTTGACTACAGAGTCAGAGAAGTTCCATGTTTGGGCAGGATACCTTTGTAAGCTTGGGTTTCCTCACTTGGAAAGTGTAGGAGATGTTGCTGCCCCATTCAGTGGGTCTCTGTGCGGATTAAATGAGAAGATGAGTGTGGCGGAGGTGTGGCTCATGGTAGGGACTCGATAAATGCCGTCGTTGTCAGTGCAGTCCTTGAAGGCCATGGACGGCTCTCAAGAAGGGGAAGATCACATCGTTTCAGTTGAGTCCACATGTCAAAAGAATCACTAGGCGCCTTTTCATATCTGTGGAGACTTCACTCTGTTTTATGTTGGCACTGGCCACATTATCCTAGACTGAGATTTGGGGATAGTGCACAGTTGTTTTGGTTGCCTACAAGATCTCATCAGCATGTATTTCTACTACAGGAAAGGGTGAATTTGTTGTAAGATATAGCTTCTGTTCTTATTCCAATTGGATAAGCATTAATGTCTTTTTTTTTCTTTTTCTCAGCCCGGAAGCATTAAAATTTTTAATGTTTCCTTCATTAATTAGAGAACGCTTTTATTTTTGGTGAATTCTAAGCACCAAATTATAAACAACTTCAGTCTTATCTACCGAACCCATAAAACTTGAATCAGTAATTTACTTGCAACTATCGTGTATTATTGTGAATCACATCATCTTCCCCCAAACTAAAACCATGCCTACCATGTGATATGCTTTCTGGTACGTGTTTTAAAATAGAGGAATTGGAAACCAGGAGAGATTATTTTTGGATTCAACCATGCTTCGTCTTCAAAAAAAAATAAAACAAAGCAAGGCACTCATTTCTGCAGAATAAGCAACTGGGTTGCAGTTTTCTTTCTCAAATAAACCACTTGGCATTCTGCGGGGAATTAGTTCAAAAGTTCAGACAAGTTGGTGTAAACATCTTAAGTTCTCATTCGTTTTTGGAGCGAGCTTAATTTTTTTTCTTTTTTCTTTTTAAAAATATTTTATTTATTTATTTGACAGAGAGAGAGAGAGAGAGAGAGATCACATATAGGCAGAGAGGCAGGCAGAGAGAGGGGGAAGTAGGCTCCCTGCTGAGCAGAGAGCCCAATGCGGGGCTCCATCCCAGGACCCTGAGATCATGACCTGACCAGAAGGCAGAGGCTTTAACCCACTGAACCACCCAAGCACCCTTTTCCTTTTTCTTTTTTAAAACAAAATATTTTGGAGGGAATAATTTACAAGACGTATTTTTAATAGGAGTATTCCTGAATCTTGAAGAAGAGATCAGCTCCAAGTTTGCTAGGAGTATCTTTTCTGATGGATCTGTTCCTATACGAATCCAAACTGAATATCACATTGAGAAAAGAAACACATTGAGGACTTTGATTTCAACAAGCCTGTATGGTCTGATGGGGAGGCGTCAAAATTAGTTAGAACCCTACCTAGCTTTACCACTTCAGGCAAGGCAATTAGCATTTCTGGGCCTTATGTACCCCATCTACATAACTGTGAAACTAGTACTTACGTTAAGGGCTGTTGTGAAGATTAGAGGAGATAATGTCCATAAAATGCTGAGGGTGATGTCTGGCACAGAGCAGGGACTAAATAATATTTGTTACCTCGCCTTTCTGGCATCATAATTGAAAATTTTACCAGTGGTTTGAGATTGCTTTTCTTTTATCATAACCTTCTGTAACTAGTAGTATTTGTCTTTCAATTCAAGGGATAGAGAAGAAATCTTTTAAATATTACTAAATTTCATTAATTCAGAAATTCAGTAATAGTGACAGTTTTTAGCTATTAATTCTTGGAATGTAGAATGTTTTATGAGAATGGGAGTATGGCACTGTACAGAAGCTAGATTACCAAAATATTACCTACCACTTTCTGCTTTAATGAGTGGAGAGCTTTGAAATGTTGGCACACTGATTATTATAGGATAATATACCATGTAAACTGTTTTGGAAAAGGGCTGTTTCCTTAATATTTAAAAATCTCCTTATCTTTATTTTTTTTCTCTTTTGATATCTTGTTAGAACTTTTTTTTTCTTATTAGAGCTATTTAATAAAAAAGTTACCAGGGGTGCTCGGATGGCTCAGTGGGTTAAGCATCCAGACTCTTGGTTGCAGCTCAGGTCATGACCTCTGGGTCCTGAGATCGAGCCCCACATTGGACTCTGTGCTGGGCATGGAGACTGCTAAAGATTCTTTCTCTCCCCCTCTCTCTCTGCTCCTCCTCCAAAGCTTTGTGAGCACTTGTTCTCTCTGTCTTTCTCTCTAAAAAAATAAAAATAAAAAATAAAAAAGTTACCAACTCCTGACTGAGTGATCCCAAATAATTAATTACTAGAATCTGAATTAATTAAATTTTAATTATTACTGTCTTCTAATTTGAAATCATATTTCCAAAATAAGAGCAATATTCTAACTCTCATGTGTCTTAACCATGAGAAAAAAATTATCCTTTCTTCTTCTACCTTTGTCAAGATATTTTAACAACAAATACCTATGAGTAAATCACATTACCTTTTTTCTTCAGTTTATTTCTCTTGTATTATCACTTTGTCTATATTTTACCCTTGAATGGTTTTTTTATTTCCAGTTTTTTATTCTTAATAATCTTACGATGATAGTAATATCTGAAGATAGGTAAAAGAAGCTAAATAGGATGTAAGGATTTTTTTTTCTTCTTCTTCTTTTTAGGATTTTGTGAAAACAGTCTCAGCATTTCTCTTAAGGAATTTTTTAAAATTCCTATTTATATTACTACTTCTTCAGGAACAATTAGATCATTTAAGGAATTTGCCTGTGGCTACTAAGTAAGGACTAGATGGAAGGAAGAAAGAAAAAAACTGGGATAACTGATCAAAAGTAGACTCTTGATGGTTTTGAATCATATAAGGAGATAAAAATCTCCCACAATCCTCTGGTTTTTAATGTGTTTTTAATTATTGGATTTTTTTTTTCATTTTCTTTTAGAACTCTTGATGTTTCAGTGAGCTTTAATGGAGGGAAATCTGTCATCTCAAGCTCACTCATAGTCACAGCCACAGAATGTGTAAGTAAAAAGTTTGCCTAAAGTTACTTTTTAAAAATGACTCCATCCAGAAATAATTATGGATTGTCAGTGTTGTTGCATGCTATAATAAGGAAGGTGCAAAAAGTGACACTGGAGACCACCACAGGGAAAACTCTTTATTTTAGAATTTCTAGAATTTATTTAGAATTTCTAGAATTCTAGAATTCCTAGAATTATTTAGAATTTCTAGAATTCTAGAAATATTTCTAGAATTTATTTTAGATCATTTCTTTTTTCCCTTTAGCCTCATTAAAAAGGTATTTTAAGATAATATAAATTTTATTTTGATATTTATAAAATTCCAAAGTCATATTTAAAATCAAAATAAGGTAGGAGAATAATTTGCAAATGAAGCATTTTCCTTGAAATATTAAATGTCAAAATGGAATAGTGTTTTTTTCTGTTATGAAGGTTGAATAATATTGTGTCAAAGACATTGATTATGTTTTTGAAGTTATTAGTATATCTCAATGATGGTCTCATATTTTGCCTATTTTAAGTGTTGGTGCTTTTAATATGAGTAAGTAATTTGATTTTGATAGCTTGACATATCTTAGTTTGGAAATCTGTTTTAGTTGAGATGATTGATTTGTATTACCTAAGATGCAGTCATTTAGGATGTAAACTTTATTGTTAAGACAGTGTTTTCCTTGGAGTTAATTTTTAGGGTTCACGGAAAGTTTTCATGTTTGATTATTGAACATGAAAACAGAAAGCACTAAAAGGGACGGATTACATTTTTATGAGTATATTATATTTGTAAAAAAGACATTAATCAAAGCAAAAAAACCTCTAAATTCTTGCCTTTCAAAAAATCAAAATTACAAACCTAAACATATTCTCAGATCTTGTTTCGTGGCTTTGTATTTTGATCTTTCAATCAGAGAAACATCCTTCCTTCAAAAAAACAAAATAACTCAATATAATCTGTATAGGGACAGTTGTCTTTCTTATTGTAAGAAAACATTGCAAGGAAAACATATCCATATGGACCCTTGGGCCACTATTGAATTCCCTGGATAGCTCTTTATCAACACCTGTCTCTGTTTCAAAAATACCTAGGGTTTTTTTTCTCTCTTTTTATTTGTAACTCATGTTGCAATTTGCAGGTTTTCTGGTCTCTCAGGATGTGGTGGGGATTACAAACGTTTTGTGGTTATATAGTTTCTCAGTGTTTAGCTCACTGAAATGGCATTCTTACTCCATCCTTCCTCTTATTCTGCACCCCTTAGCCATCTTTTTTAACCTCTCTTCCATGCAAGCAGGAAAATAAGCTTGTGTATCCCATAACCACTCACAATTTTGGTATGCAGGGATGCTGATGTTAAATGACTCATTTGAAATTTACAAATCATGTACTTTTTACGGAAGTCTTCCTAGGCCTTTCCAGTTCTCAGGAGAGCACATTGTGTCTCAAGATAGTTGAAGAATAAGGTGCTTTAAAAAAAAAGTGACATGGGTCGTGTCAGAGCTGAGAGACTGAAGGGGCAAGTTGTAATACTAAGTAAGAGATCAAAGGGATTTTCATTGTAAAGGTGAGATTTGAATAAAGACTTGACGAAAGTGAGGGAGTGAACCTTGAATAAAGACTTGATGAAAGTGAGGGAGTGAACACCCAAGGGAAGAGTATTTTATGCAGCAGGAGCAGCTAGAACAAAGCCCACTAGCAAAGCAGCTAGAACAAAGGAGACACTATATCTGACAAATTTAAAGGAAGGTAAGGGAGCCACTGGGCTGGAGTGGAGGTAGCTGGGGAGAGCAAGAGTCTCAAGATCAGGGGAGGGAAGGGCACAGAATTATGTAGGGTTTTCCAAGTCATTTTAAGGACTGGAGTTTTTCTTCTAAGTGAAATGGGGAACCATCAGAAGGTGACATGATATGACTTAATACTTTAAAAAGATCATTCTGGCTACTATATAACCATAATAGGCTTCACAGGGGGGACAAATGTGGAAATCTGGAAATCAAATCCTTGACTATTGCAGTAATCTAGGAGAGGGGAGGATGTCTCCACTAAAGAGTCAGCAGTGGAGATGGTAAGAAGTGATTGGATTCAAACACATTCGAGTAAAACTGGAGCATGTGGGATGCACAGACAGATTAGATATGGGTGTGAGAGAAGGACATTAAAGATAATTCTAAACTTTTCACCAGAGCAACTAGAAGGATGAGTTGTCATCAGGTAGAGCAGTGTTTAGAAGAAGACAAAGACTTCTGTTTTGGAAATGTTGAGTGAAGGATGTCTATGTAGCTACTGCAGTGGAAATATCATAAAAGCAGTTGTTAAATATACAAGTCTGGAATTCTAGATAGAGGTCTGGGTTGGAGATACACATTTGAGAGTTGTGTAGAGTGAAACAGTCAATGAAATTCCGTGTGATTTTTACTGAAAGAAAAAAGAAAGTGGCTTCCATGAGCTTAAAGATGAAGGGAAAGAGTACCAAAGAAAGTTTTTGTTTTGTTTTTTTTTTAATTGGAGAATAGTTTCTGACATAGTTATAGTAGTTTCTGGTATACAACATAGTGATTTGATATTTATGTACCTTTTGAAATGGTAACCACAAAAGTAGTTACCATCTGTCCCTATACAGAGTTGTTACAATATTGTTGACAATGTTGACTATGTTCCTTGTGTTGTACATTACTTTCCTGTGTTTCATTTATTTTATAACTGGAAGATTGTACTTAATCCTCTTCACCAGTTTCATCCCTCCCCTCTGGCAACCACTAGTTTATTTTTGAGAAAGGTTTTGTATTCTTGGAGGAGTCAGGATAAGCTGGGCCCTGAAAGGAAAGCAGGACTTAGGCAAGAAGAGAGGAGAAGAAAGCAGATTACAGATAAATAGAAAATGAAATTGAGAGTAGCACATTTGATTGGAGTGAAGATGGTGGGAGGGAAGCTTGAAAACAGAAAATTTAGACCAAATTATCAATAGCTTAAAGAAAGAGAACAACCAGATGGAGTTAAAATATCCTTTGGGGCACTGGGGTGGCACAGTCGGTTGGGCGACCAAGTCTAGGTTTTGGCTCAGGTGGTGGTATCCAAGTTATGGGATTGATTGAGCACCACATCGGGCTCTGTGCTCAGCAAAGAGTCAGCTTAAGACTCTCTTCCTCTGAGCTTGCACTCTCTCTCTCTCTTTCAACTAAATGGATAAATCTTAAGAAAAGTAAAATAAAATATCCTTTGATTGAGGAAAGGATAATTGTAATAATTTGTCAGGTCTGTCTTTCCTTTCTTCTTTTTGTCTCTCCTTCTCTCCTCTCTTCCTTGAAGTGAGAGAAATATGTAATGATAAAGAAAAGCTGTGCCAGACAAAGTTAAACAGGAAAGGAAGACCTTATTCAAAGCTATTACAGGGGCACCTGGCTTGAGCACGCTACTCTTGATCCCAAGGTTGTGGGTTGGAGCCCCATGTTGAATGTAGAGATTACTTAAAAAAGAAAATCTTTAGTGGGTGCCTGGGTGGCTCAGTTGGTTAAGCAACTGCCTTCGGCTCAGGTCATGATCGCGGAGTCCCGGGATCGAATCCCACATCCGGCTCCCAGCTCCACGGGGAGTCCGCGTCTCACTCTGACCTTCTCCCTTCTCATGCTCTCTCTCACTCTCTCTCTTTCCTAATAAATAAATAAAATCTTAAAAAAAAAAAGAAAATCTTTAAAAAGAACTATTACAATAGGGGAGGGAGATTGAACTCAAGACAGCTGGGACAAGGGGGTGGAGGGAGTTGCAGGCCACCTGTATATGCTACTGGGCTTTACCCAAAAGAAAAGTAAACTTTCTCATATTTTCCTGACAAAAGGTGGTGTTAAAACTTGGAGCTAGGCACCCATGACGTTAGGCCCCTGCCCTTCCAAGGAGACTGAGAGATGGGGTGCCATCTTGTTTGATGATTCCATTTCAAAGGAGTAGCTCTCAGGTTGAGAAAGACATTCCCCCTGTATAAAACTGGAGAGAGACTAAGATTTATACATATTTCAAAGAAGCAGAGGAAGATTTTGCAATTAGAAGTTTTCTAAAGCAGATTCTCTTAAAAAAAAAAGGGGGGGGAGATGAGGGACCTTATTGCCAGGAAGAAATCTGCCTAGAGTCTAATGAAGCTGAGGGAAAATGTAAGTCCATCTTGGTGACTTGATGAATAAGAGAAGGTGACTTAGCAAATAAGAGAAGGGATAGCTCAAGAAATGGGAAAACCAGGACACTTATAAAGGAGCTGAAGGAAACTGGAATTCCCATATGAAAAGAAGGCAGCATTAGGTGCTTCAGAGAGGTGAAAGAAAAAGATCAGAGGGTCACAGTGACTTTGATGCTTCAGTCCAGATTGATGATTTATAGACTTCTGTGTAAATTTTATCATTCCACTAATTATTACAAGATAATAAATACTCTAATTCACTTTATTGTACTGCTAACAATCATAGTATAATTCATTTTTCCCATTAGAATTAGCCATTATTTTGTATTCAAACTCAAATACCTCTAGTGTGTGGTAGTAATATTATCACTTTATAGAAATGGAAAGTGAGATGCATCTGCTGATGTGTGGATTAAATCTCTATTCAAAATAACGTAGGATAGTGGGTAATATTATGATAAATACCCAGGCATTGCATTAAGTGATATTCAGTCTGTTGGGCATATTCAGGTATAATGAGATGCAGTTCGTAGTATTACTCATTGTAGGATGATGCCTTTGGCTTTCACAGGCATTTGAAAGCCCAATAAAATAAACACCATTACTTTGGCAATTGATTAATCCTTGTGGAAATCCCACAAATTAAGAAGCCCCTCTTGTGTGCTCCAAGGGCATCCAGGCTTAGTTCTGCTAAGGCCCTTACGTCATTGAGCTGTAATTTCCTGTTTACTTCTGGGCTTTTCTCAGCCGTTTTGAGATGTTGACAGCAGGGCCTGGGCCTTGCTCATTGCCCTTCTCCCTGTGTCTGGTCTCTACACAGTGCCTGTGCTCTAAAATTATTTGTTAAATGAATGAATGGAAGGAACTATATACCTAGTTTAAAAGTGGTAAAGTGAAGGATTAGATTTAAGA
The DNA here is from genome assembly GCA_028533885.1 of Nasua narica. Classification (NCBI taxonomy): domain Eukaryota; kingdom Metazoa; phylum Chordata; class Mammalia; order Carnivora; family Procyonidae; genus Nasua; species Nasua narica. Next base: position 56,752,329 of record CM052800.1, on the reverse strand, counting down.
GATTTAAGATGAGAGCCTGAGAAGGGTTTGTATTTAGACAGTTATTTCTTTTCATCCATCTCAAAAGATCTCCTCAATGTGTCTCTGCTTAAAAAAAAAATAGTGAAAGACATCTTTTCTTTTTTTCCTTGGAGCTACTGTTCTTCGGACTCTTTTGACATAACTGTATCAAGAATATGTTTTCTGAGCATGTATTAAGTGCCAGACACTGTGCTAAGCCAACGGTACATGTGCCAATCACTTTAAGACTTCATGAAACATGCACAACGCAAGAGGAGGCTATTCCTATTACCTTAATTTTGCAGGTGAGGAACAGAGCCCCACCCCCCATCTCTAGCACGCATTTATGCAAACACATTAGAAGGTGCTTCTTCTGTTGGGTAGACCCAGCTCTCAGCAGCAGAGTGCCTGGCTTGGTGAGAAGGAACAGGGTGGGCTGATTGCAGCCCTCACTGCCCCTGAGAGGGGACACTTGGAGCCTGGAGGCTCTGGAGGTTCAATTACCTGCTCAGTTTCACAGTCAAGTACATGCTAGAATTGAGAACTGAATCCAAGTCCGTCTCCCCCCCCCCCCCCCCGGCCTAACACTTGTGCAATCTGCCATTTGTAACCAGGTCTTGATTTGATTTATATAGAACATGGGTTGGCAGTTTGTTTCTGTAAGAGGTCAGATAGTATTTCAGGGTTTGAGGGCTCCACAGTTTCCATCACTACTCATCTCTGCCATTGTAGCACAAGGCATTGCATGTACAAATAGGCATGGCTGCATTCAACGAAGCTGTGTACCCTGAAGTTTGCATTTTATGTAACATATTCTTCTTTTGATTTTTTTCAGCTATGTAGTAATGTAAGAAAAAAAAAATCTTAGCTTGCCAGGGGTCTTATGAAACAGATAAGCTGATTTGGCCTTTGGGACATAGTCTGCTAATTCCTGATAGTGAATCTTCCAGAAGAATCCAGAACATGAAATCATCACTCATTCTGTGACTATTTTTCTTCTCCTAAGTCCATAGGAAAAAAAAAATTATGGAGACCCATTTCCCCTTTCCTGCATCTCTCTTTTTCGATTGCAGTTCTATAATTAATTATTTTCTTGGTAGGTTATGACAGTTTTGAAATTTTTGGGGTGATTCTTCTTTCCCATAGTTATGTGAGTTTTGAAATTTTCGAGTGATTCCTCTTTCTCAGAGTTATTTTGCAAGTACAGTTGTGGCTGATTTGTTTTTATATTTCTATGATTCTCTTAGCTAGAATTTCAGTTACATGGGGCAGAGTGAAGTTTTTGATTAGAAAGCTTCCTTTTAATGAAGAAAAGGAAATTAGATGCAGACCAAGTTCAAAAACGTGTTGTATCCAGAATATATTCTCTCTACCCTAACATCAAGCTCAAGGTTCTGGTATGTCCTCAGTTAACCCTTAAAAAGAGTTTTGGCTTCATAGCTTGGACCATCATCTGGGTAGTAATTCTCGAACTGGACTCCTCAGCTAACTTGCACAACCTCCTCCTCAGAGACATCTGAGAATGCCATTTTTTCAAAACTATGGCTAGAAAGATTCAGTCCAACGAATGACCAATTGAAAGGTCATCCAACAAACAAACATTAATCTGTTGTAACAGATGGCCAATTCTCTCTGTATTAAAAAGAACTACCATTTTTCAGAAATTTGTGTTTCAAACCTTCTCTTTAGCTTCTTCAGGTGCTATCCAGTCCCCTCAAACTCTGTGTTCCAGCCACCATTGTCTTTCTCTTGTCCTTGCAAGAGGTCACTAATTCTGCCCCATTTTCTCCCTGGGCTGGCTTTCTTGCTTTTCTTTCTTTTCTTTTCTTTTCTTTTCTTTCTTTCTTTCTTTCTTTCTTTCTTTCTTTCTTTCTTTCTTTCTTTCTTTCTTTCTTTCTTTCCTTTCTTTCGCTCTTTCTTTCTTTCGCTTTCTTTCTTTCTTTCTTTTCTTTTCTTCCTTCCTTCCTTTCTTCTTTCTTTCTTTCTTTCTTTTTTCTTTCTTTCTCTTTTTAAAAGATTTTATTTATTTATTTGAAAGAGCGAGACAGAGATAGTGACAGAGATAGCAAGAGAGAACACGAGTGGGGACGAGAGGGAGAAGCAGTCTCCCTGCTGAGCAGGGAGCTCAATGTGGGACCCGATCCCAGAACCCGAGGATCATGACCTGAGCCGAAGGCAGACACCCAAATGACTGAGCCACCCAGCGCCCCTCTCTGGGCTTTCTTACTTCCTCAGAGCCCCCGACCAGGTTAGTTGCCTCCCACTTCTTCACATTTGTGGTTATTCCCTCAGGGTTTGTCTCTCTAGCTAACCTTTGGGTTTCATAAAGACTTGTCCAACTTTGTAACTTTGGCACCTACTTAACTGCCTAGGATTTAAAGGGAAGCATACTAACCAGAATGAGAGGCTTCTAGTTTCCGCCCGTAGCACAGATCTATGTGTGATTGTGGCGCATTTCATTTGACTCTTAAGTCTACAGTTTGCAGCCTGTTCTTTGCTCACAGGACTGAAGTCTATGTGTTTGACCTTTCCTTAATTTGTTTATGAAGCTATGTGAACAATGAGATGATTTCCCTTTTAAGATTGAAGTCTTTCATGCTCTGATAATGGCTCTGGCAAATGAAAACAGTGGAACCAGGAAAGCCTGAATTTGTATCCAGTTAACTGAGCTCATGTCCGGGACTGGGGGCATCCAGGGACTGTGTCTCATACGCTTATGGCAAGATTGGGTTGCGTGACATTCTTTGCTTCCTCTGCCCTATTTTTCATCACACTTAGCTAAAATATGATAAGGATTAGGTCTGCAGATCTTTAGAAAGTGTGTATTTTTTTTTAAATTTTTTTAGTTTTATTGACGATGAACCTTTGGAGTCAGTTGGTGTGTATTTTTTTTTTTTTTTTTTTTAGTTTTATTGAAGATGAACCTTTGGAGTCAGTTGATGTGATAATATTGCCATAATAAATGTTTACTTCCATCTGGATGCACACAGTATTTTGTTAATGTTCCTAAATGTTAATGTTCCTAGAGTCATTGTTTTGGAGGAAGAATCAAGAATTTTAACTGCCTATCATGGCAAGCCCATCTACTTTATATTCTGTCAATACGATTTTCTGATTTTCTGGCTAATGACACACCATTGAAAGAAAAAAAATGTAACCACTACATTTTTTAGCAGATCGATATCGTCTAGTTGCATGTTCCTATTTCTGAGCCCAGAGTTTGAATTCTAAGAAAGGAGGAAACCAAGTGTTCATAGAACCTTTTTGAAAACTGTATCGCACAGATAATACATTTCCATGAGTGTTGTGACTAGATCCTAATATGGGAAAAGACTGGTAGGGAATGCTGTATCCATTCTGTACATAAATAAATTGGGGGGTATCTCATCTAAGAGGTAGGATCATGAATTTATGCATTTGACAGCATTTCTCCCATAGGATATTGCACTTTCTTATGTATTTCTTATACCATCACATTCTTCTTTGCCTAGATTTTAGAGCTTAGCATAATCAAGGCTGTGGAGAGTCACATGATTTGTGCATGAATGTTTAGAATTTTGTGTAGAAAGATGCCCTTTGAGTGTTTCTTAAATGGCTTGATGTATATGCTGAATTGTTTTCTTAGGTTTTAAGGATGGAGAACTTAGATATTTGCCTGGAAATTTTTTGTGAAGTATTGACATTCTCTCTCTTTTTCTCTTTCTCTCCCTCTCTCTCTCTCTGTCTCTCACTGTTTCTCTCTCTCTCTCTCTCTGTCTCTCTCACACACACACTCAAATTTCTATGTGTCAGACATTAATTTAGACGTTTAAGATACATTAATAATAAAATGCTGAGCTCACATTTTCATTCTACCAAACTCCACAACAAGAAGTTGCCACATGAATCCGTGTCTTTTTATTTCTTCTATTTTAAGTTAATTCTTTATGGTGAGTATCATAATAACAGCCTCTTCTCGTGCTTTAAGATCAGATATTTAAGGTGTAGAGAATGGTAGAACTCAGCAAAGATAGTGTGCGTGCAGTTTCCATAGTTATTCTTGTTGTCTTCTGGAAGATAAGATAAATAAAATGATCAGAGATTCTAAGTGATAATACTTCGGTGGTAGCAGTTTTGGTGAATTTGCAGCCTTACACCAGCTGCATGAATACCTGTGTGCTTGTTCCCTCTTCCATTCAGATGCAAAATCGGAAATCAAAGGATAGCTTCAATTGTTCATATGTAGTTGATTCTTCATCTTCTGAAAATTTCTGAAAGTAAGGGACATTTGACGGCTTATGCAGCCCTGAAAATTAGTTATTTTAAAAATAAATTTATTAAAGCTGAAAGGCTTCTAGTAATTGCTATCTATAAAAATGGGGTTGTTTTGGGGTGGTTTCATGCCGCTATGTGCTAATCTTTTTTTTCTTCCATTGTGATAATAACAGATGATACGGGGAAAGGATACACGTGTCAAGATTTTTCTGATTAGCTGAACCAAGTGTAATTTGCTAGCACTTCCTTGCCATGTCTTCTGAGAACTACCTTCTCTTCTGTTCTCAGTTATTTACGTGTAACTGTTTACATAAAGATTGTTTTTTCTTCTTGTGCATATGTCATTATGCATTACATTTTATTTACTTTTTAAAAAAAGATTTATTACTTATTTTACTGGAGGAAGAGCAAAGGGAGAGAGAGTCTTTAGCAGACTCTGCACTGAGCTCGGAGCCTCAGGTGGGGCTCCATCTCCCCACCCTGAGGTCATGACCTGAGCCGAAACCCAGAGCTGAGCCTCCTACTGCACTTCAGTTCTGACTGAATTCCACTACCATTGTCACTTAAACATCAGGAAATCTCTCAACTTTGATCAATCCCAACACTTCTCAGTGTGGATTCTAGGCAACCCTAGATTTACAGGATATTTAAAATCTTATGAGGGAAAAGATGGTTCTGTGCTGATGTAAGTTGAACTTCTTTACTGCAAAGCCACTCAGAGCTTTCTAAGTGTGTTAATACGAACAATGATTTTCTAAGAGAGCTAGCATATCAATGGCTTTTCCACAAAGAGTTTCATGCTATGGGAACAACTGGCTTTCTTATTTTATGGATTAGAAAACAGAGGCTGCAAGAAATTAAACAACTTACTTAAAATTAAACCTCTAGACTAATACTTTTAATACAGTTCCATTCTAAGATGGATGCTGGTGGGTCCCTCCCACACCTTGCCACCGCTCTCTCCCTCTCTCGATCAGCTCTTGGGATAAAAGTGGTTCTTACCCTGACCTCTGGGCTTTGTTTTGTTTTCTTTTTTAAATTTAAATTCGATTATCGGGGGACCTGGGTGGCTCAGTGGGTTAAGCCTCTGCCTCCGGCTCAGGTCATGATCTCAGAGTCCTGGGATCGAGCCCCGCATCGGGCTCTCTGCTTAGCAGGGAGCCTGCTTCCCCCTCTCTCTCTGCCTGCCTCTCTACCTACTTGTGATATCTGTCAAATAAGTAAATAAAATCTTTAAAAATAATAAATTCAATTATCGAACATTACATCAAAACTAATGTTTTGTCTTATTTTTTAAAGATTTTATTTATTTATTTGAGAGAGAGAGAGCATGAGCAGGGGGAGCTGCAGAGGGAGAGGGAGAAGCAGACTCCTGACTGAGCAGGAAGCCCAATGTAGGGCTCGATCCCAGACCCTGAGATCATGGCCTGATCTGAAGTCAGATGCTTAACCTGCTAAGCCACCCAGATGCCCCTGGGCATATATTCTTATTTGTTTTAAATGACAGGAAATGTATCTGAAAAACTGCCCATGAAGTCCCAAATTTCCACCTGGAGGTTATATTGACTTATTTACAGTTTTTTTCTTCTTTGCATTCTTTCCTTTCAAAGAAAGAAAGAAAGAGAAAGAAAACAAAGAAAGAAATGAAAGAAAAAAAGAAAAACACACACACAAAACAAAACATTATTACTGGGGATACCAGAGAGTGGGGTTTGGGAGAGACGCCTTGTCCCCTGGGGAATTTTATCACCACATTAAAAATTCAGTAAACATTAGTCTTTGCATTTGTGGCTTTTGCTGTGCTATTTCTTTGGAGTTTATTCTCTTAGTAAATTATTTTAAATGTCAAGCATGGAGTAGACATTGGTAAGTAGGTTGGACATAGCCCCATGACTTTCTAGAGCTCACAGTAAATAGTGACAGAAGAGAAATTAAAGAAATAATCACAGTTTATCAGAAATAAACAAATAAATTGTGATAAGTGCTCAAGATTAAAGTATAGAGAACTATGAATTGTATAGTAAAGAGGGGCATTTTCTAGCCAGAGGGTGCAGAGAAGACTTCCTGGGGAAGTAGCTTAAGGATGATGACTAGGTGGTGGTTACAGGAAGAGGATTAGAGGCAGAGCCCAGAGCAGGTTCCTTAGGGCTGGAGGAGCTTGGCATCAGGAAGTGAGAAGCCACCAGTGTGGTTCTTGAGAGGGTAGTGTTAGAGCCTTGGGGAGAAATCTTCTGATGTGTGAATGTTTGAGGTTGCTTTCTTGAATTGATGCAATGTACCATTTGCAAACAAGAGCCATTGCTGCTAGAACGCTTGGGTGGCTCAGTCGGTTGTGCCGGCCTTTGGCTCAGGTCATGATGATCCCGGGGTGCTGGGATCAGGCCCTGCATCAGGCTCCCTGCTCAGCGATGAGTCTGCTTCTCCCTCTCCCCGACCCCTGCTCGTTCTCTCTCTTGCTATCTCTCTCTCTCAAATAAATAAATAAAATCTTTAAAAAAATTGAGAAAAAAAAAAAGAACCATTTGTTGTTGGTTTCTCACTTGCTTGGTGATTTTTGATATTTATCTTGCCCTATCATTTCAATATATAATATAAATAGTGTTCTATCGTCAAAAAGTCTGCAAAAAGGCTGCATAAGTTTTGCCTAGAAGTAATCATGCTTATGATCAAAATAACTCTTCCCCAGAGACAAATGATAGGACCATACAGCCCTTTTGTATAACCCCAGATAGTGATTTTTCTTACATTCTTTTAAGGCATGATTTAAAACCATTTATAGGACTTTGGAAGATTTCTTATTTCTTAGTGACTGTTTTAACATAACAAGTATGAAATAGCATATAAAGAAATTCACAGAACTTAAAGGAATATAATGAAAATCTGATTTGACATTGGTTTTGCTCTCTGCATCATTTTCTGATGTTTGGTTAAAGAAATGTATATTTGGGATTTAACCCTGTGCTTTACTGACCACTTTGTTTCTGTCTTCTGCCTCTTCTAGTCTAGTGGGACGGCTGCCATCATTGCTATTTTGGTGTTACTGCTACTACTGGGCATTGGTTTGATGTGGTGGTTTTGGCCCCTTTGCTGCAAAGTGGTGAGTAAGGAGGATTTGCAACTCTACTCTTTTGTAAAGCCGTGAGATGTAAAGTAACGCCTGAAATCTGACTCAGTGCCAGTGTCCAACAACAGCAAAGTTTCAGTTAGCAAACTGAATTTTAATAGTTCTTATTACTACAGTAAATTCTAGAAAACATGCATGCCAATTAATGTTTATTATCAAACTTCATCTAAAGCATTTCACAATCAAGTTTGGAGGGAGGAGAGGAAGGTGGGAGAGGTCGGAGGGATAAAGGCTTTTCCCCTGCCGCACAAAAGTGTTTCAAGTAAGTTGAATGGTATTTTCCCTTAGATTCATGGGGAGAAGTTGATAATCTGTCAGTTTTTCTTGTCAGTACTTACCGAATCCTTCATTACCTCTTTGGAAAATCTATTTCGGGACCTTCTCTGTTTGCCTCTTGGAAAAACATTTTAGAAAATAAGTCATGTGCAAATGTTAGGGTGTCTGTCAAATTGGCAGTTTTGAAGTTATGCCTGTTGGTTTGTTTATTTTTCGTGTTCGAGTAAAACCTTTGAGAGAATACAGGTTTCTATTCACTTTCTAATGCTACTGTAACAAATTGCTCCACATTTGGTGGCCTAAAGCAACACAAATTTATTATCTAACAGTTATTTAATCACAGATACAAGAGGGGTGTCACTGGCTAAACTGGGCTAAAAGGTATTGGCAGAGATACATTCCTCTCTTAATGCTCTGGAGAAGAGTCTGTTCCCTTGGCTTTTCCAGCTTCTAGAGGACCCACAAGTCCCTTGCCTCATGGATCCCTCCCTCCATCTTCAAAATCAGTGACATTGCATCTCCTTGACCTTTCTTCTGTAGTTTCATCTCTCTTTGACTCTCAACCCAGCTGGGAAAGGATCTCCAATGTTAAGAAACCATGTGAAGAAATTGGACCCACCTGAATAATCCAGGAGACTCTACCCTCTCAGGATCCCTAACTTTCTCAATCTGCACAGTCCCTTTTGCTGTGTAATGAAAACTACTCATAGTTCCAGGGACATCTTTGGGGAGGGGGCATTATTCTGTCTTCCACAGGGTGGACTGTGGGGTAATAGAGTTCAGCATATTTCAAGCAATCCAATTTGGATTGTTCAGGTTTCATAGAAAAGAGTATCCTGAAGAAGCACCCATTCAAAGCATATCTCCTCTCAGTTTGATAGAATTCCTTTTATGATCGGCACATCATGTAGAACTTGACATTCTGTAGATCACGGTGGTGGTGTACACGATTTTACTAGACTGCCTTTTTCCTCCCTCACCTTTGCTGACTCTTTTCAGTTTCCTCGTAACTTTAGGGACTAGTCTGCGTTACTCCCGCATCTATTGTTAATTATACTTCAGTCTGCTTTCGTGAGTCAGCTTTACAATCCTTTATCTCAGAACAGTTGGTCTATGGAGGAGGCACAGAATTAACTCAAAACAACGGTAGAGACAAGAAGCATCCTGTTTCTTTGCTGAACTAATCAGTTTCCTGCCATAGCGATTTATGCTCAAATGGTTTCCTGATGTAATCTCCAGTATCCTAATATGGTTATTTTAGGGTGGCCAGCATTCTTGAGTCTCAAATTAAAAAGCAAAAAAGTGCCCCAATATGATTCACACTGCTTTTTTTTTTTTTAAATCTAAATTTTGCAGTGGTGGGTTTCCTTTCTTCGTTACTTGGCAATTTTATTTATTATTGATCAGAGGGCTCAAAAGTGTCAAAGTATCTGATTTTTTAGAAGATATATGTGAAAACCAAAATAGGCTTCTCTGGGGCATTTCTAGATGTGCTCAGGTACAGATCTTGAGCACCATTTTGGATGTTACGGAGAGGACTCAATCTCCTATGAGAATAGGTTCATTTACAACCCCGAGACTGCAGATCATGAATAGTGGAGTATATTTATTTATGCTAAACATAGAGGGAAGCCTTTAAGGAGTGTTGTCAGGATGTCAGGAGGGCTTCTTAGTCTTACAAACATCATGAGTGCTTACTAATTTCTGAAACTTACTTAATAGAGACACCTACCTGTATTTGACATTTAGAACTATAGATTAAAGGGCAGCTAGCCCTGAGTATGAACTGATATTTATACTTAGGTGTAAGTGAATCACAGCAAATGTTTTCTAAGGTAACTTTAAAAGCAGGATAGAGGCAAAATTCTGTATTTAGCCCTTAGCGATCTGTGTCAGTACTATGTTAGGAACTGGGGGGTGGGGGAGGAATAAAAAAATGACTATTATATGCTATGGAAATTCACATTTTAATATGGAAGCACAGAAATGTGGGCTAAGTAATTGGAGGGGCGTAAGTGACCTGAGAGCAACTTTTGTAAAGCACAGTAAGAACATAAGGAGGAGGGATTTGCCAGAGTTGTGTGTTGTCTCAGAGAAACCTTATTGGGCTGATGACTCCAAACAGTTTTGAATAATGAGTAAGATGCTTATAGTTAATGAGGGATATTTCAGAGGAAGTGTGTGTGGAATTGCATTGAGTTATTCCAGCATGCTTTGGGAAGCAGTAGGCTGAAGCTTACCCAGCATGCCAGTGAAAGGGAACAGCGGAAAGGTGGTGTGGGATTTAGGCAGGAATCCCATTAGGGAGGCTTCCTCTGTCTTTTAGGAAGTTTCAACTCACCCCAGGGATGATGAGAAGCCACTGGAGAGATTTGATCAGTATAATCCCCTGAAAGAAGCTTTGCTTGCTGTGGAGCAGTGGCTGCCCAGGTCTGGTCCTGGTGGGGATTAAGTATGTATCCAACTGAGTTTCCATCAACAATTGAAATGGAAAGCCAGTGACAGATAATGCACCTTAGAGATGACCAAGCAAAGGATTGCTAACAAAGTAGATAGGAATAAAAGATGGAAGCTAAGTGAGCTAGAGAAAAATGAAGAGGGGATGTGAAAAAAAAGGGGCAAAGGGACCATGTGAAAATATATCGAATGTCAGAGGGTGTTGTGCAATGGCAGGATATTTGTTTTATTTTGTTCTTTTAGAGAATATGTTTGCACAATGCTAGATTTAGAATGTAGTTTGCTAACTTACTCTTAGCGGTTAAACTATTAGGGATCACCTTAACTTCAACTATATTGTTAACATAATACTACTTTCTAATGGGAAATGAAATGCATTTGTTTCATTTTGTGTGTTGTAAAAGTTTTGTTTTGTGTGAATCTTTTTAAAGTACTAGTGGCAAACATTTAAATCTCATCTTTCAACTGAAACATGATGAAACAACTTAAAATGTCTGTTCTCAGGAACATTTAGATTATATCAGCAATCCACCTCCTTGGGAATCCTATGCTCAGGAGCTCTTAAAAAGATAGAAAGTCTGGAAATAAAGGCCTGAACAGAGGCCCTAATATTTTTCACACATTCTTATTCATTCATTTCATATTTTATTTAAATATCTTATGAAATGATTTGTTCATTGTTCAGAGAAGATTACCATTTCACAGATGTCTAATCAATAACTCAGAAATGACAGTGTCACTTACATTTTAGATGGTGGTTCTCTCTTTTTTTTTCCTGCCCTAAACAATGGGAAGCTCTCAGAGCAGTAGTAAGACTTCCAGTGGTGGTGATTCTCCCTGAAGGGAAAGGTTGGGGCAGGTGAGGTTCTCCAAGGTTGAACGCCATTTGGAAAAGCCCTGATAGTATGCAGGTGTTAATTCCTGGAAACAGTGAATGTTATCTTCTATGGCAAAAGGGACTTTGAGATGTGATTGAATTAAGCTCCTGAGGTAAGGAGATTAGCCTTTCGGGAGAAGGCTATGTGACCGCGGAGGCAGAGGTTGGAGGATGCGGCTACTAGCCAGGGAATGCTGACAGTCACCGGAAGCTCAGGGAGGCAAGCAACAGCTACAGCTCGGGAGCCTTTAGAAGGAACCAGCTAGAGGGGCACCTGGGTGGCTCAGTCGTTAAGGGTCTGCCTTCACTCAGGCCGTAAGCCCCGCATCAGATCCCTGCTCAGTGGGAAGCCTGCTTCTCCCTCTCCCACTCCCCCTGCTTGTGTTCCCTCTCTCACTCACTCTCTCTCTGTCAAATAAATAAAATCTTTAAAAAGAAGGAGAAGAAGAAGAAGGAACCAGCTGGTCTACTAATGCCTCATTTTATCCTTAAAAGACTCAGTTCAGACTCCTGAATTCCAGAACTGTAAGAAAATAAGTTTCTGTTGTGTTAAGCCATCGAAATTGTGGTAATTTGTAATGTCAGTGTTAAGAAACTGATACAGTCCTTAGATGATTGGATATTCCCCAGGGTTGGGAATCACTGCTTAGGGCTATCTTTTTTGGCAGTTCTTATGTAATATGTTCTCAGATCAACTCATTACAAAAACTGTTCATGGAGTCTAAGAGGTTGGAAAATGGAAGACAACGACTTATTCAAAATGTTAGCAATGGTTAAAGGGTATTAAAAAAATCAGTATGCATTTTTTAAAATTAGAATTACTTTCTGTTTTGTTGTGAGTAACTATAAAATAAATTAATAAAATGTTTTATATTTGGAGTAGAATTTACTTATTGCTTCAGAGTGGCAAGGAATTATTGGAAGAAACAGGCTTCTAATTGTTAGAAGTATTCAAGGCATATATGTTGTTAGAATCATTTGACAAGGGGATCCATGGATCCTGAGTGCTCATATTTGCTAGAAGAGGCCAATACCATCCTATTCATATTCAGATATTGAACCACTGAATCCCTTGAAAGCTAGGGATTTATTATTTGATAAATGATAAATGACAAGTGATAAATGAAAGTTTATCATTTTCTTCATTTATAAATGTAGGCCATTATCCACAAAAGTATTGGCAGTTCTGGAGACTTTGTCAGACACAGTAATCATAGATATGCTATATCACATATAGCTCTTCAGATTTTGAAATATCTTTTACAAGTATCATAACTTCAAAAGTTAGAGTAGTTCCCAGACCTACTATTGTATGTCATTATTTAATGAATTATTCATAAAATAGCATATATTTCTATGTCATAACTTTTGTGGGTTTTTTTTTTTTTACAGATTGGATAATTATATCACAGTATGATTGGATTCCTTAAAATCCTTTGTATTTTAATTTAGCTTAATTAATCTAGGAAGGGATCTGTAGGTTCACTGGATTGCCAGAGGGACATAGGATAAAAAAGGTTAAGGAAAAACCCCCTGCAATAGAAAATCAGGTCACACAGTATGCTTTTAATCTGAGACTACTTAAAAATTTTAAATCTCTCAGTTCATTTTAATGTGTATTTTCAAGGATGAAAGAGAGAGACAGCATCATTTAAGATGTGGCAAAATAGTTTCCTCTGTGTACCCGGGCTTTCCATGACAAAAGAAATCTATACCAATGATCGTTGGAAGACTTTTTCCAGCTAGTGGAAGAGCCCTCACGCAAAGCAGAAATTTTTAGGCACTCTCATTAGTGAATTATAGAGTGTGTTTAGTTTGCAAACTATTCCGTAAGGGGAAAAGTTCTCATTTTTGTGTGAAGTTATTTCTCACCATCTGTTGAAGAGTCTGTATCCTGCTCATTGAGGATCCTCACATCCATCCTTTCCAGCTGCTTTTCGTTAACAAAGACATCAGCTGCATCCTTCCTTTTTCCTTAAATTAAAAATGGGGGCAGGAGAGGTTAGAAAAACTTACATGTACTGAATCATGAGTGAAATATTAGCAAATATGGATGTTTTCATCATTGTTTAGCTTAGAAGGTATGCTGAGTTTATGGCAGATTTGTTTTACTGTCAGGATGGCAGAAGTGACAGTCCTATGGTTGTATCATTTGGCAAAACCACGCACTCTGCAGAATTACAGATGTAAGGCTAATGAGGTGGCAAACAAAGGCTTTCTGGAGTGTTGTCAATTAGAGTGTGTTATACAGCTGCAGATAAATACCCAAATATGCTGGAAATGACAAATGTTCACTTTGCTCTAGTGTCCTTGGCCAAAGTTCTCCATCCTCAGGGGAAAATTGCAAACTCGTTTTACCTTGGTGCATTTAAGACATTACATAAAGGTCTCATAAATCTTAATTTAAAAAAACCACTTAAAAAAGTTATCCTTTTAAAGCCCAATTTGCTTATAAGTAAGTTGAACTTTCATGATGAGGATGTATCTGAATGGAGCTCCATGGAATCATTTTCTTAGCCAGCAACAGCTGTGCTGTTCTTTCTAAATAGTAATAATGCTTCTATATTGCACTTGTTTTTTATTGTTGAGGAGGGCTCTTGGTGCCTTTACTGAGTTACTTTGAGAGTAGCCCGATTTTTTTTTTTTTGGGGAAATGCACAATAAAACAGAAGTAATTTAAATTTTAATATGCCTTCCTTGCACCATTAATTAAAATGATTTATGTTTGGTTGCCTCCTTGAAATAGAGTGTGATGTTAGTGCTTATTGCTTCCATGGTAATATTTTCCAACAGAACATCATTTGCAAAATGGTATTCAGCTCTTCCTGGTCTTAGTTTATTTGCTGTGACAGCAGCACCTTTCTTTAACTCTTGGGCTAATACACTCTCACATTGTTCTTCCCAGTCCCCATTAGTCATTTTAAATTATATTTATCATCCAGACCTCCCACTGTTTATTTGTTCAAAGTAGGAATCTTTGATCACTGATGAGTATGTCAAGGAGGAAAGGAGAGGGAGGATGAGATAGCTCAGACCATATTTTGATCTGGATGATGAAAGCAACTAACTTGGTGAGATTTGGGGAAAAAACTTCCCAAATACTAATGTAATAGAACTTTGTGTTTCTGCACTTCAGAGGAAAGGCGCTACACTTGCTCTCTGATCTTATCAGAAAGAGAAAAGAGAAGGAAAGGTAGGCCCACATCTATTTCAAACCAATTTTTCTAAACACTGAGAGTGACTTCTCTATTGTTGGTGGGCTCTTAGTCGCATAGATGACATTGCTGATAAATTGGGCATTTGTTTTTGTCACTGGCAAGAATCAATCCTGAAACGCTACTTGATCTACAGGCGTTGTATAGTATCTTTTTTTTAATCCAAGGCAGTTCACTGTTGACAGTTCTTTTCACTCTTTTCTGAATATTGGAACATATGATTGCATCAAGCTGGCTGCAGGCTCCAGTGCTGACATTTTCTAGTGCAAAGAATGCCCACATCACTCGAACATTTGAAAAGTGTTAATGAGCAGATCAAAAGGACTGTTGCCTGAAGCAGCTAACTTTTTTTTTTTAAGAAATCGGCTCTCCTCCAAACTGAAATCTTCATTCTAGCAGCTAAGTAGATGAGATGTAATCCTCCCTGATGATGATAATAACAAATGAAAAAAAAATTGGAGGAGAATCAAACTCTACATATGGTTCATAAAGTGGTGAAAGTGTTTTCCAGAATCTTCAATACAGAACTCAAGGATGCTAAGTGGAAAAAATCCTGGCAACTAGGCAATATTATGCCTTTTAAAATCTGCAAATTCTCATAAAATATGGTGCATATGAATACATCCTTTTCTGAAATGGATATGTTCTTGCACTATTTAGTACAAGAATGGGATTTTCATGACTGTTATTTTTAAAGTATTTACACTGACAGTAAGGTTTCCTTTTCTCCTGCACTAGCTTTGCTGAATTGTAGGGATATCAGTTGGACACAGATTTTTTTCCATTTTGACTTTTAAGCCAAATGGCTTCAGGTTATTTTCACCCTCTTTTGTTACTTATGAGGCCCTGTAGCAGGGTGGTGAGTGGGAACATTTTGAAACATCACATAAAAATCATTTTATTTCCTGTTCCAACATTTCTAGGTCAGTGATGTTGGGCATACTAATTAACAAGTTATATCTCTATAAAGTGGGAATGATAACCTCTATCTTTCATAGTTACTATAAAGTTTAAATTAGACTCTATCTATCGATCTACCTACCTACCTACCTCTCTCTTTACCTACCTACTACTCATTCATCCATCCACCCATTCATCCATCTATCCATCCATTCATCTACTCTAGCAATTAACAACTACTCAACACATCTTCGGCCTTTTCTTTTGCATCCTTTGCAGTCCCAACCTTATTTTAAAAGGATGTCATTTGGCAGAAGAAGTTGAACTTAGAGTTTGGAGATAGATGGACCTGGATCCTGTATTTCAGTTCCGTTTTCTCTTTGTGTACCCTAGGGAAAGTTATTGAAATTAGAGTTTCACTCTCCTTATATTTAAAATGGGGACAAGTATAGCAACTTCACAGGGGAATTAGGAGAATAAGAGAAATTCAGAGTATGTGACATATAGCAGCACCTATAAAGGGTGACTACTGTTAAAAGTAACAGCACAGAGAGAGCCTTAGCTGTGGTTCGGTTTCTGAAGGTTAGCCTTAGTTGTTGTGGTGGTGGTTGTGTCCCTTAATTTACTAGATCAAAATTTGATTTAAGTAGAGTTTTAATGGCTGTATTCCATTGTTAACAATGTGGAAAATGTACTTGCTAGAATTTCAAAGTCAACTTAAATTTATAATAAGTCATGCATTTAGACATGCATAAGATTAATTACACATTATTGGGAAAAACAAACCCTAATGTTCTTTTCTGGAATGAGGTGAATACAGATTTATATTGATACATGGCCTGCTTAATTATGGAAAGGCACAGAAGCAAAAGACCTGGTGGAAAAATTGTGATATGTATTTTTTAATGTTCTATCAGAATTTTCTTGAAATGACCTACAATTAATCAAATTTATTTCCTAGATGAAGAAACTTAGGATGGTCTTATGTTTTCCTATCTGCCATTGAGTTAATTAGTTCTCTGATTTTATTGGTTGAAAGAGAAATTTGATGCTTCATTTTCTTTGAAACTAGCAATATTTTAGTTTCATTGGAACCTGTATCTATCTGTTTATCATTTATATTTTTTTTCCTCAGTATTTTTCTTTAAATTTAAGAGGTTGGCTATGAGCCTTTGTGACCATTCTCAGCCAGTTCCTTCAGGTCACTTTCAATCATATTTTAGTATCTGCTATTTTCCGAGCACTTTATTAGGCACTGATGATACTTATAAAGAAGGAGAAATAATTATTGCCCTTAAGAAATCTACACTCTTAAGAGATAATTTAAAAATTCCCAAATAAACATATAAGCCCAAGTTAATGAAGCGTGAATGACTCAACTGTGTAGCAACATTTATTTTTGGAAGTTTTCAAGCTTCTAGATAGAGCAGTAGGAAGGTTGGATGGGACTTAACATGGAAATGCTCATCTTATTTGGGGCAAGCAAAAGGATTTTTACTTTTTCTGGACTAGAGATCCATATAAAGGGATATTTGTAGATAGGATGTGAGAGCAGAACTACATCATAGGGAGGCATTTGAACAATGAGAATAGAAGAACTGTACTGAAAAGGAGTTTTGGTTTTCCAGGTTGTGGTTTATGATACCAGGTAAAGGGTCTCTAGTAAAGGGAAAAAATGCAAAGCTATCTCTTATTATCCTGTTATCCTGTTGTATTTGTCAACAGTGATCATATGAGGTTTTATTTTATTTTGTTCTTTATTTTTAAGTAGGCTCCATGCCCAGCATGGAGGCCAGTGTGGGGCTTGAATTCATGACCCTGAGATCAAGACCTGGACTGAGATCAAAAGTCGTATCCTTAACTGACTGATTCACCCACATGCCCCATGTCATATGAGGCTTTTAAATTGAAACAATTTCCCTGTATCATGCTAAAACTAGATGCTATCCAGGATAATGAGTATGACAAGTGTGACATGAAAAAGAATGAGTCATGGAGGAGGATGTTCAATAATTTTCAGGAGGATATAACATAGAACCAGGTTAGGGATACTGTTTATGTCCTTAGAAATATATTTAGTACAAAATGTACAGGTATACAGGTAATAAGCAAAGTAAATTTAAAATCCTTACAAGAAAATGAAAATGAGTTCAGATACACTGTACTCAGACTTAGTGAAATGAAGGGTGTACCTTGGTCTTTTTCTAGCGAAAGAACTCCAGGGAACATTTTAAAGTAATTTGCAAAACTAAGAGTAGAAGCATGATTTGTAAGGATCTTCTAATAAAAGTCAGCAACTCATTGATTTCAGTTCTGGTCATTGGACCCATTGATCTATTTTGATCAGAGAAACAATTAAGTTTCTGTTGGGAAAATATACCTGGTTACACAGGTTAGAATGAGGAATGGGTTGGAGATAGAGAAACAAGATAAATGTCTAATTTAACTAAGTAGAGCATGTAGACATTAATGTAGAAAAACCTATGCTAATTATTGACTATCATTCAATGTTATCAGTGTGTTATTAATTAAAATGCATAGAGGATAAGTAAAGACTGATGGGGTGCCTCTGTTTCATCTGAGTACCATACATTTATTTATAATGGCTTGGCTACATTAAAAATGCTATTATTGGTTCCGGCAACCCTACTTGGAGATATTGATCAAATGAATATGTACTAAAGCAATGGACCAAGATGACCAAATAATTCAGGACCATGCATGAGAAATAGTTTTTATGTTTAGCTTCCAGATGAGTAGGGCTCAGAGTAGATACATGGTTATTATTCTAGTATTCAAAATTAAGAACTGCTTTCTTCTGGAAGAAAGATTAGGGGTGTGTGTGTGTGTGTGTGTGTGTGTACGTTTCCACATCCTAGGATCAGGACTAAAGAGTGGAAACTACAGAGAGGGAGTGGAAACTACGGAGAGGGAGGCTTTGGCTTCTTTGGGGGGAAAAACTTTCAAATGATGTGAATAACTTACCAGTGGAATGAATTGCTTTGTGAGGTAGTGAATTTCTCTTTATTACAGGAATTCAAACATAGCTGGACTACACCTTGGTGAGAAGTTTTCAAAATATTGAAGTTTTGGTTAGATATGAATTGGAGAAGTTAAAAAATGCTGTACTAGATATTTTTAAGGTCCAGAGAATTATGAGTTTATGATTTTAGGTGGTAATAGAATGTAAAAAATCCTTCCATCTTCCTTTGTTCTTCCTTCTCTTCCCGCCCCTTCCCTTCCCTTCCTTCCCACTGTCCTTCTTCCCTCTCTGTCTTTTCTGCTTCCTTGCTCCTTTTTTTCTCCCTTTCCCACCTCCAGTCTGTTTCTTTCCTTCCAACTTCCCTATATTCCTTCCTTCCTTCCTTCCTTCCTTCCTTCCTTCCTTCCTTCCTTCCTTCCAAAACAGAAAATCCATTTTGTGCCAGACACTTTACTAAATCCTGGGAATACAGTGAGCAACAAAGCAGACATAAATTTCCTCCTCATGGAAATTATACTTGTATGGATCTAGATAAAATTATCAACTCTGATAGATGCTAGGAAACCAATAGGCATTTATGCATATGAAGGAATATTATCCACATTGGGAAGACTGAGGGAAGTCCTGGGGTGGGGAGGTGAGGGGCAGAGAGAGAGAGAGAGAGAGAAATTACAAAAAAATCTGTTGGACATGGTAAATGATTTGGTAAAGTCATTTAGAACCGAAGAAGAAAGTATAGATTATGTGAAAATTTTGAGACTGCAACTAGAAGGAGTAATTTATTCTGAAAGAAACAGAGAAGAAGAGTTGGCCCTTTTGATCCCTTTGTGTGCGAGATATTGATAGATCTGGTTTTCACTGACTGAGTTTGGATATACAGTTTGATAATGATATGAGATCCTTTCTATAAAGGAAATGTACCTATAGCTTGATTATCTTAACTTTATTTTATCTTACTACAACATTATTTTAAATCTTAAGCCTCCACTGGCATTTATTTCTGGGATAATTATAAAAACCCACAGAATTTTTATCCTTCAAAATTACTAGAAAGAAGGGAAATTTTATGTTTATTGGTTAGGTAAAATTGAATTAATTAAAAGGGCTGAATAGAAATAGCTGCATTATTTGTAGCATTCAAATTTTTGAATGAGTTAGAGTTCAGTCTAGAGTTAGGTCAGGTCTAACTCACTGAATGTCCAGTCTGACAATGTCTAATGTCTGAAGTCTAGACATTAACATCTAATGACTAGATGTCTAGTCACATCTTTGTGGAAATTGTACCTATTTGAGATTTAGATGCAAACTAAAATTTGAACAATGAAGATTTTATAAATAAAGAAAATTAAGAGTTCTCTAAACATTATAAATAACATTACATTTTCAAAAACTTTTCACTATGGAAAATTTGAAACATGTACAAAGAGAAAGTCTAAAATAATGAATTTCCTTCTATTTCTTTCACTCAGCTTCAGTGATTTTAATTTATGGCTGATCTTATTTCATCTATAATCTCCTCCACTTAACCCACCCCAAATTATTTTAGTGAAATATCAGAATCATACCATTTAAAATATAAGCAGTCTTTTAAAAACAATATCCATTGCTAGGAGAGACCAAAAGGAACAAAGACTAGAAAGGAACAGAGATAATCTACAGAATAGTGACTTTACAGGTAATACAATGGTACTAAATTCGTACTTATTAATAATGACTCTGAATGTAAATGGACTCAATCCTCTGATCAAAAGACATAGGGTATCAGAATGGATAAAAAAAAAAACAAAACAAGACCCACTGATAAGCTGCTTTACAGAGACTCATTTTAAACCCAAAGCCACCTCCAGATTCAATGCGATGGGGTGGAGAACCTTCTGGCATGATAACGGACACCAGAAGAAAGCTGGAGTAGCCATACTTACATCAGACAAACTAGATTTTAAACCAAAGACTGTTATAAGAATTAAAGAAGGGCACTATATCATAATAAAGGTGTTCATCCAACAAGACGATCTAACAATTTTAAATATTTATGACCCCAACTTGGAACCAGCCAGATATATAAGTAAATTAATAACAAACTCAAAGAAACTCATTGATAATAATACAATAATATTAGGGGACTTTAACAACCTACTTACAGCAATGGAAAGATCATCGAAGCAGGAGATCAACAAGGAAATAATGGCTTTGAATGACACACTGGACCAGATGGACTTAACAGACATATTCAGAACATTTCAACCTAAAGCAGCAGACTATACATTCTTTCTGAGGGCATGTGGAATATTCTCCCGAATAGAGCACACACTGGGTCACAAGTCAGGTCTCAACTAATACAAAAAGATTGAGATCATACCGTGAATATTTTCATATGATATTGCTATGAAACTTGAAGTCAACCACAAGAAAAAATTTAGAAAGACCACAAACACACTGGAGGTTAAAGAACATCCTACCAAAGAATAAATGGGGCAACCAGGAAATTAAAGAAGAAATAAAAAACTGGGGAAAAACTGAGAACTTTTCCACTAAAATCAGGAACACAATATGGATGTCCACTCTCACCACTGTTGTTCAAATAATACTGGAAGT
Source organism: Nasua narica (assembly GCA_028533885.1). Lineage (NCBI taxonomy): Eukaryota > Metazoa > Chordata > Mammalia > Carnivora > Procyonidae > Nasua > Nasua narica. Next base: position 56,731,648 of record CM052800.1, on the reverse strand, counting down.
TTTATCCTCAGCTATCACACAATAAAAAGAAATAAAAGGTATCCATATTGGCAAGGAAGAAGTCAAACTTTCATTATTTGTAGAAAGCCTGAAAGTTTCCATCATAAAATTGCTAGAAGTGATACATGAATGCAGCAAAGTTGCAGGTTATAAAATCAATATACTGAAATCTGTTGCGTTTCTATATTCAAATAATGAAGCAGCAGAGAAATCAAAGAACTGATCCCATTTGCAATCGCACCAAAAATCATAAGATACCTAGGAATACTAGGAATAAACCTAACCAAAGAGGTAAAAGATCTGTATGCTGAAAACTATAGAATATTTATGAAAGAAATTGAAGGAGACACTAAGAAATGAAAAAACATTCCATGCTCTTGGATTGGAAGAACAAATCTTGATAAAATGTCTATACTACTCAAAAGAACCTACATATTCAAAGCAATCACTATAAAAATAACACCAGCTTTTTTCACAGAGCTAGAAGAAATAATTCTAAAATTTATATGGAACCAGGAAAGATCCTGAATAGCTAAAGTGATATTGAAAAAAAAAAAAAAAAAAGCAAAGTAGAGGCATAACAATTCCTGACTTTAAGCTGTAATCATCGACAGTATGGCACAAAAACAGACACATAGATCAATAGAACAGAATAAAGAACCCATAAATGGTCCTACAGTTGTATGGCCAACTAATCTTCAACAAAGCAGGAAAGAATATCCAATGGAGAAAAGACCATCTCTTCAACAAGTGGTATTGGGAAAACTGGATAGCAACATGCAGAAGAATGAAAGTGGACCACTGTCTTACACCATACACAAAAATAAATTCAAAGTAAATGAAAGACCTAAATGTAAGACAGGTAACCATCGAAATCCTAGAGGACAAAAACAGGTGGCAACCTCTTTGACCTTGGCTAGAGTAGCTTCTTACTAGAAGCTTCGCTAGAGGCAAGGGAAACAAAAGCAAAAATGAACTAATGGGATTTCATCAAGATAAAAAGCTTCTGCACAACAAAGGACACAATCAACAAAACTGAAAGGCAATATCTGGAATGGGAGAATATATTTGCAAATGAGTAGCAGATAAAGGACTGGTATCTAAAACCTATAAAGAAATTATCAAACTCAACACCCAAAAAACAAATGTAGAAAATGTAAAAAAGTTAGGAAATGTGGAGAAGCCATGAATAGACACTTTTCCAAAGAAGACATCCAAATGGCTAATAAACACAAGAAAAGATGCTCAACATCACTCATCATCAGGGAAATACAAATCAAAACCACAAGAGATACCACCTCACACCAGTCAAAATGGCTAAAATTAACAACACAGGAAACAACAGATGTTGGTGGGGATGTAGAGAAGGGGGAATACTCCTACACTGTTGGTAGGAATGCAAACTGGTGCAGCCACTCTGGAAACAGTATGGAGGTTCCTCAAAAAGTTAAAATAGAACTACACTCGGGA
>CM052800.1:56638491-56729678 GCA_028533885.1 Nasua narica | reverse complement strand
CAATACCTAATGACTTCAAATGTGTGTTTCTGCCAATTCAGCGTGAAACTGTTTTTGTTTCTTTTCTCAATTCTGAAATTGCTCCTTTATGATACAACCTCCTAGTCATCCAAATATACTCTGGAAATTATGGAATTTTATTGTTTATAATGAGAGCCAAATAGAGTTGGAAGAACTTAGCTATCAAGCTTGCACCTTTTTTTTTCCATAATAAAAAAACCAGGTATATTACTTCTGCTAAAACTTCTTTTTAGCAATTTATCCTGGTATTTTTTTAGACCTTTCTGATTATCTCAGTGTGGTTAAACTAAAATACAAAAATGTATTCATATAAATGTATATATGTTTACAGGCATACCTTGTTTTATTGCACTCTGCTTTATTGCACTTCATAGATACTATTTTTACAAAATGAAGATTTGCAGTAACCCTGCACTGAGCAGGTCTATCAGTGTCATTTTTCCAACAGCATTTGCTCACTTTGTGTCTTTGTGTCACATCTTGGTAATTCTTGCAATATTTCAAACTTTCTCGTTATTATTGTATTTGTTATGCTGGTCTGTGATCAGTGATTACCACTTGGGAAAAGCTCAGATGATGCTTAGAAATTTTTAGCAATAAAGTATTTTTTAATTAAGGTATGTACATTGTTTTTTTTTTTAGACTTAATGCTATTGCACACTTAATAGACTACTCTCTTACACTCTTAATAGAATAGAGTGTAAATGTAATATTTATATGCACCGGGAAGCCAAAACATTCATTTGCCTCTTCTATTATATCTGTTTGCTTTTCTGTTGTGGTCTGGAACTGAACCCGCAGTATCTCTGAGCTATGCCTGTAATTGCTTTTGAGAGTTTTAGGTAAAATCCATAATATATTTCCTAATTTTAGACTTTGGGATCGAGTGAGAATTATTTATTGTGTTGTTTGCGATATTGTGTTGCTGTGATAAGGATGATGGACCAGCTATTTCATGAACTAACACTAAAGATTTAATTAATGAATTTCCTTTAGGCCTCAGCAACTCTATTTCAGAGTATAGGCCGTTAAGAGGTGAATCTCTAAAAATACACTTGAGTCAAAACTCCAGGTCAGGGGTGCTGGGTGGCTCAGTTGGTTAAGCGTCTGACTTCAGCTCAGGTCATGATCTCAGAGTCCTGGGATTGAGCCCTGTGTCAGGCTCCTTGCTCAGTGAGGAGTCTGCTTCTCCCTCTGCACTCCCTCTGCTTTCACTTTCTTTCTCTCTCAAATAAGTAAATAAAAATCTTAAAAAAAAAAAACAAAAAAACAACTCTAGGTCATCCACCTTCATGTTCTTTATCTGAGAATGGTGCCAGTGATTTTTGGAGACAGAATATGATTACTCTTACCTCTACCATATCAATTGTGAAGGCTAGGCTAGGCAGCTGTATATGTGAAATCCATAATTTCTGAATAGATGTAACATTTATTTACTTACATTTTTATTCTGAATTACTTTTTTGAGTTATGATGTTTATTTGTAGTTAACCTGTGTATCGTTTTTTGTTTTTCATTTTTTTTCCCTTAAAAGTGAGACTTCACAATTGCCAGGATATATACATCCTAGTTTTAGAGTGTTTTTTAGCTCAGTTTAGCTATATCTAAAGATTTCCTAAGTTTTAGTTTATCTAGATGAAGACACTGTGATTTGAAAGAGAAGGTCATTTCTCTGGAAAGAAAGCCAACTAGCTAGCTCTAAAGGTTTAATGGTGTTTAAAACAATTTTAACAACCTCATAAAGAACATTCTAGTACCACCGATCACACTGAAAGATACAGATACATTTTAATGACTCAACAGGGTCCACTTGAGATTGAAAGCCTATTCTAAAATTGTAGTAAAAAGGGTAAAAACATCTAAGTAAGCCTTATCAAAAAGCCCTGAGTAGTTCTTTCTGTGAACAGTAATCATCTGTATCCCTACCCACTAACTCAGGTCATTAAAATGCTTTACAAAGTATTAGTTTTTTTTTTTTCCTTTGTGGAAATCACTTAATTCTGGTAAGTCACTGTGTCCTGGACAGGCCTTTGTACTTCTTTGCAGAGCTTCATTTACCTCATCTTTGTCATCTCTGCTAATGTCCTTGGCTTTTGTAGGACTTCTCCACGCTCCTGGCTGGACGAAGCCTTTCTCCAGGGGTCACATTGAATACTGTGCCCATAAGGAGATAAAGCTTAGCTTAGATTTTGCTCTTAATTCCTGTTCATTGGAGAATAAAAAAAACAATAATTTGACTCTATAGTTTTTCAGTGTCCAGAGTTTTCAGAGAAGGAAATACCCTAAAATTTGTGAAATTCTCTAGTGCCCTTGAATTTTTCTTCTTAAAGCAGAGCCTTTTCAGATTTGCCTTCCTCAATGAAAAACTAATATGTCAAATAACCATACTACGGTGAACATCAGAACTAAAGACTGAAAGTTACTTTACAAAGTTGAGTTTTACAAAAGTAAAGAAAAATCATAAATCTTTTTTTACTTCCAAAGGCTAAATGTTTCAATCATACTTTTTGACTTAGGCAAACTTGATGAAAAGTTTGGAAGAAACAATTTACTCCTTTGTATAAAATACATCTGTAAAATACATATAAAAATACACTTGTAAAATTCAAGCATATTCGAAACTTACTGACTTATTTTAGGTTCAAATCCTTACCCTGTCACTTGCTAGCTATGTGGCTTTGGGCACAGCACTTAACCTTTCTGTATCTCAGTTTTGTCATCTGGAAGGAAAAAACGCAAGTATCTATAGTATCTATCTCATTGTATTTTTTGAGTATGGATCAAATGCAATTGACACATAGTAATTGCCCCACCATCATCTATTCCCCCGACTGCCATCAGTACGTATGGGTATGTGTTTAGCTAGAAGAGGAACATACCTAATTAAATCTCAGAAGAGGAGGAATTTAAAATTAGTATACTACACATCTCTTGACTCCAAGATGGTGAACCCAAGGACCATCTGCTAAATAAGAGTTTGTTCTTCTAGGACACTCGATGTCTGATACAAGTATTTTCCCTTTGTCTTAAAGGTTCGTTGGGGTGATAAAGGATCTACTGAGGAAGGTGCGAGGCTAGAGAAAGCCAAAAATGCTGTGGTGAAGATTCCTGAAGAAGTTGAGGAACCTGTCAGGCCGAAACCACCTCGGCCCAAACCCACATACCAGCCTCCTCAGACAAAGTGGTACACACCAATTAAGGTAAGTGTTTACATTTTCTGTAATTTAGCTGAGAAACTGCAACTAGAGAAACGACTTCTTTAGCTCCCTGCAGCTCCCAGCTGTCTGAGGGAGGACCCAGGGTCTTCCAGCAGCTGTCATTCATTAGCCATTCTGACAACTATTTCTCAGCGGCAAGAACCTTTGTTTTTGTTATTTATTTATTTGTATGTTTAATCTAGGAAAGAAATGAGAGGAGAGATTAAGACTTTGCTGTCTTCGTGTTAACTCTATTTATTTAGTGAATAGAGGTCAAATACGTTTCCTCGGAATTTACAACTCATGCTTCCCCCTAGGGTCGTCTTGACGCACTGTGGGCTCTGTTGCGACAGCAGTACGACCGTGTTTCCTTGATGCGGCCTCAGGAAGGTGATGAGGTTTGTATGTGGGGGTGCGCTGGCAAAGAGCTGAGTGCTTGGATCAGTATGACGAAGGTAGTGAAATAATAATCACAGAAAATTTAAAGCTTTCCCTACACTTGGGGAAGGAAGGAATTATTGTTTCATGCAAGTTCCTATTATATGGGGCGCTTAAAAAATTATCACCTATTGTTAGAAAACATCTTTGAGCCATGGTCGAACATGAGTCCCTTCTCAAGGAATAGGCATAAATGATGGTCTGTTGAACACATACGTTAATATGCACGCTCATTTCTTCAGCCTTTGACTTGGAGGACATCACATTCTGAGGTTTTGCCAAGTGGGAAGGACAGATTGGAGTTTAGTAGTTGGAGTCTTTCTCTACGGTTTACTGGCAGTGAGGCCCGGGTAACATGCAGAGCCTCTGTTTCTTCAGGTATAAATATATATTTCTGTGCTTTCAATAGCAGATACAAGCTAATTTCTTAAATATATCAAAGTGTCTTTTGGTAGTCGTCCTTTATCTGCAGTTTCAGTTACCTGTAGTCAACCATGGCCCAGAAGCAGATAATCCTCCTTCTAACATGTGGTCAGAAGGTCGAGAGTAGCCTAATGCCACACCACAATGCCTATGTCATTCATCTCGCTTCCTCTCATCACATGGACATTTTGTCATCTCACATCATCACAAGAAGAAGGGTAGGTACAGGACAATAATATTTTGAGAGCGAGACTACATTTACATAACTTTTATTACAGTATATCACTCTAATTTTTCTATTTTGTTTTTAGGCATTTTTGCTAATCTCTCTCACTGCACTTAATTTATAAATTAAACTTTATCATAGGTGTGTACGTATGGGGACAAACGTCATATATATAGGATTCGGTACTATCTGTGGTTTCACGCACCCATTGGGGGGTCTTAGAATGTATCGCCAGTGGATAAGGGGAGACTATTATAAAGCATTATAGAAATCTGCGATGGTGAGATAGATATACACTCACATTAAAAAAAAGTACATACACACATATATATATGTATACATTTTTCCTACCAAGGAAACCTATTTGATGTTTTTTGTTTATGGAAATTTGGGTAGAATTCCTCTAGCATTATGATTTCTTTACTATATTAGCACTATTTTCTATCAATGTAAGAAAAATTGTTGAAAACATTTTCTTATGTAACTATGGACAGATTTGGTTCAGGCACAACACTGTTAGTAAGAATAACAGGATCCTTTCTCTGTGTGTCAACCTGATCATCCTCCTGATCACCAATTCTGAAGTGAGTGAACTTTATTCACTTCAACGTCAGAGGGCTTTAAGTTCATTCAGGTTTAATAGGCTATTTTTTTAAGGATGAGATGATCAATGAAATTAGTATTTATTTTACAGTGCCAAACTAAGTTATGTTCAGTGTTACATATTTTAGCTTGGTATTTCACATACCAAAACCTCTAAATTTTTAAAATGTTACTTCTATGAAATGAGGGCTGTTTTAAAAACATCTAAGTTCAACCATTTAGGAAATCCAGCTTGAGAATTCTCCACAGATCATTTACCCTTTGCTTGGACGATAGGTAGAGATAACCAGGTGGTGTGGGAAGGAGCGTCTTTCATTACCAGACCACTATGGTTAATAGAAAGTTCTTATGTTCATTGAAATTTGTGCCTCTGTTTAAATTTATGCGTGATTTGAAGTTCGGCTTCTATTTACTCTTTAATATGCTAGGCTTTCACTTTATGTGTTTTAAAATTGTTTTTGTGCATCATCTTAGTTTTCTCTCCTCCGATTTGACATTAGTTCATTTGTTCAATAATTTCACCTTTTAAAGTGTTGAGTGTTATGCCAGCACTAAAGATGTATTAACTGGCAAAGGCAGACAGTGGTTCTAGAACTCTTGCTGATACAGTATATATTCTTTTAACTCTCATGATTAAAATTTAGTTTTGTCTTTCATCATTCCTATTAATTCTGAATCCAAAAATTCAATAATTTTTGGATTATGAATGTGCACAAGTAATGACATCAGGTAATACTGAGGGGTAGGTACACACTGTAGCCTTTGCCCTTAGAAAACCTAAAACTTGTCTGGGAAACAAGACATACAGGAAAGTAATATTTATTCTAGAAGGTGATCTGAGCCATAGTAAAAGTAGGTATCAAGTACTCTTGAGTACACAGAAGAAGAGAGATTAATTCTCTTTGGGGGAACTTGGAAATGCTTCTTCAAAAATATACACCTTCTATCTTTAAATATGAGTAGGGTTTCAACAGGTGGAGTTAGGTAGAATGAGCTTTTCCATGGATGAAGCATCAAGAGCAAAGTCTCTGAGGCAGCCTAAGAATACAGTGATTTGTGGATTGCTAGATAATCTGGGGGTTGGGGATTAAAACCAGAATGATAGGTTAGTAATAGAAAAGAAGAATTCTTTGAGATTGGATAAATTGATATATTTGTTTTTTTAGATGATGTGTTAGACCCATTCATCATTCAAGAAATACTTATCTAGTGCCGAACATGTACCAAGCACTTCGTTAGATACTAAATAAAGTTAGCACTTTTTAAAAAATTGTAGTGCTAGAGGAATGCCTGAATGGTTCAGTCTGTTATTAAGACTCCCAACTCTTGATCTCAAGTCTTGATCTCAGGGTTGTGAGTTTCAAACCCTGTACTGGGCTCCATGCTGGAAGCCTACTTAAAAAAAAGAAAGAAAAAGAAAAAAGTTATAGTGTTAGCATACAGTACATGGCCTAGCAGGTTAAATCATTATTTGTTTTTCCATGATTTAAGAGTAATCTTTTCATTATTTTGACCATGATTTCCTTTGTACTGGTAATTTGGCCACACTTTTTGTCTATTATAGCCCTATAGACTTTTATTCTAATTCTTAAGGTCAAACTATTTCAAAATTCAGAATTTTTCAGATTTTAGGAATCTGATATAGTCCATATATCATATATTTATGTAAAGAAGCACCTTCTGATTACATTATTTAGACATTTTGCTACAGAAATATTAGTTACTTGGGCGCCTGGGTGGCTCAGTTGGTTGAGCAACTGCCTTCGGCTCAGGTCATGATCCCGGAGACCCGGGATCGAGTCCCATATCGGGCTCCCGCCTCTGTGGGGAGTCCGCTTCTCCCTCTGACCTTCTTCTCCCCTCTCATGCTTTCTCTATCTATCTCAAATAAATAAATAAAATCTTTAAAAAAAAAAAGAAATATTAGTTACTGCAAGTAGACATAGACTATTAATAGTATCAAGTTCAAGTCAGGTTTTGCTTCCAAATAAATTTTGGTGGCAAACTCAGGACAAAACTTAAGGTTTTCAAAGATTTTGTATTTCAAAGGTGTAGATAAAATATAGAAGATCTTTACTGTGTGTGATTAACTAAGTCTCAGTTTTTCCACCATAAACCTATGTATGCTCCATCAGATATATATTATGGTTGTATGTGTATCTGACACAGTATAATTACTTCATCTTTTTCTGTAATACTTATTCTTGTATAGCTTTACTGCTTCCAACATTTTGTCATCTGCTAGTTTTTGTTACTTATTTCAAACCACTGTTAAAGCCTTGATGTGGCACTCCATGAAAGCTTTCCCCACAGGCTGATAATCCAGTCAATTGGCATTAATATGGTAAAGCTAGGAACCCACCCAATAGTACAATTTCAGTTTACCATCTTTTTTTTTTAATGGTTTTTTGGTGGGGGAGGGGCAGAGGGAGAGGGAAAGAATCTTTAAGCAGGCTCCACTCCCAGCACAGAGCCCAATGTAAGTCTTAATCTCACAGCCCTGAGATCATGACCTGGGCTGAAATCAAGAGTTGGACACTTAACTGACTGAGCCACCCAGGCACCCCTCAATCTACTATTGTATTCAGAAGGATATTTAAAGAATTTTGTTAAATCATTTGCCGAACTTATGGTATAATGCACAGTATATGGTATACTTCCTCATCCAACCAAACCAATGCAGAATTATTTAATCATGGAAATTAAGTAAGTTTGGCATGATTTGCTCTTTTGTTTCTGTTTCTTGCTAGTGAAACTCTATAATATTTATTATTTTTTAGACTGGGGATTGATGTCAAGTCTATTATATTATCAGCATATAACATTTCTCCTTTAGACAATTTGGGAAATCTTTGCCTTCCCTCCTTTTTATTTCTCATCTCCCATTTTCCATGTTTCACAAGGATTAAGAATATCTGAGTTTCTATCAACTCCATATCATCAACCAGCTATTGTTTACTTGATACAGTTAATTCCAACAAAAACTTCCCGTCCCACCTACATACATAACTATAATCTGTATTTTTTCAGAGGTTATAAAATTACACAGCAAAAAAATTCCAATATTTTAGCAGAGTTACCATTCTGTACATTCTTAGGACAACTAAAGAGTCCTGACATCTTTTATATGTTTACATTTTGTTTTAGGAAGCCATTGTACTGTTTTGGTTGCATGGCCTCTAGAATGTTCTTCTTTCTTTCCATTCCTTCCTTCCTTCCTTCCTTCCTTCCTTCCTTCCTTCTTTCCTTCCATCCATTCATCCATCTTCATTTTTCCTATTTGTTCTTAAAAACATTCCTCACTAGGCTTTCACTTTCAGGTTTGCTAATTTCTTATACCAGTTTATGCATTTCTTACATTCTTTTTGGCTTCTTTTGCACGAATGAAGCTTTTTAGTTGCTCTATTCTTATCTTCCTGAGCACAGTCAATATTGGTACTGACAAGGCCAATCATGTGACTCTGTGATATTTTTGTCTACCCAAAATCTGCACCAATCATAAGACACGTAATCTTAGTAAATATTTGGTCAACTTTAAAAAACTTTACAGTAACTGAAATACATCAGATAATATTATCCAAAAAAGTAATATTTAATTATTCATTTATATAAAATCATGATTGCGTGGTGTAGGGGCATAATCTGTTTGGACACGTGAACATCCCACAGATTTGATTTAAAAAAAGAGCAATAATATTTCTTAAATTCCAATACCTTTTGCCACTAGGGTATCTTTCATTTCAGAAACAAAGTGATTTACCTAGTGAGAAAAAGAGGACCCAGAGATAGAAAAAGAATCAGGATATAGAGCATATTTTGCACTGCTAATTTTGATGTACATTTGGTGTATGATACTAAAATGGGATAATTTGCTTTGGTAATGCTTTATTATGTGTGAGGAGAAGACCGTGGTTCATCATTACCTTCTACTTACTGTAGCTAGTTAAGCCCTCAAAAATTAAATGGACTATCTGATCTTTCACCAATTCAGTACATGTAGACATGGTTTATCTCCTAGGATTACATGGAATAGAGAAAATTTTAAACTTAGGAAACTAAGATATCCAAGTGACAGTGTTTTCCACTTCTCTGGACATTCTTTGTGTTGCATACTCTAGGTAAGCCAGAGTAGAATCATTGAATGAGAAAACTGGTGTTGGAATTTTTTGGATAGCTTTAGATACTCATATTCATGATTGGATACCATAGCACATAGAAAGGTAAAATCCTATCTTCAACCTTACTCCTATGAAACAAATCAGTACTTAATTAAAATAAGTTAGATTACTCAGACTGCTCATGAATGGTTTCATGTTTGTGTGTGTACTGTATACGTTTATATAGTAGGGATAATCACTGCCCTTCCAAACTGTTTATCACTTTTATATCACAAATCTATTTTTCCATTAAATTTTCCCATTAAATATTAGGAAATTGGTAAGTAGTATTGTATTAGCTTAGATTAGATACACTTATCCCCCCCAAACGTTTGCATATCAAATACATATCAAATAATGCATTGGAAAGATGTCATTAGCTATTCAAGGATAATTTTTTTAAAAGAAACTTTCTTATCAACATATAAATTGGTGAAAAAGTTTTGCAAATAGTTTTGTCATTTGCCCGTGCTCATAAAACCTTGTGCATGTTTATTGTACTTCTCAGAAGTATTTGTATAATGGCGTACAAGGCGTGTGTGTATAAAGCCATTTATTTGTACAGTATAGAAATTAAGGGAAGACTTTTGGAAGAATTTTTTGGCCATTGGAAATAGATGTAGTTTGTTTCTTATTGCCCAGATATAAGCAAGAATGTTTTCTCCTTTGTGTTTTTTAAAGGAGTAATAGTCATTCATTCTTTCTTAAAAAAACAAGGCAAAATAAACTGAGTGCTCCTTGGGAGACAGGGAAACAGTTGTTTTCAGGTTGGGGCTGATGGTTCCAAAATAACAGAACCAATGCCTAGTCAACATTACATTTTCTACCTTGGAAAACAATCTTGTCATTTATTTATAAGTTGTTTACTGCAGATTCTGCCTCTTGAGAGTTTAGTTTAATAAACAAATCAGCATACGTAGAACCAAACCGGGAGTCAAGCACATTTACGCTGCAAGTCCCGTCACGCTGAATTTCATGCCAAATGCTCTCCTTTTATGGCTCGGAGGCCGCACCGGGCTCATTTGCGGAAGAATTCACTGCTGAATTGAAGTCCTTGATCAAGTAATTGAAGTTCAGGCATAAAGTATCAAAGCGGCGCGAGAGATCCCTGGCTCTGTCCCTCGCTCCCGCTCCCCTTCCGCGCCGCCAGCTCCTGCGGAGGTGGCAGGGTCCGCGCGCTGCACACGGACGAGGCGCGGGCTTTGATTGCGGCTGCGAGTCCTCCGAGTCATGAATGTTTCAGCGCACGGCGCGCGAGGTTAGGGCCGCGCGTCCAGGTGTAAGCTAGCAGGTTGTCGCCGACATCTGTTTGCAGCCGCAGCAGCGGCCTCCCCAGCCCGCAGCGAGCGGCCGGATTGTCAGCGGAGGTAGTTGAGAGCGGCAGAACCATTTTGGTCTCACACTCGCTGCCTGGAGGCCTGAAACACCAAAGGTAGGAGTGGGGGTGGACACAGCTGCGCTCCCAAACTTGCCTTAGGCACAAATAAAGAGATCTAATGCAGTTTGACTCCGTTGCGGTGGGGAGACGAGGACAGAAAGCCACTTCAGAGACAACTTAACGCTGCAACATCTGCCGCCAAGTTTCCAGGGAGTGACGGGGGACAGCAGGTACAGATTGAAGTCTCCACATAAACAACCTCCATTAAGCCATGGACTCTTTTGAAGGGCCTCCATCAAACATGCTGGAGTCCGCAGCAGGAGTTTGTTTGGTTTTCAAAGCAGTGTTTTGTTTTTGCAATAACAAGGTAATTTATAAATCATGCATTACCATGCGTGCTCCTTTTTTATTTGAAAAGTGAGAGTTGGAGAAGCAGAAAGGCAAAGAAAGAAGAAAGCGCAGCCCTAGTTTTGGAGTTGTTCCACGAACCAATTAAATCTCCGAGGAGCTTCTTGGCTGTAATCGAGGTTATGTTAACCTTCAGACCGCAATCCCTCATTCAGGAGTAAGCAGACATAAATTTATAAGCTGCAAGGGAAGAATCCTAGTACCAGTGACACCCGTGAAGTGTATCCATTGTTTGTTTTTAAACTTATATGGTGACTTCTTGGCTCCAGGGAGGTGAAAGGAGGTTATTTTCAAATGGAGATAGATTTTTAGTAAAACAAAATTTAGAAAATTCCATTGGCTTTTTGGATATTAAAAATAAAATTTTAAGTCAAGAGTCAGAATTGCATGTACAGGGAAACATTTTTCTCTTTGAGGCGTTTTCCTATTCTTGTCACCTAGATTCAGCCAGAAAAAAAATTCCAGAATGTTTATACTTTTCCGTGGGAATATTGCAAAAACTCGTAATTGTGCACACCCTCACATGATGTAATGAGAATGGGTTTCAAAATTAGTCTGACAAATAAAGCTCCAGGGTATGGTAATATAATAGTCTGTGGTAATGTAAACTGTTATTATTAATAAAATTTAGGCTCCCTCACCTGAGGGAACACCTGCAAGGTTACTGGGAGATAAAGGAAAAGTGCCAACTCAAAGATATCCTCTGGAGTGGGAGTAGCCAGGAAACAGCAGCCTGAGGAGACATGCTAGAATATGGCCAAATTTTCATCAGTCAGCGGTGAAACAAGCAACAGAAGTGCATAGTGAGTTTCCAATTAAGCTAGATGTATTATGTTGAGAAGACTTTTATTAATTGTGCAGATATAATTTTCAGGTTTTGAAATGATTGATGGTAGTTGCTTTAAAAAACGAAGTCCGTTTTGACAGAACCCAATGCCCGTCCCCTGATTTTTAAAAGATCTAAAGGAAAAAAAAAAATCTGAGAACATAGATCGCACAGGTTCATTTAAAAGGCTCCTGAGAAACCTGATAACCTCAATGGCAAATGATTAAGGCTGCACCCCTTGTTTCTATCTCTAGTTCTAGCTTATGCTCACTTTCCTGCATATCCTGCAGCTGAATTCTCCTGTTCATAACAAACTGACCTCACAGTCTTCCAAGGCAGCTTCCTCGATGATCCTAACCCTCCCCAGGATCACGGTGAGGTTCAGCATGCTTACAAATCACCCAGCGCTTGGTGCTATTATACCACTTCATCTTCAGACTGAATCGCATTTTGGTGGGACAGGTGTGTGTCCCCCTGCCTTTAAGTTCCCCATCACATTTGCAAAATGTAAACCACTTGTGGGTGTATCTGAACAGATTAAAACCTTCACTCAGATGATTTGATATTTCAGATGTTTTCAGTGCTGAGAGTTATGCTGCTAATGACTGCATTTTTACACTTAGGTTTTAGGTTCCTTCTTTATATTTTGTGTCCTATAGCTGGACTTTGCAAGCGATTGACATGATTTGGAAAAACTACTATCAGATTTTTCTAGCCTTTGTGTTATCACTAGTATCTTTCATTCTGATTATCTCTCGTCTTTGTATTTTGGGGCATCCTTAAAATACCTGAAATATCCTGCTTAAATTAGTAATGGTAATTAGCATTAGTTCATAAATATTTGAAAGATAAATTTTTACTAGAATAACACATGGACATGCCATTATTACTACAATCCCGCGGAGTATGTGTGTATACGTGTGTGCGTATGTTTACTATAAATATATCTGTGTATATACCTGTAGAACATATTTTCTCAGTATGTGTGTTATCAACTAATGGCTGTTTCAGTGGAAAATAATAATTTCATGAAATAGAGTACTTTTTTGATACTATTTCTTAGGTTAAATAAAACCATCTCATAGTTATGGATAAAAGCCGACAAAAGTGTTGACTCAGTTTGGTTCCCTAAAGTGGAATACAGAATATGTGAAATGTAATAATTTAAATTACCGAAAAGACTTATTTTTTCAAAGAAAGTATAAATAGAATCCGGATACTTAATTGGCTTCTTAACCCCTCAAGTCAGGCATAATTTGGATTTAGTGGCCTCATACATATTTTATGTATTGCCTTTTAAGGTTAGATTTTCTTGTAGATTTCTTGGTTAAAATTGATCAACCAGCTTTTGACGATCAAGAGACAAAAATTATTGTATTAGTGTAAATACCCTCTTCTCAAATTAATGTGCTGATTTTAGAAATAAACTTTTTTTTATCATAAGTGAGTTTTGGCACATTAAAACAATACTTCAAAAAATATCAAGAGTTAATATTGGTTGTCTAAGGCTAAATAGATTATTTTCTTAGTCTTAATATACAGCATTGCTGTAGAACATCTTGAGGACATCAATTAAATCATCCAACTGGGAGCAGAAATGTTAGCACAGATACAGGTTTTGACTTTTTTTTTTTAAAGATTTTTTATTTATTTATTAGAGAGAGAGACTGAGAATGAGAGGAGAGAAGGTCAGAGGGAGAAGCAGACTTCCTGCAGAGCCGGGAGTCCGACATGGGACTCGATCCCGGAACTCCGGGATCATGACCCGAACCAAAGGCAGCCGCTCAACCACCTGAGCCACCCAGGCGCCCCCTTTTGACTTTTTTTTAACCATTTCAAGTACTTTATGTATAGCTTTTTACAATTTTAATTATGGAAGAGTAAATATATTTAAGTAAATTGCTTTATAATATCTAATAATTTATAAAAATCTATATTATTCTGCATATGTTAAATATTCAGTTTTCAATGTAGAGCTCAAAGGACCCAGTCCAGTGGGGGGAAAAATGCATTAAATTTTGTAGACAGTTTATTATTTTAACAAAGTACATTATGATGGTGCCTTCATGTCTACCAGACTCCCATTTGTAAGTTCAGTTTAAAGAAGGCTTCATAACTCAGTAAAGGAAATTGGCTTGAGTAGGAAGCTTTTATTGCTCCTTTATTCTTCCAAATGAATTTATATTAACACATTATATAAATATATATTTTAAGGAGAAATAAATGTAGTTTTTTTGCTAAATATCTTTCATTTTAATTTTTTTATTTTTTTAAGATTTTATTTATTTGATAGAGAGAGAAAGAGAGATCACAAGTAGGCAGAGAGGCAGGCAGAGAGAGGGGGAAAGCAGGCTCCCTGCTGAGCAGAGAGCCTCATGCGGGGCTCCATCCCAAGACCCTGAGATCATGACCTGAGCCGAAGGCAGAAGCTTTAACCCACTGAACCACCCAGGCGCCCCTCATTTTTATTTCTAAATAAAATAAAACACTAAGATTTTTATAATACACACTTTTAATTTCTAAGTCATTTTTAAAATTGCTTCACATAATCTTTATATTTTCCATTAATTCTGCACTGAATCAAATTGCAACCTCTAACACTTGAGAAATTTGAAACTGATATAACTTTGAGGTCTGGAGTAAAAATGATTTACCGTTCAAACTTTGAGAGAAATTGTTTGAGAAATATTGGTAGACATTCACTTGTTTACCATTATATGGCTGGATTAAAAATTGACTCTTTTATTTCAAAGGGTTCTGAGGAATTTCTTGAGTTTTATTTTCTTTCTCCTTTTTTAAAAAATTAATGAAGTTGGGATAGTTTTTACAAACTTGTTCCCATTTCAAAACCATTTTACTCTCTGATATACCTCATATCTCTCTCCTTAGATAGCTCTTTTCATTTTGAGAATGTGGAAAAAAAGATGTATCTAATTTCCTAAACTTTAGAGTCCCATAATGTTTCTTAGCAAGCACGCTGGTATAATGGAAATAATTTATACTATATCTATATTTTAGAGTCTTCTTCAGTACTAAGCACATTTTTGTTTTGCATCAAAATTAGAGATTTCAAACAGTTTTTTTCTTAAATCAAGTATAGTTTCCTGCTTGCAGTAAATTCTTCTATTAGAGCCATTTCCTGACACTAATGGTATCTTAATGAAGAGTTTATTATGAATTCAATAAATTTTATTCAAATAGCATTAAGATCTACCCTAATGAGAATGGGCTATACACACACAGGATTATATGGTTATGCAATTATCCACATTGATATTATATCATATATCAAATCATATCTTGTTTGTCTAACAAAGTAAATCTGTAAAGCATATTTCAATAAAGAATTCAAATAGCACATTTATAAATATAGTGTATAGATAAAACCTCTATCTAGAGTTAAGATTGTTTACTCTCTGATTTCTTTCTCTACATCATTCCTCTCTCTTTTTTTTAAATTTTTTAAAGATTTTATTTATTTATTTGACAGAGAGAGAGAGATCACAAGTAGGCAGAGAGGCAGGCAGAGAGAGGGGGGGAAGCAGGCTCCCTGCTGAGCAGAGAGCTTGATGCAGGGCTCGATCCCAGGACCCTGAGATCATGACCTGAGCCAAAAGCAGAGTTTTTAACCCACTGAGCCACCCAGGCGCCCTCATTTCTCTCTCTTTTCCCTTCTCCTAACTTTGGTCGATTCCTAAGGTTTAACCCTCAGTCTCTTGTTATTCTCACAACTCACTCTTCTCTAGAGAGCACATGGACTCACCCTGCTTCGCTGTCATCATTAGCTACCTCATTTTTAGACAATTCCTTCTCTCTCCTAAGCTCTGCTTACATATCTCTAAGAGCTTATATGAATTTCTTCTTGGATGTCCTATTGCCACCAGATCCTTATTAATGGCATTCAAACTGTAGTTACTATATAGCTTTCTGTCTGTTATTCTCTTTTACCTTCACCTGATCTACCTAAGTTGATGCCCAGCTGATTTCATGGTTCCCACAACTCAATGAGCAGGGTCAAGACATTAGCTTTCTAATTCTGTGTACAAAATCTTATGCCAACAAATCATAATATTTCACTGTATGCAAAACAATGAGCTATTGAGGAATATATACATTAGACTCCAGTGATTCTGAGGAGATACATCATTTTGACTTTGTACATTTTAAAAGTTTTTGTTATCATGACTTATGATTTTAGGTTCATGATTCTTCCCCTGAGACTAAGCTACTAAGAAAATCAAGACATCAGAGCAGTTTTGAAATTTGATAAATTTGAGTTATTTCTTATAAAGATATGGCTAAGAATGCTGATATATAAAAGTGTTATTTATATGGAGCTGAGATTTATCATTTTGGATGATAATTTATAATTAAATCTGCTAACCATTTTCTGAGTTATAAAAGCATGACACCATTTTCTTTAAGGTGGAATTCTGATCGCATAAAGGCTTATCATTTTTATTAATTCTCCTTGTCAGGATGTGTTTATTATTTTGTTGTTTGCAGTTGCATTGTTCTCATTTTTTTCAAAATCAGATTTAGTCTTTGCTTCATATTTGATCCAAGAAGAGTTTTCAGTGATTGGAGTTCTTGTGAGATCTGAATTTGTCCCAGTGAAATCATACGTTAATGTCAATCTCTTCCATAATCATCTCTGTGCAGGGCTGTATATGGCTTACGCTAGCTTCGAGTGCCTTGTTGGTCCAGTGTATAGAAATGCTGGCTTTTCTCAGCAAAGAGAAGAGGGCCGATGATTGAATTCAGTTCCTACTCTCCAGAAGAGTTGTGACGGCTTTATCTGTCCTCTGAATCCAGATTTATGAACTAGTCCTATGCTCTTAACTAGATTAGTTCCTTTTCCATTAACTGCTTAAAGTAGGGCAGCTGTCTGAGCTGTTCCTTGTAAATTTGCTAATGTCTATTTCGTTAATCTCAGATACAAAAGGCAACAGAGAACAGGAACAAAGTTTTAGGACCTTGGGTTTTCACAGCCTGAAATGAGCATGGAATGAGAAGTTGAAGGGATAGGAAGAACTGTTACATCGAGGAAAAGGGGATGACTTCTGTCATTAATCTTAATTAATTGTCAAGAGTTTTAAATCTGAGTTATTAATACTGAAGTTAAGCCCTTAATGCACTGTTCAAGCTTTGGCATCAGATGCTCTTTTATGAGATAAGAGGTTTAGGAGGGAGAGTAGTGTGTGTGTGGGTGTGGGTGTGTGTGAGAGAGAGAGAGAGAGACTTACATAAATATTTTCATTTACATCTTTCAAACATTTCCCTGGGTTAATATTCAGGCCTTCACCTTTTGACAGTTACTGTAGGGCAGTTAGGAATTATAGATAAGTAACAATAAATCCAAATAAAATCCCTAGGTATAGCATCAGCAGTAAATCTGAATAATATTACTTTCATGGTTACCAGCATACAAAATACTTCACTGAAGAGGAAATGTCAGATTATGGGCTAAAATAGAAGGAGGGAGGATCAGGAGCAGAAAGAGGAAAACAAAAGGGGAGAAAGAGGAAAAAGAAATGAAAAACGGGGAAGAAAGATCATTCCTCTGAAACACATGCAGGCAATAGGAGATTCAAGTGTTTATTTAAATAATAAGCTTCAAATTATATGTTTGTAAGGTTGCCTATTTCACTATAGTGAGGCATTAATCATTTGGAATGAAATTGACCCTTGAAATGACTCAAGACATCTTAAAATCTCTCTTTTTTCCTCCCCTTCTAGCTGTTCCGTTCATGTCTGTCGGGTTAATCTCCCTTCATTATTAAATCTATGTTATTATTCTGTGATACTTTTCAATGTGAAATCACAGAAAACTATATTATGAATATTTTGGCTATAGAAAAATGGCTTGCAATTCTTCCAGATGAAATCTTTAAAAGCACATAAGGCTCAAAATGTAAGAATATGGTTTCAGGATTAAATCTCATGTTCTCCATGCAAAATAAAAAACAAAAAGGGCTGCAGTGAAAATATGCAACACAGTAAATTAATTTAGTTTTTACACGTATATCTGACTTCTCATGGCTGTGAACTGCATTTCAGTAGCAAGTTATAGTCAGCAGCTTAAATATTATTGCCTACAAATTTAAAATCACAGATTTGGCTTTGAGACATATATGTTTATTCTTTACAGCAGTGTTTTCTTCTTTTTATATTAGCTTTAAATATAAATAGGAATAAACACAAAAGTGAAATAGTATTTATTTTATTTATTCACCTATTTATTTTTGTATGCAGTTAACTAATTATTGGAGAGACAAACGAAAATATACATATGTCAAGAGTTTAGATCTTAATCTATAGTTGTGGGTAGCCAGTAAAGGATTAGAGCCGGGCAGTAACGTGATCAAATAAAATTAGAATCAAGCTCTTGAAAGGTTCTTAAAATAAATTTGTGACAGGAGTAGAGATAATTCGTGTCTCCCAGTAGAGCTTAGGCCCGTTATCAATGTTTTTGTCTTTGTCTATAGTATTTTCATTATGAGTCACAAAAAGGAATCGTATAAAAATTTTGATATAGAAAGTCTGGTGGATTGTCAAGAGGTCAGGTGGTTTCTTGGATAAGGTAACACTTTTTCCAATAGAAATAGAATAGATTTCCAATAGAATAGAATAGATTTCCAATAGAAATCCTATCCTTTTTTTTTTTTTGCTAGAGGATTGATATCAACTTAGGTTTATTAGCTACAAAAAAAGAGATTTATGGCTTCGGATATTCTTCTTGAATTTTCAGAGGTTTTCCTCCTTGATTCTTAGAGATGTATAGATAGATAAATGAAGCTCCGGCTTGTGATACCCGTGTACATGAATGTATGCGTGTGTTCATGTGTACGTATACATGTGTATGTGTGGTGTGGTTATACATCTAATGGGGTGGCAGTGCCTTGAACTTGCTGAAGGCACTCCTACCTTCAGTTGAAAGGAAATCTTTCATAGGAAAGATTTAGAACTCAAAGTCAGCTAACAGTCTTTGACTATCTACTATGTCTTAAGTATGTTCTGTTGGGTACATTCAACTCTTCGTGGTGCTGAGAGTTAGGTGTCTATTATTCCCATATTATGGATGAAGAGTATGAGACACAGAGATATTTAGTGAATTTCCGAAGGTTACGTTGCTGTAAAGTAATAGAACTTGGATTCAAACCCAGGTTTTCTGATTTCTGGTTCAGTGAGCATTCCATTTTTGCCATGCTGTCATTTTTTGGTGCATTGCTTTATTTTTCTTCCTGTTCAGACAATAACCGACTGAATTAAGAATTATATAGGTAGAGAAGTACTTTTAAAATTTCAGTTTTGAATCTGATTCTTTTGATATAGAAATTATTAATTTTGTATCAATGTCTATATCAGTAAATTGTTTTGGAATATATACAGGATGCATGCTTATTATTCTCTTTCTATATGTAATATACATTTAATTTTACACACATCTTTAAATAGAAGATAACATTTAGAAGTGGCAATGAATTCCATAGAAGGTTAATAAGCTGTATCTATAAATAAAAGATACTATTTAGAATTAGCAATAGACTTCACACAGAAAGTTGATAAGGATCTTTGGCATCATAAAGGACCTTTGAAGTTGTGTAATTCATCCCCTTTCCCCTCCACTTCAGTTCTATGCTCCAGAAAGAAGAGCATGTTCAAAGGCACAGGAGGTCTGGAATATCTGTGTATTCCAGGAATAGTAGTGTTCTAGGTTGGGACAAGAACCTGGGAATTAGGGAAGTAAGTTATGAGAAGAAAGCAGGATTACAGAAGTCCTAAAACCCTTGGTGACATATTGGTAAAATCACTACATTGGGAATCTAGAGGCTTGGATCTCTATACTGTCATTGATTAGCTTTAAACCCAGCAGATTGCCTCTTCTCCCTGGTCCTCAGTTTTCTCATATGTCTATAGAGAAATAAATGATCACAAAGATACCTTTGAATTCTAGCAATCTTGTCTTTTTTTTTCTAATTTCAACCAAGCCAGCTATATGAAGACAGGACTTTTCCTGTAATGTTCACAGGGCTATCCACAGGACATTGTGCATTGCCTCTCACATGAGAGGCTTTAATAAACTCTGACGAATGAAAAAATTTATTTAAGTAGAAAGTTTGGACTGTTGTTTACAAACTTGTTTAAACTAATTTGTACTTTTATAGTAATTAGACACTTTGTAAGCCCAGCAATAATTTTAACAATACATATAAACAACTCGAAAGTAATATAACACTGTATGTTAACCTCACTGGAATTAAAATAAAAAATAATACATATAAACATTTTATAAGTTACTTTAAAAGCTAAAATATTGCATATATTCCTCACAGTATTCTGAAACATGTTTGAAAAACTGTAACAATTCTATGATTCTAGATCCATAATGGATATTCTGCTATTATGCTTTAAATAAATTAATTAAAAATAACTGCATATGGAAGGAAGTAGAAAGAATACAGATTTAAGAGAGCAATTAAATTTTAAGCCAGTTTTCTGTTTTTTTAAGGCTAGTCTATTTCTTACTGCTTTTCTTCTTTCAGAAAAAGAAGATATTAATGTGTGATATTGGATTATTTCTATTGTCATTTTGATATGTTGCAATTTGCTGCCTTGTGTCACAACTGCAAAGTAATTTAAACACAAATTTTCTTTTATTTAGTGCTGTTATAAGCAGTGAAGTACTAATGTGTTTCTGTCATTAAATATATATAACTACATGGAACCCTTCTCCCATTGGGTCACTCTGAAATTGATTTTCCAACTTGAGTTATCAGAAGTGGACAAATGTTAAATGAAAATCAATCATTTTGATTTAAATTAACTAAATACACTTCTATTAAGTGATCTTTTCCCCTAACTAGATGACAACGCTTCTGGTGATTTCTAGCCTTTGAATGCTTTTAACATAAATCTCTAAGGACAGTGGTTTGATCATAATTTTATTCTTATAGTAGAATTACCTTAACTCTTGATCAGTTAGATAAAATTATATTTTAGATATTATTTATAAATAAAAAACTGAATTAATATTATTTTAATATCAAATTCTTAGATCTTTAGAATTTCAAGTGTATATCAGAAATATTTCATTGAGAATACAATGTGGATAGAAACAGCAATTTTACAGGGAATTATAAAGATCAAGCAAGATATGGAAATACAGCAACCTTTAACTTCTTTTCCTTTTTTTTTTTTTTTTTGGCTGTATTATATGGTAATTCTATTCTTAATTTTTTGAGGAATGCTCCATACTATTTTCCATTGACTGTACCTATTTATTTACTTCTTTTTTATTCCTTATTTTTAATTTATTTTACTTATTTATTTTTTAATCGAAGTACAGTTGAGACACAATGTTATGTTAGTTTCAAGTGTACTGGATAGTGATTCAACAACGAGTCTATATGCCATGCTTTGCTCACCACAAGTGTGGCTGCCACCTGTCACCGTACAATGCCATTACAATACCATTGACTATGTTCCCTATGTCGTGCCCTCTATCCCTATGACTAAAACAGGCAAAGATAAAAAATCAGGAAAGACTCCAATGCAACATATACTTTAGGTAATTATAGTGATGTTGGGACAGTGTTAGGATCCAAAACTGTCATGGCCAGCATAGAAAGCCAAAACCTAAAAAAAAAAAAAATAATAATAATAATAATAAAGAAAGTCAGAGCTTGAAGAATAGATTTAATTAAAAAATATAATTCCATGGAAGGCAGCACACATCACCATCATTATTAATATCATCATTAATAACAAAACCCAGCATAATCTCTAGAGAAGCACTTATGTACCTATAGTAACCTTAAGGGTACTCTACTAGTGACCTTAGGTATGTTGCACTGATTTTTAAAACAACTCAGTGCAAAGTACATTTATCCCTATTTTATAAATAAGGACACTGAGGCTCAGAAAGGTCAGGTAGTTGCCAGAGTCACATAGGTAGGTGGTGAGTGGGTAGTATTAACTTTCTTTGAACTTTAAATATGTTATTGGAAAATTTAGTTTGCTACTTAAATTCTACTTTGTTTCAACTTTAATTGGACAATTATATAGAAAATGCACCATAGTTTAAAATTCAGTGTTTTAGTTGTAATGTATAGGCTCATACATTGAATTGAGAAAATTATACCAAGGAAATGAAATTGAAGAGGCCAACATAGAAATGGAATACAGTAGTAAACTATTTAAATAACCTAAGAATCACTAGTGACTATTTAAACATAATATATCCAAAACATAAATATTAAGCATTTTAATCAATCACACTGTTGGAAATATTGGGGTTAGGAAATCATTTGTGTATTGATTTTTGAGCATCTACAGTTATTATGCAGAGCCCAAGGCTTAGGAACAATTGTAAAACACATTTTCTTTAAAAAATAAATGAAATATAAGTAGTGGTAACAAATAAGTCAAAAGGTTACTCTTTTTTATTAAAAAAAAATTAATTCCAGTTTAGTTAATATACAGTATTATAATAGTTTCGGGTGTGCAATATAGTGATTCAACAATTCTATACATTATCAGTGCTCATCACAGTAAGTGTACTCAATCCCCATGACCTTTTTCATGCCCCCCCCACCTCCCTTCAGTTTGTTCTCTATAGTTAAGAGTTTGTTTCTTCGTTTGTCTCTCTTTTGTCCTTTGTTTTTGTTTTTTTTCTAAATTCCACATATGAGTAAAATCATGTGATATTTGTCTTTCTTTAACTGGCTTATTTCACTTAGTAGTATACTCTCTAGGTCCTTCCATGTTGCTGCAAATAGCTGGATTTCATTTTTTTTATAGCTGAATAATATTTCACTCTGTATATACCACATTATCTTTATCTGTTCATCTATTGATGGACACTTGGGTTGCTATCTAGTTTGACTAATTATTGTAAATAATGCTGCAATAAATGTAGGGATGAATACATTTCTTCAAATTAGTGTCTTTGTATTCTTTGAGTAACAACCCAGTAGAGTGATGGCTGGATCATAGGGTAGTCTATTTTTAAATTTTTTATAGAACCTCCATACTTTCTTCCACCGTGGCTGTACCAGTTTGCATTCCCATCAGTAGTGCACAAGGGTTCCTTTTTCTTCACATCCACACCAGCACTTGTTTCTTGTGTTTTTGATTTTAGCCATTCTGACAGGTTTGAGGTGGTATTTCATTGTAGTTTTGATTTCTATTTCCCTGATGCTGAGTGATGTTGAGTATCTATTCATGTGTCTGTTGGCCATCTGTATGTCTTCTTTGGATAAATGTCTATTCATGGCTTCTCCTTTTTTAATTGGATTATTTGGTGGTTTTTGGTGTTGAGTTGTATAAGTTCTTCGTGTATTTTGGATACTAACCCTTTACAGATATATCATTTACAGGATCTTCTCCCATTCAGTAGGTTGTCATTTAGTTGTGTTGGTTGTTTCCTTTGCTGTACTTTTTATTTTGATGTAGTCTCAATAATTTATTTTTGCTGTTGTTTCCCTTGCCTCAGGAGACATATTTGGAAAGATGTTGCTATCGTCAATTTAACAGGTTACCCTTAATATTAAACTTTTAAAATCTCTCGTTCTCATCTATAAAATCAAATTAAAAGGAAGAGTTCTACCTGGGGGCTTAGATTATGACACAGTTCCCAATTACATTTTTCAAATGTGCGTTGTACCAAAATTCCTATTCCCTAGAAAAGTCATAATTTTTAGTTTAGGGTACTGTTGGCACGGTCTCATAATTTGTTTTCTATAATCCCTGAAAAGTAACCTGCTTTTTCAGAATATTTCATCATCATTTTGGACTTCAGTTAAATTTATATCAAATCGACCATTTATCTTGCTTCAGCTCTCATTTTGATCTATGGAGCAACTGATTCCACTTGTCAAAGTTATCCATTGATCTAGCTGAAAATAGTATGCCCCAATTATCCTTTAAACAACCTCACTGCAGTAGTTTTTCAAGGGTCTCTCTCCTCAGGTACATTAGTGAAAATTGAGGCAAATGGGCTGCCAGCCATTACTTTTAAGACAAATCCTCAGCCTGTAAGTGGTGAACTGAAGGTTGAACATCTGAAAGTCTACTTCCTCTTCAGTCTGCCTGCTATCCGTCCTGTGCTCTACAGTTTGTTGGTCCTTAGGTCTCTTGTATGTCACATGGAGGGCTTCCTCATTTTAAAGCTGTCTTTGATTCCGTTTTTGATGAGGCATCTTGAAAGATTTTCGTGTCATGGCATGCTGACATGATTATTTTCTTTTTTATGTTGCTGAGAAAATACCTCTTTACCAAATTGTAAGAAAGAGTAAGTCTGTCTTATTCCCAAGGTATTGTTCTGTGGGCTCCCTCTCATCTAAAGATAATAATGATCAGACAATTTATGTAACTGACAGCAGAAGAACAATGTCTGTATAAACTAAATTTTGAAGCTAAAGTTAAAACATTTAGAAGAAACAGTTTTCTGATCCTTTCTAAACATTTATTGCTTTGTTTTTGAAATATTTTTAGAAGTAAGGAACAGGGTACACACAAGAATAATTAATTGAATTAATGCAATTATAATAAATGGTCTGTAAGATTACAGGTGAATATTTGATTTTTAAAATTATTAATGCTAGAATTTTTCTTTTTCAGTGTGTTGGAAAACATGAGCATTTAAACACATTTCCTGTTTTTGTCTTTTTTGAATTTTGTCTTTTGTCTTTTTTGAATTGTTTAAAATGGTTTTTGGTAAAATTAGACTGAGAGGAAAATGAACTATACTCTTGACAATGATCTCTTTAAAAAATGTAATTATTACTAGATATTCCCTACCTACTAGGAATTTATGATATACTTAGGGCAGGAGATAAAGTTCACAAATTATAACTCAAAGCAAAGCAAGTAAAGCTCAATTAACAAGTAAAAACAAAACCAGCGGTGCCTGGGTGGCTCAGTCAGTTAAGCATCTGCCTTTGGCTCAGGTCATGATCCCAGGGTCTTGGGATCGAGTCCTGATTGGGTTCCCTGCTCAAAGGGGAGACTACTTCTTCCTTTCCCTCTGCCATTCACTCCACTTTTGCTCTCTCTCTCTCTCTCTGTCAAATAAATAAATAAAATATTTAAAAATAAAAATAAATAAAAAAATGAAGCCAACTGAACAATCTGGATGGATTTTAATTCCTAATCCAATTTTCTATTATTATACGGCCATGAAATCTATGCTAATGCTGCTACTGATACTGTATTTTGAGGAATTAACATAATATTTTTGCTTTATATTAATTCTCAGTAAAACATACATGACTGCATTATAGATAGTCTGTAATATATATTTACAGCCAAGAATGGTATGATATACCATTCAATTATACAGATGTAATTACACAATTACAATTCCACAATTGGTAGTTTAAAAAAATGAGCTAGAATTAGCATGTGAAAGGCATAAAATATTATTCATTTCTTTGTGAACATTCACGATTTCAAGCAATTTTTGAGACCGCAAAATATTTAGTACACAGTCCTCATAATATATATGAGGATAATAAGATTATATATGAATATATATGAATATAATAAGATTATAATCTATTTAAAGGACCAAGAATACACATATAGAAAATAAAATAATGAAATACATAAAAACCAATTCAAGGCAGTAACAGAAGAGATGTTGCCAAAGTGTTGCCTAATTAATTTCCAAATGAATGGTCTAGACATTAATTGCTATTGGAGTTATCAAGGAAGAGCACTTCAGACTAGGAGGTAAAATGATAGTTTATAGATGAAGAAAGATTTGAGTTAACCTTGAAGCATTTGTAACAGGTGGAGAAGGTAGGAAGGTTCTCGTTTGTTCCATAACAGCAGTTCAACTATTTTCTTTAGCAACTTCCAAGCTCTATGGGGCAGGGGGTTGTAGGAAATAAATCAAGGTCTTATCCGGTTCTCAAGCATCTAATGTATTTGACTTAAACTTAGCAATCAGTGTCCAGCAAATATTTGTTGCGCTGTTTCTCAAGTTTTTTAAAACCTTTGCGCCACCAGAAAAAAATTTTACTGAATTTTGTTTTCTTCATGAAAACATTTCTAAGAAGTGTTAGCTTGGTGGTCAGCACTCCATACAGTCCTGGATAGGTTGAAAGAAATAAGTCTGGGCTAATGCAGGGTCCCCCCAGTGTGGCCCCTGAGGAGAGCAAGGAACAATGGGATTTCATCAGAATGGGAAATAGGAGTTCAAAGGGGCTCCTAACAGGACCCTATGACAAGAGGCACTAGGTATTTGACAGAGAGGATAGAAAGAAGAAGGCGCATCTGAGGGTGGTGATGTGGAATTGAGCTTGAAAAAAGAAAGTTAGAAATGCTCAGTAGGAAGTTAGAAATACCAGATTTGTCAGAAAAGAATCAGACTTGGATATGGAGACTGGAGAGACTCCTTAGGTAATTGAAACTGTGGCCATGTTTAAGAGTCTGAGGATCAGTTTGTCTTACTCTATATTGGTTATTTTCTCTCCTGTAGGTCAAAACCACATCTGTTTTATTATTATTTTTTTTTTTAATTAGAAATAGCTTCCTGACTGCTGCTTGACAGATGTTCTCATTTTCCAGTTCTTTGCCTTTTTTGGTAGCATGAAATATATAAAAGTGGAAGAATTTGAATAATCTATAATGGAGGGGGGATAGGTAGAGAGAACAGGCATGGAGGGAGAAGAAAGAAGAAATAGTAGCTTTGGTTTGTAAAATTCTGAAGCTCTTAACTTGCAGCTGTTTTCAGCATCCTGATTCTTTTAAGAGATGGAGATACATAGCTATCAGAGATGCGGCTTTTCTTGGAAAGCAGTGTGTTTCCTAAATGAACATGGGTAGTAACTGAGAGACGAGGGTCTATAGGTTCTCGTGAGCTGTTTGATCTGAAAACAGAGTGTTACAGAATGATGTGAATGATAATACTTGATGTGTTGAAAGAAATGGTACAAATAGTAACTACTAAAGTCTTAGATTGGGGAAAGAGTATGAATATGATAAAAGAATTGGGGGCTATTTTATACCACTGTTTCTAAGATGATCCAACAAAGAGTCGAAAGATGACTGTTTAGTTAAAAAAGAATGTAACAGATATTGAGTAAGATAATGGATATCAAGTTGGGATTTTTTAAAAAATTTTTTATTAATATATAATGTATTATTTTGCCCCAATGTACATGTCTGTGAATCATCAGGATTACACATTTCACGGCACTTACCATAGCACATACCCTCCCCAATGTCCATAACCCAGCCACCCTATCCCTACCCCTCCAGTGGGGATTTTTAAGAAATTTGTTAGTAGTGGGACGCCTGGGTGGCTCAGTTGGTTGAGCAACTGCCTTTGGCTCAGGTCATGATCCCAGCGTCTTGGGATCGAGTCCCGCATCGGGCTCCTTGCTCCACGGGGAGCCTGCTCCTCTCTCTGCCTCTGCCTGCCTCTCTGCCTGTTTGTGTTCTCTCTCTGTTAAATGAATAAATAAAATCTTTAAAAAAAAAAAAAAAGAAATTTGTTAGTAGTTTTGTGGTCGTAGTTGGAATCATGCATATTCAAAGAGGACAGCACTGATCTCATAGCCATTCTGTTCTCTTCCTCAGCATATAAATAGAATCATCAGTTTTGTACCTTATTTTTTAAAATATTGGACCATAATTCATTAATTATACTATTTTTTGGTTGATATATTTTCAGCAAAACTTTGTAAGAATGACATACGTTCCCTAACAGAAAACAAGTTTAATCTAGACTTGACCAACTTGTTCAGTGGCTTAGTGGATAACTAAACTGTATCCCATACCTTCTGTTCCATTCTGTTTTTAATTTAATCCTTATAAAACATAAGTTCTCCATTATACACAAAGGAATTTAACAAATATCAAACAGTGGTTTATTTAAACTCACTGTTGAAACTCAGACTTTTGATGACATCAAACCTCACACTTAGAGCACACTGGAGTTGTGCCTTGTAAAGACATGCTCCACCAAGAAGTGAATTCTTGGGGCACTGAGGACACAGATTTTAGGTGCATGTTTCTGGCTATGTGATAACTTAAGTTTTCTAATCTGCTGTATTAGCCTGCACTTTCCCAGGAAGGACCTCTATAGAGATGAGAGTTAGGGCAGTATGGTTACCCACCTGGGATGGCGACAGCTGCTGCAGCTGAATCCAGCCCTTGTCATCATTAATGACCTGCATGTGACACTTTATCCCAGCCATCCTTGTTTAGTGTACAGTGTATTGCATTCAAATAATTACTACCTGTCATCCTCTATTTAACAGACAGCTCTTAGTCATCCGAGACATATAAGCATCAGGTGACAGAGTACCAAACCCACTTGGCTCCTGTGCCCTCATCCTGTGTGTGGGTACCTGTGTCCTCTGCCTTTCCTTTCTCCCCGTGATGTTCAGATACACTTAATACTTAAATGGAAGCATTTTCATTTTGTCATTCATATTGAAAGCTCATCTCCTTGGTTTTTAAATAATAGCAAGATGTTAAGGGATAATGTTTTCTGAACAGAAAGCTTGGCCAAAGGATGTAGAGTCTCTATTTGTCCTGCTAAAAATACTGGAGATAAAGTAGAAATCAGAGAATGAAAGAGGACTCAAGGAAAGATGATGACTAAGTCCAAAAGGTATAAAATCATGTACAGAGGGTATTATAATGCTATTAAAAACTTTGTTTTAATTTAAGGATCTGAGTTATTGTTCAAAGGACAATTTTCTTTTCTTCCTGCCACCTTCCCCCCCTTACTCCCTCCCTCGCTTTGCTCTCTTCCCTTCCCTTCTCTTTTCTCCTCTCCTCTCCTTGCTTCTCATCTCCTCTCCTCTTCTCTTCTCTTCTCTTCTCTTCTCTTCTCTTCTCTTCTCTTCTCTTCTCTTCTCTTCTCATCTCCTCTCATCTTTCTATCTTTCTTCATTTAGTTTGAGGGAGACACAGGGGATTCACTAAGTTACTGAAATGGAAAGACCTCCATCATGATTTTAAGTCATTATAATATTGTTACAATATTTACTGAATGGGTTTAGAAATTGCTTTGCCCGAGAGATGGAAGATTGTGACTTTTTTTTTAAAGACTTGTATTATCTTTGTTTTGCTTAAGACACTACTCATAGGCATCTGTTATGGTTTATTTTACTTAAGAGAGTTAGTCTAAAATGTGCTTCTGAATTTCTGTGTATCTTAATTTGACAGCTTAAGAAAACAAAGTAAGTCATGCCTGAAATTTGTAATAATTTGTATTCATTATGTGATTTACCCCAGCTTTAGTCTCCAAAGTCCAGATTCAAATATCAGCTTTTGAATTTACCAGCTGATTGGCCTTGAGCAAGTTATATAACCTTTCCGAACCTTTTTTTTTTTTAAAGACAGAATTTTTCAATTGAGGCTTCTTACCTGAATCACAGAACAGAGGAAATATTTTAAGAGACTGTTTTTCATTCTCCCAAGGATGCCATACAGCGAGCATAAGGCTTGGGTGAGAAGTTAGTGTATCATATACAAATAGATGCCTCCAAAGGTCTTAAGCCACTCATGGAACCTTGGTTGAAAAAAGCTTAACGAGGCAAAAAAATTTTTCCACTCACTTTATACATTTTTGCTGCTGTTTTTCTCATTAATTGAGAAAGGCTTTGGTTTTGTAAGCCAGAAGTGAATGCAGTTGACTAGCAATTTATTTATTTTTCACTTCCCAGATTATCACTCAAGGAAAAGGTCAATTTCTCTGAAGCTAGAATTAATTTCTCAGATATGTACCTTCTGGATAAAGTATAATTTTATAACAATAATACATAGTGAGAACAGAAGTCTGTTTTTAGATGGGCTTATTCAAATTTATATTTGTGATACTAAGTTTATATATTCTATTAACTTTGGCAAGCAACCTTTTTT
Source organism: Nasua narica (assembly GCA_028533885.1). Classification (NCBI taxonomy): domain Eukaryota; kingdom Metazoa; phylum Chordata; class Mammalia; order Carnivora; family Procyonidae; genus Nasua; species Nasua narica. The sequence goes on along the minus strand of CM052800.1, from coordinate 56,700,115 downwards.
AGAGTTTTGTGGTATACTGCCAAGATACTTAACAATAGGTAATTATGGTGCAAGAGGACGCATTTTTTGCAGTAAGTTGTGTCATCACTCAACAGTGACCTTGTTAGGTGAGGGGGAAGGCAAGAGAGACACACACACTGCCTCTTGAGAGCAAGTTGAGTGATGCGTATCAGGGGAAGACACTAAAGATTTATTGTCTGTGGTAAAGGAAACAGTTCTCTGCTTGTGCAATAAGTGTTTCTGACATCACGCATAGTACGGGTGTTTAAAAGCTCTAAGTTAGAAAATGTTCTACTGGAATGAAATAATAAACAATTTTATGTTGTTTGTGTTATGAGCTCTCACTGTTTATTCTTTGTAGCAGTTAAAACATGAATGATGGTCATGCCAAACCAGTCTTTGTTGTCAATAGGACCTTGCTTCCCAAATAATCAGATTTACCTAACTCAACTAGTCTGTAAGAACAGATTTGGTTTTAAGAGGAGGGAGCAGTGCCGAGCAGCATAATTATCATTTTTCTTCCAATTTCATATTTTGCTTATGTGAACTTTCTTCCCTGTTTACATCAGCTAGTGTAAAATAAGACAAATGTGAATGATCCACTGAGCCCAAAATTTGAAAAACGGAGAACAATTCTAATGGGAAGAACTGCTCTCCTTAGATAGCTGTTCTCAGTGGTCTCAACAGAGCCCCATCTCGCTAAGAAATGGGGATCACAGTTCAGTTATTGTAGTTCGTTGCTATTTGCTTTTGACCAGAAGAAGCCAGCATCTCACACATAGTAGAGATTCATAGCAGTTTGAAATATTGTCTGTGTGGGTGTATGAGTCTTCGCTTTAGTAAGAAAAGAGATAGAGCATTGTGCCCTTTTAATTTTCTCTGGTATCTGCTGCCTAAAGTTTTAGGATTAGGATATAAACTATCTGGTATATACCTTTAGGTAGCATTAACCATCCTAAAAAATAAGTGCCTTCAGTTAAACAAAAACAAGGAGGGTTTTCTGGTTTGTCACCTATTCTCATTCTGTTTTTCTTTTTCCTATCCTATCCTAAACTATCCTATCCTTCCTTTCCTTCCTTTTTAGTTGGACAGTTAGTGAGAACTATAGGAAAACTATTTCCTCTGATGGTTCAACAGGAGCAGAGTAGGGCTATGCGAATTCTGAGACTGATTGGTGTGGGTGCTAAATTCCAAGCAATTTGAAGGACCATTCCCACTTCGGAGATCCCCAGTGAACTGGGTAAGTTCTCTTGAAACTGCAACACAACACAACACAGATTATCTCTTTGCCCCGTCCTGCTTCCTTCACAGAAACAGTGCTGTTTCTGAAAGCTCTCTCAGGGAACATTTTGCAAACAGTTACCTTAGAGTCTGTTTACAGGTGCACATGACCTCACTTAGTCATCCATTACTTTCTTTTCATACCTGGACTCCATTCCTCATTGTACTATTTACTTCCTCTGTGCCCCGAAACACATTCTTAGACTCTCTAAAATGCATTTTCCTTTTTTCAATATTTAAAATAGAAATTGTTATATAATAGAACTTGACCACACAGGGTTGTTTGGAGATTCAATGAGATAGTAAAGCACATAGCCCAGTGACTGAAATGCAGAAAGTTCTAAATAAATATTTGCTATTATTATTTTTTACCATGATAATTATTACATTTCCCAAATTGGTAGCCTCTGTTTCTTAATTTCATTCTAACTACATTTTCCCGCTTTACATATTCTGCTTTCAAAGCTCTTACTTTCCCTCTTCAGCTTTTTTTATTTTTAAAATTTTTAGGTCATTATGTAGTGACCAAATCTGGGATATGTATTTATGTGTCAGAACAAATAAAGTAACCCTGTTTATGATGGCCAGAATAAATTTCATTGAGGTCCTAGTTGCTGTAATTCAGACCTTTTTGACCACCTAGGGCTCCTTCCTCCATTCTTGTTATATCAGAAGCAGGATGGCTCAGTCCTTTGGGGGGTTGCCAGGGCAACACCCCAAAATGGGTCCGAACGCTGTGATACAGAGGTACCCGGTAAAAACTGAGTGTTTTAGTTTAACTTGGGTTGAGGATTTCCCATCAATACGTAGTAGTTTTATTAGGGCAGAAAACGTAAAATCGTCTCCCTGGCTTTACGTTATGTCCTATAAATACCCTGCTTCATTTCTGTGGAGAGTGTATGAGCTAATACTACCTGTGAAATGCTGAGCTCATTGCCTAGCGGAGTAAATCCTTGATAAATATTAGCAACTATTTTAGCTGTTAGTTATAATACAGAGGAAGTCAGGGCATTTCTTCCAATGGGTGAGAGTTTTAGAATGATATAAGATGGGTGATGGTTGACACGAAAATCTGGAAACTGAAATTGTAATGGGAATTTTGAGGAATAAGATCATTCCATAATGAGGTTAACTGCTGCTGTAGAAAGAAACTTTGAGGCATCCTCCTAAAAAAGAGATCTCCACGTTGAACTTCTGCACACGTTGCTTTATGTACTATGTGGACTTGTCACTGGGCAAGAGATCGGCACCTACTTGCCCTGGCATCCCTCCCTCTGGTGGGCGGTGCCATGCAGAAGGCGCGTGGCAGGAAGGAAAGAGAAGGCCTGAAGCAGCCAGAGGATGGGTGAGTCCATCTCAGGTAAAGCTGCTGGAAACTAAGTCGAGCTTCAGGAGTTAAATAAGTCAGGTGATGCTTTAAACACCAAGAGTGACCCTGTTCAAAATGCCCTTATGCTTCTTTTAGAAAGCCTACGCGTAGAAAATGGACATGTCTTTAGGTGGTAATGAAACCACACTGTAATTTGAACTGAATTTCTTTATCATCCTGTTGGCAGGAGTCACTCTGCTGCCACTTCAGGCTCCAGGGTGAAAATACGGGGCTAGAAGGAGAATCCAAGAGGCCGGGAGTCTGGCAGCATGGGTGGACATGCTTAATGTGTTTAAGAGATTAATAGGCTATTGAAATGAAAATTGCAACACAAAGCATGTTATCCCAAACTCACAAATGTAAATAATACAACAACCATATGGGCTACAGCTTAGGCCAATGGCTTGCTTTTATATTGTGACATGCAGAGAGGAGGAGGGCTTTTTTTTTTTTTTTTTTTTTTTTTAGTGTGAAGGCTTAAAAAAGATACTTTTTATTTGTTACACAAATTAGAAATAGACACTTAAGTACAAGAACTCCTGTTCACATTTTCCCCCTCAAACAGCACAGTACATCATTCTCTTGGTGCCGTGCCAGGGCACGGTACCATAAAGATCTGAATGTTTTTCTCCTACTGCAGCAGTTTTAAATGGTCTTGTGATTTAGTGGCTTTTAATGAGTCTAACAGTAGTAATTATTCCTATATATAATACAATATATTAACCACTATGGGTAACAAAGTAGCAATACTTAAGGTAATGTACTACTTTCTCAGCATTCTTTAAATTTTTCTGCAGGGACTGAATTGGTTATAGAGAGCTTGGCATGAAAATACAGAAGCATTTTGGATACATTTAATGGGCTTGAATCCTGGAGCCCTCTTCTTTTCTCTTGCTTTTCGGTCACCGTTCTGCGTCTCACGAAGATATCCTCTAGAGTAAAATATTTTGTTAATTTGTATGAGTAGCACTACCAGTGATATTGGGCTTTGCAAAGCTGCTGGCAGGTTTTAATTAGCTTGATTCAGACTCAGAAATAAATGACATTTTGCCTTCAGACTTAGCAAGATTACTTGCCATTTTCCTCAGTGTTCTCTCCTTGTGACCGTCTCTGTCTAAATGGACAGTAGTGATGTCTGTAATCAACCTCATGGAAGCTTTTGCAAAAAGTTGAAACAGCAAATTCCTAAAACTGAGGAATGGGGTGCGGCAGTCATTTATGATTAAAAACTAGAATGAAATAGTAACCAGCTGTCAAAATCTCATTTCTTGTTTTTATTGAAAAGCAATGAATTATTCAGTAGCATTGGGGGGGTTAAAAACACCGGCATAGTGATAGGTACACAGTTAGTGTTCAGTATAAACAAATGGTTCCATGGAGACTGCATTGATCAAATTGTACTTTGTTAGTGACACACAACATTTGATGATTTCTCTGTTTTTAGTTTAGATAATGAAAGAGCAACCTGTTTTTTGAAAATGGCACGATCTAGGCAGTATCTCTATCAGGGTAGATAAGTCACAAATCAGAGTTCGGAAGAAGTAGCCCAGGTGAGTGGCAAAAAAAAAGTCGCTTGCAAATGGGCAATGTTTTCTGGGTGAACTACCGTGAGAAGAGTGAAAATACAGTGAAAATACTTTCAAATATCGATAATCAGAAACCAGCCCCACTAGCCTCAACCTTTATGGATATTGGAGTCTTCCAGAGAATTTCCTCTTCTGCCTGTTGTGTTCTGTTTTAGATGGTTATATGAGATTGGTTTTCCAGGAACTTAATTGAGCCAAATCTGAATCTTTTGAGGTTTTCCTATTACTGGTAATTGGCTCATTAAGAAATTGAAATGGGCACCTTGTTTTCTTAATGCTACTGTTGAGACTGTAGTGATTGATTCCTATTCTCTATAACGGAGTTAAAAGCTTAATTAAGTTTATGGGTGTTTTTAAACTGCATAAAATTAGGGCTAATTCATTTATTTCTTAAGAGTAAAGAAAAAGATCATCAGTACATTTTTCTCCCTTGTAGCAAAGATTAAAATGAGAAACGCCTTCAAATGATTGAATGAACACATAATCAAATTATTCATTACTTGCTGACTTTGTTCCTAGAATTGTAGAAAAGATAGCAAAAAGAAAATTAAAGTATAGTTCTTACCTTTAGATAAGCATGCTTATAGAGAAGTATAGTATCCAAACCTTTGGTAGTACTATTGCACCTTGATTATAAGTGCAAAGGTCATTATAATCCTGAGTGCAATAAATAACCGAGCTTAAAGTGACTTCTTTTAAATATTGTGCAGTAATTTTAAAATTAATTATTATTAATTATTTCATGTGTTAGTTTTTTTTTCTTCTTTACTCTCTTTTAGGTTTAATGAAGATTTTTACTTCTTTTGTATCATTGTCCAGTCCCCAAGATCAACTTGAATGCTGTTGAAATATCTCACTATTTCCTTCCATCAGCAATTATACCTGAACTTTTATGAGGAAATAAATTATCTTAAAAGGGAAAGAAACTTTAATAGAATTAGAAAAATGTGAGAACGTTTTGGCTGTTCATTTAGGTTTTGGATGTAAGAATAAGGGGAAAGCTGCTTGTACGGGATGGCTGAGTAGGGTTCTAATGCAGCGCTTCTAATTATGGTGCTGATTTAGGAAAAAGAGTTGTAACGGCTTTGCAAGATAGTAGCCAAGTTCAGATGACAGAAGATCTGAAAATAGTATAGTTAAATAGCATTGTATCATTTTGAAATTTATCTGAAGAGATTAAGAATCCAGAAAAAAAATGTACCTATTGACTCAATAATTATATCATTTGTAGTATTTGAATGATGATTGTAACCACTGAAGCCCTTTAAAAAGTGGCATCACAATAATACTGGCAATGGTGTCTAGTTACTCCCTACATTTAGAACCGAGTGCTATCTCAGTATTAGAATATGGTATCTACAATTAGATTGTAATATGTCAAATCCCAGTCAATCACATTTTCTTACAACTTTAGGTTGGAATCATAGCTCTTGGTCCTTTTTTGGGGGGAAGATGCACCTGTAGTTTAAAAAGGTAGATCCTACTGGAAGCTAAGCCATCTCTTGAGCATATACTAACTGAAGTCTCATTCTTTAATATGGCAATCCAACAGCTAGAACATGATAGAAATGCACAAATATTTCACAGTGATGTGAAGTGGCCAGTGTTCCTTCCAAAAACGAGTAGCCAGTGTAGGCACAAGTGGGCAGAGCATACCCCTTTCTAAATCACCTTAGATTTTCAAGTCCTTGGGTTAAATTATAAACATATCTTACAGTTTCTTTACATGACCATTTCTGCATACTTTAGGCATGTAAGCAAAAATAGCAATGTACTTCCCCGCACTTTTGTTTCTACTGTGCTTCCTCATATTAGCATGTTGACCTGGCCTTCACCCATTACTGTCCTCTGGCATTTCCCTGTTTCAGGTCCCCTTTTTGCCATCCCATCTGGCCTTTGAGCTTCTCTTTTCATGATTCATATTTCTCCCTAAACAATCTGCTCCCAACTCTTTGTGACTATTTCATTTTCACATTTGTGAACCATGGTGTACCATCACTAGTTATGCATCATTTCAGATATGCTGTTTCTAGGTGATCAAATTATGTCCTGCATTAAGGTGGAAACCGAGGGAGTAGTGGAGGGTCATTGAAATCCAGCCCTGTTTTGTGCTGGCCAAGCTGGGTCTGCCTGGAAGAAAGGGTGCTTGTTCTATTTGGCCAAGGTGGTGCCTTTAAAAAAAACAAAACAAAAAATGGAACATAGAGTTTTTAAACTCTTCACATTGGTGGAGGGCATTCAGTTTGATTTTAGGAGCATGTTATATACCTAATATTATTTACTTTTTTTAAAAGATTTATTTATTAAAAAAAGATTTATTTATTTTAGAGAAGTGGGGAGGGGCAGAGGGAGAGGCTATGAGACTCCTAAGTGGACTCCGCACTGAGCTCTGCGCAGGGCTGGATCTCATATGACCCTGAGATCACGACCCCAAAAGTCCCAAGCTCAACGGACTGCACCACCCACATGCCCCTAAACCTGTTTATTTTTAGCAATGGCCAGCACTATTTTATTGTTTTCTTAGAATGTTCAGAGTCAGTCCTCTGAAAGCACCCAAGATCTCTCTCCAACAACTGTGTGTTTGGAAGAAGTTCCAAATAGATATTTCTTTGGTTTGGAGTTTCACAATAATGAAGGTTCTGCTTTTTGCTCCATAATCTGCTTTGAAGTTATATGTAAAACAATTCCATGCATCAACCTATTTGCCAGTTCATCTCTGTTAGACAGAAATAGTAGCAGGAATAGTAGTAGTAGGAGTAGTAGAAATAGCAGGAATGGCATTTAATACTATTTATTGTGTGTCTGACATGGAATGTCATGTGCAAGCCCATAATTCTCCCACTAGCTCTATGAAGCAATACTACAACTTTCCACATTTTATAAATAAGGAAAATCAAGTGAAAGATAACGTCATTCCATGTCAGATGACTCTCAAATGGCGTATTTCGTCTTCGAAGACAAAAAAAAGCCTCCATTTTTTTTAAGATATACTTATTATTATTTTCTTTTTTTAGAGAGAGAGAGCACAGGCAGGAGGAGGGGCAGAGAGAGAGAGAGAGAGAGAGAGAGAGAGAGACAGAGAGAAATCCACAGGCCCAATGTGAGGCTCAATCCTAGGACTCCTGGTTCATGACTTGAGCGGAAACCAAGAGTCCACCACTTAACCAACTGAGCCACTCAGGTGCCCCCCAAAAGCCTCCATTCTTCCCACACCTTCCATCTTATTCAAAAGCATTGACAATCATTTATTGATACACAGAAACTCTTTTCTGTTGATTTTTCCATACTTTTTTTTTAACATGCCACAGTTTATATTGGAGAAAAAGTTAAAATTATTAGCAGCTATTTAGTTTCTTTCAATAATTTGATTCAATAGGAAGACTACAACTAAGAAAAAGTAACTCCATTTTGTGTGTGTGTGTGTGTGTGTATGTGTGTGTGTGTAGAAAATATGGGGTAAAAGAAATAAGGTAGCAAGTTTTCTTTTAAATGTTTCTTATTGCAGAGCAAATATATACTTATTAAGGAAAATTTGCAAAAATTTCAAGACAAAGAAGAAAAAAGTGTCTTCCCAAATCACACAAATCAAAATTATTCAAGAAAGTATTACTTCAAAACTTTTTCTGAGCCTGTTTTTAAAATATAACTGAAATCATCCTATATAAATACTGATTTCCAGCCTTTAAAAAAAATTATGTGATTATCACTTTTTATATTATCACATGGTTTTTATGATAACACTCATATAACATTTTACCAAGCATCTTACCATAATCAGTTTAGGAATCCTGTGTTTGGATAGTTAATAATTTTTTCAATGATGAGAAGGACACCATTTTACCTAATGCAACAGTGATGACTTTAATTGCAAGTTGGGTGTATTTGAGGAGCAAATAAATAGGTATATAATGAAAAATTAGGAAATTCAATTAGGAAGGAATATCTTTTTCCAAGGAAAATGCATCACTCCTCTATGCCATTAAGACTTGTTGTGAGCCACTGAAATAATTATACAAGGAAATTCTTTCTGCACCATTGTTATTACTCTCCCAGACTGCCTTCTTCACTCGCCTTTCTGCTCTCACTAGACTGAATCACACATTAAATGTTTAACCCTTTTCTCCTCTTAGTGGCAGTCTTCATGAAACAAACTTACCTATGAGGTAGGTGCAGGTAGGATTACTATGGAAAGGTAATTTTATTAATGTTCTGCTTGTATTTAGAATTAACAAATGAATATTAAAGGAATATGTCTATATAAGGGCTATCTTGTGGGCATTCTAAACTTAGAGTATGATGATTTGACTTAGTTAATATTTTCTTTCTTTTTCTTTTTTAAGATAATCCCCAAGGAATCTTATATTAGCAGTTTACAATAAGTTTGAGTATGTGTCGGAAGAGTTTTAATGTGTAAACATATGTTACAGATGAGTGTTTTTATTTTTCTTTGATATTCATTCAATCAACAGTTTATTACTGAGTACTAAGAGACAGCACTAAACAAGACAGATTCAGTCTCTCTTGTGGGGTTTACACCTGTAGCTCAGGAGACAGAAAACAAATATTGAACTACGGAATGTGAAGTCCTATGAAGAATGATATGAATAAGAGTAATTGGGGGAGGCATATTTGCCATATTAGTACAAAGCCAACAATAATTTGAGGTAACAAGAACGTATGAACGAAAACAAAATGAGTTAAGGAACTAGAGAATGGGTGGGAAGAGTCTTTAGATCCTCAGATACACATGAGTATGTGACTGTGTTCTTGCAGGTGCACAAAAGACATCGTCCCCTTTTTGTATTGTTTCTAAGGCTAGATCATTCATCGAAATACCATCTAAATTAATACATTGTGGCAAATAAGATGAATTAAATATGCTTATTTGCTCAAGAATTTCTATTGTTGGTCTGGGAACAAATAGTGAGTTCTCGCAGTTGCAGCTTTAACCTTGCCAATCACAGACTTCCTGTAAGTGCACTGCAGTTATTTGGAATCTTTTCTGGGTTGGCGTTGGCATTCTTTTACTCGATTACATTTATGCATTAGTACCATCTGTGCCTGCTGCACCTTCTGTGAGTTAGCCCTGGCCAAATGACTGGCATTTATCTGGAAGGAGAAAGAGAGAGAGAGGGAGGGAGGGAGGGAGAGAGAAGCAGAGAAAGAGAGAGAAAGAGAGAGAAAGGAGAGAAAGGGAGGGGGAGAGGGAGAGATCCAAGAGCATTTATTTTACTCGGTTGGCGCAAGTAGAGTTTAGGAAAAGAGACACACCAGTGAGCATAAAATATTTGCAGCTGGTGTCCCCTGACTTCACCCCTCACAAAGCTAACTACTCGTTTGCTTTCTCTTAAAAAATAAAATATAATAGTTATTTACTTTTAGCCTGGATATGCAAAAGAAGTTAAAACCAAGCATTTAAATAAGGAAGTATAGCAAAACACATTTGCAAAATTTTCAAGTTGAGAAAAATTATGTACAATTTGAATATGTGTGCACTTATATGACAGTGAATATACATAATGTGAGTTTGGTTTTGTTGTTTAGATTTGGTAGATTGCTCGAGTTGGACTCTATTTTGGTAAATGTGTTGAAATGTAGACTTAAGAATATTACAGTCATGTAGGAAAAGTATGGCTCTATGTTCAACATATAATCAGGATTCTGAATTTAATCTGTAGAATCTTTATGAGATTATGTTATAAACTACAGTTGACCATTAAGCAATGTGAATTTGAACTGCATGGTCCTCTTAGTAATCACACTTTCGTTTCTCTAGCTTACTTTGTTGTAAGAATACAACATATAATACATATAATAACTTAAAAGATATGTGTTAACTCACTATTTATGTTATCTGTGAGGCTTCCCATCAATAGGAGGTTGTTAGTGTTAAGCTTTTGGAGAGTGGAAAGTTATATGTGGATATATATATCCTCAGCTATGGTGGGCCAGGGCATGGCAACCCCCTAATCTCTGTGTTGTTCCAGTGAGAGTCAACTGTATGTGGTATTACAAAATAGATCAGCAACTCCCATACCTAAAACACATTCTGGAAGTGTCAATGGAAATAAATAACTCTCCGATCAGTAAAAATAGATGTCGAAGAGTTCCAGCTCATTTACATGATTATGCGTTTTTATCTTCTACCTCCTTTTAGTGGACTGGATTATCTGGTTTCCCTACCAGTGGCAAATTAGAAGCAGGACAATAGAATTGGGGCAGAGAGGCTACAAAAGATAGATACAACACAGTATTTGAGAGGTCAGCATCGCAAGAAAGAGAAAGAGAGAACTGACAGACACAAGACTTAGACCAGCACTGCCATTGGGGGAATGTGAAGAAAGAGCTTCGCATTCCCCATTATGCCCTGAGGACATTACCGACTACATCCTAGTATAAGAACAGAGACTCATCATTACAAAGTTTTATCTTGATATGAGAACATGTGCCAACAACTCTGTTTAGGAAGGTAGAAGTGTGAATACATTCTCAAAGAGAGTTCCATCCAAAATGGAAAATATATCATTTTAGGACCGAATGTAGTTAATCTACACCTATCCTTACATAGTAGCTTATATTGTGCTTTCAGTTCTAGAGATCTAAGACACTTTCCATGGTCTCAAACAGGAAAAGGCTCTCTCATATAAGTTCCCGTAATATATTTTATATTTGTTTTTGTAACATTCTTCAGACTTAATTTATAATGTTTTTAATTTCTGTGTTTCCACTGGATTTAGGTTTCATAATTTGGGCATTTTTCCTGTGTTTTCATTCAGTAATATTTTGTTATCTCTTAATACAGTTTTTTTTAAAGATTTTATTCTATTTTTTGAGAGTGAGAAAGCACAAGTTGGGAGAGGAGCAGAAGGAAAAGGACAAGCAGACTCCATGCTGAGTGCAGAGCCCGATGCTGGGCTCAATCATGACCCAAACTGAAACCAAGAGTTGGATGCTTAACCGACTGAGCTACCCAGGTGCCCCTCTCTCTAATGTAGTTTAAAAGATCTATACACGTATTCAAGACACAGAATTTTATTAGTGCTAGAGTGGTTATGATTATGAATGTTGGAAGTTGACTCTTGTGGGTCCAAATCCAGGAGCTGCCATTTACTTGGAATGGAATTTTGAGTCGATGATTTGCCTTCTTCAACCATCAATTTCCTCACCTATAAATTCCAAATATTAATGCCTGCCACATAGAACCATTGTGATGATCAAATAATACCAGTATTTACAAAGCTCTCAGAAAAGCACTAACGGATTAAATTGTGTAATGGTTAATCATAATTATTGCTGCTCTTGTCAGAAATATATTGATTAGGTACATGTAGCATAGAGTTGTTTATGGTTCAAATTATATTTAAAAAAATAATTGTAACTGGTCTCTCTGCTTTGCTATGTTATGTATATCTAGCTGTGTATCAGTTGGGAAAAGTGTTCAGAAACACAGCCATATTGCAATATTAGCACCAGGAGGAAGAAATGCCATAGCATTTGCTCCTGTCCTAGACACTGGGGACTCATCTCCTTTGGAGAAACTAATGGTGGCAGCAACATTAAGAACAGCTAACGAGAACTTTATTCTTTCACTAGCAATAGCTAGGGCCTTTACATTTTTATCTTTGCTGGCCAAGTCTGCTAGCCCAGTGGTGGTTACCTGTGTTCACCAGGTGGATGGCGACACGGGAGAAGATCCCCTACTAGGGCCAACTCAGATGACAGGAATAGAACAGAGGCTGGGGAAACCAGCAGCTCCTTTGCTTCCTACTCTCAGTTGAAAGGCTAATTATTTGTTCCACTCTGAAGGACTTATTTTCCCACTATTACATATAGTTAAGATTTTGTTGGATTCTGTTAGAATCTATTTGAGTTAGGACAGTAATATATCTAAAGTAGAATTTTCAGTTAGTTTTTGAAGTGTTAGATATTTTTGGCTTTATGTCTTATAAAAATATATATTAACCAGTAATTATTTCTTTCTTACATGCCATCATTAGTTTTATAACATTAAAATGAATTGACTAGCTTGACAAATAAAATAATCATGGGGATACCTGGGTGGCTCAGTTGGTTAAATGTCTGCCTTTGGCTCAGGTCATGATCAAAGGGGTCCTGGGATCGAGTCCCACATTGAGAACCCTGTTCAGTGGGGAGTCTGTTTCTCCCTCTGACCCTCCCCCCTGCTCATTCTCTCACTCTCTCTCTCTCAAATGAATAAATAAAAACTCTTTAAAAATAATTAATGATAAACATATAGATAACCACATGTTAATAATTTATAGTAAAATTTATTATATATTTTAATAAACTAGTAGATATTTTTATTTAAACATAAATCTTCCATAATATTCCTAACTTAATTATTAATTGATAATTGATTTTTTGATTGATAATTGATAATTGATTTGTAGACAGGTAGTATGTATTTTCAGCTCGGACATTTTGCTAAGCATAGGAATACAAAGATAAAAGACTTTTATGATAAGTTATGATAACCTCAGAGCAGCTTTCCCATATAAGAAACATAGTTGGATTTCTTAGTTCATTTAAAAATATCTACAGACATGTTATGTTCAGCTGTCTCCACATTTGATGAAATTGATTTGTTTTTAAAATAAAATAGTTAACTTTCACATGCAAGTCTTTACAGATCTTTATAAATTCTCATTTTCCTTTTTCCTTTCTAAGCTTAAAATCAAGTCTCTTAATTTGCTTCAATATGGCAACCATCTCACTTCTCACATAAGCTAACATAACCTTCAAGATAGGAAGCTGACACGTGGTTTGTAAAATAATAAGGTTAGAATTCAAACCTTATTTCTGACATCGAGTTAGACACATTTCCTATCTCATCAACAACATGGTACAATAAACTGTTTTCATAGATGTGATTGGGATTGCTATGTTTTGGTAAGTTAAATATTTTGGTTAACTGAATTTTCTCAAAAACATGCCCAAGAACATATGAATCTTAGATTATTAATTCTTACAGAAATTGGATTCAAATTCTCATTCACAAATATTGGCTGATTCATTCAATGCATATTAATCACTATTAATTCAGCACACCCTTCGCGATTTTGAAAGTTTTCCAAAGCCATCATTTTGAATCAGTTTTTAGGATGCAGTTCTCCCAATGTAAAGACCTCGGACATTGTAGTGATTGTTTAAGAACACACTGATTGGTAGAAGATCATTTCTAAGGTCATTTTGTTAGGCATAATTCGTCTTCTCTCCATAAAAGCAAAAAGCAACAAAGGACGATTTCTTTTAATTTCCTTTTTCTTGTCTTGAGAACAGCTGAATGATGTTAAATTTTTGTCAGACTTCGGTTGCTCAGTACTTACTTGTTCATAGACATCACCTCTGTGATAATGCAGTTAAGTGGATAGATGGAAATTGTTACGCTAATAGTACTCACTGGTTGCTGTTAATTAGTTTATTCCCCGGCCGATTTGTACAGGTGCTATTTTTAATATTGCTCCATACAAAATGACCCCAAGTCACACAAAGAGAAGGATTCTCAGGATATAATCCTTTTAAAAATCTGTGAATAAATTTTGTAGAACCTGAACAATGAGCTATTAATGGGGGAAATTTTAAGTCCTGGAGGTTAGTTAGTATGATTACTGCAAAAAGATTAATTGTTTCTGTTGGTTCTGAGTCTCAGTAACCTGCATGTTTTGAAATTACTGTAAGGTAGCTTATGAACCAATATTTGAACCTGGAATTCAGATCTGCTTTTCATCATTTCCATATGCTCTGTTTTAAACATATGTTAAACTGCATATTTAAAGCTAGAAGTACCAAAAGATCTACATAAAAATATGCTTTCTCCATTATCAAAAGCTTCAATGGCATCGTCATTTGGAAAGAAAAACAAACAGTGAATATAATTTAAGTCCTTAAAACAGACTTTTAATAGCACTAAATAGAATGAACATCTGGCTTTCTTTTTGCAAGGTACACTGATGTTGTCAGAGAGAATAAAAATGCTCATATAATGGTCCATGTTTGGAGTTTGCCAAACCAAAAATATTTTATTCATTCAGTCTTCTCTAAGTTCCAAAGATAGGTGTTGACTTTGATGAAAAAATACAATGATACATATTTAGAATGACCAATCTTTCACATTTAAATCTAAAAATGTGCTGCTGCAGTTCGATTTTTCTCAAGGATGCCATTGAAACAACAGATTACGTTGTCATCTCACATAGCCCTTCTATCTGTGATGACGGGATGCCAGGTTAAAGTATGGCAGCTTGGCACAGCTTTTCTTATGGTATTGTACCGATGCATGACTACCTCTCTGTTGTTTCAGTCAAAGAGCTATTTTAAAGTGGCAAGGTCTTGAAAGTTAATTTTCATTGTCATATCTAAAAAGTGTACCAGAGGCTGATTTTAAAGAAAGCAAGTTTTATGAACACTAGAGGTTTTGTAATTACAAGAGGCAGTTTCTTGCCTTTTCTTTTCGTGTTTCCTGACTCTGAAGAATATTCTGTGCTCCAGTCCTGCCCCGGAATTAATAACTTTCTAGTATCTTCTCACTAAAGGAAGAACAACCCCAAAATGCATTGCAGATTAAAGACATTCTCACTAATTTTAAGTAAGATGTATTAATGGACATTGATTTATCAAGGTGTATTTATTCTTTTAAAGAATGCTTTCAGTCTTTTTAAGCCCAAATTTTTATTTGTTGATAAAGAGCCCAGTGCTAATTAAATCCTAAGCTTTCACATTTGTCAGCAAATGCCACCAATGTTGAGAGTGTTTTAAAAATATATGTTTTGGAAGATCATCATGAATTGTGCTATATTGCTTTCAAATTCAATGACATTAATAACTAATAAATGTAGAATAAGCCCTCATTGATGCATAACTTAGTCTCCAGAACGTTATTAACACATGTAGAGATAGCAAGTAGTATGCCACTTGTGTGAAGAAACCTGTTTCTTCAAATATTGATTTCTTTGACAGGGGAATAACTGAGGGATAAAGGAAAATAAATGCCCAGAAAATTGGTTAATTAACTGGGCACTGATTTAATGTTTCACTACTTCATGATATGTTTACATGTGGTTAGGTTGCTCAAAATGACTACTTCCTGCTTGTCAAAACATGTGATGATTTAGATCTAAGACTCATAATGGACTTACAATATATGCTTTTATCTCTCTCTTCTTTGTTGGTGGTTTCAAGCGTGAAACAGACCTCACTTTCTACCATCTGCTCTCCATTTAAAACTGACATCAAGTTCAGTTCCTCTCTGATGCCTGCTTGTTTCCCAGCTTAGAACAATTCTATCCTGAAGTTCAGCCATCTCCCTCTTATGCCTAGCCCTTGGGTTGGCATATAGAAAATGGGAGATTGAGGATGGCTTGAATATTCATGTCTCAAAATAATCCAGGAAGACTTTTGTCCATGGAATGATGGCCAGTGTTGCTTAATTACAAGTCAGTTAGCAAAAACTAACGTACAGTTTTATAGTTTTCTGTTTCTATGTTTAGATAAGTGAGCCATTTTATAGCTTGCTAATCGTTCTGTTGTTAGATTGAACAATATTCATATGGATATCAATGTCAATTATATATTTCAGAGAGAGATTAGCTGCATAGATCAAATTCAGTTCTTCAAACCCAGTAGCTATTAACTCAGCAAAAACTGTTGAGTATTTGTATACTCAATAGTAGTATAGTATAATACTACAAATAAGCCCTCAAACTGTAGGGTGAACATTGTGTTAGGTATTTGCAAAATGGTGGGGAAAAAACATCATGGAGCTTGAGGTCTAGGAAAGAAGATGAAGCTTAAAAAATACTTAGATTTTTTTTAAAGATTTTATTTATTTGACAGAGAGAGATCATAAGTAGGCAGAGGGTCAGGCAGAGAGAGGGGGGAAGCAGGCTCCCTGCCGAGCAGAGAGCCCGATGTGAGGCTCGATCCCAGGACCGTGAGATCATGAACTGAGCTGAAGGCAGAAGCTTAACCCACTGAGCCACCCAGGCGCCACTAGATTTGTTTGTTAAAAATAAATGAGAAGAGTTGGGGCACCTGGGTGGCTCAGTGGGTTAAAGCCTCTGCCTTCTGCTCAGGTCATGATCTCAGGGTCCTGGGATCAAGTCCCACGTGGGGCTCTCTGCTCGGCGGGGAGCCTGCTTCCCCCTCTCTCTCTGCCTGCCTCTCTGCCTACTTGTGATCTCTCTCCTCTCTGTCAAATAAACAAATAAAATCTTTAAATAAATAAACAAACAAATAAATAAATTAGGAGAGCTGTTACAATGCTGAACAAACTCTGCTATCATCCAG
The DNA here is from genome assembly GCA_028533885.1 of Nasua narica. Taxonomy (NCBI): domain Eukaryota; kingdom Metazoa; phylum Chordata; class Mammalia; order Carnivora; family Procyonidae; genus Nasua; species Nasua narica. The sequence continues at coordinate 56,683,573 of CM052800.1, read as the reverse complement.
AGTCTCTGTTTTTTGTAGTAGGGTAAGTGTTGGGCTAATGATAGTATTTTTGGCATAGAAAATCATTTTGGCTTAGAATATCAGAATTTGTTTTTCTAAGCTAACTGAACATTGACTCTATGTTCACCTCAGTATATCTGTATATCTTCTTATTCATCTATCTATCTATCTATCTATCTATCATTCTATCATTTATAATCTCTTTTGCACAAACACTAGAACCAATACTTGTAGATAGACTTAAACTCCAGTTCCTAGTTCTGGGATTTATGTTGAGTAATTACATATAGACAGTCAAATGGAGATTAAATAATCAAAATCAGTCACTTTTTGTTATTTGACTCATCAATATACATATCTTCAACTTTTTTGAATTCTGTGGACCAAGAAGCAAACTGTCCTTTGTATGTAGAAGAACCTTATTATACACGAGTAAGTTATTAGTAATTGGAAACACTATCACATCAAATCATGTTTGTTTACTTATTTGAATGCCTCTGTATGCTTTTATGTGTATAGACGTTTAAACTTTGAAAGTTTATTCTTTCTGTTTGGGGAAATTATGTTGGATTAATTATATCTCTAGAGATGGTTTAATATTTCCACAATTATTTTAAGAATCAGTCTTGTTAGTTGATATGTTATTTAGACTAGGAATGCCTGTATCAATTAAGGGACAAAATTAACGCATGTTTAGTTTCTATTCAAACTATGAATAAGGGATTCCCATTAAATGCCACTGTATTCTCACTCATTGGTGAAATGACATCTAGGTCACAGTGGTATCTGTCTTTACAATATAAATCCCTAAGGCTGTATTTGAAAACTGCACATAAAATCAGGGATAGACTTCATGCTGTTATCAGCCTAATTTTACTATATACAATTTAGGGTGCTGCTTCAAGTTTTGTTCTCTATGGTATAAATTTAGTAATAAATGTAGTCATTTGGCTGCTGTGCTAGCAGTCTAGAATGTAGAGGTATGATGTGAAGAATTTTAATCCACATTACTTATGTGTTATAGAAAAACATATATCATTTCATATTATACATCTAAATATTAGTCTCTAATAAATAAGCAAAATTAAATCCTGACTTTGGGGATTTGGATGTCTTCTCATTAGATATAAAAATGACTTCAGCTATTATTTAAAATTGTTTTTCCAACATGTGATAAAAAATAAGTAAGGCATAAATGTGTTGCTCAAAAATTGAATACATACATATGTCTTCTATTAGGACTAAATGCCTGGAATGAGTTCACTAAATACTTGCCATGCTGAAAGAAAACAATATTCCAGTAACTAGCATTCCAACTAAACTGATAGGTGGATTTTTTTTCATAAATTTTTTTTTATTTATAATCTTCTAGAAAGTAATCTGTAATTGTCCTTTACAATGAAGATTTGAAAACTGTACATTTCTATAAAGTATCTTTAATTGATATTATCCATATTCTATCAATTTAAAAACTTGAAGTGAAGTTTCTTAATAATTGGTTTTCTTTGAAATAGCCTTAGTTTCAAATTAGCTGGGAATTTAGCTGTCTGACAAATGACCCAAAAACTGTGAATTCTTTTAGTTTTTTAAGAGAGCTAATAAAAATCTCTGTGAATTAAGTGCAGGCTGGAATCATCAACATATTTTTAGTTATTAATTTTTAAATGAGACAACATATACTATTTCAGGGTCACAAAAGTGAGGATTTAACTCTTAGAAACCTAGCTAGAGATACATCACTGCATCCCTAGGGTTTTATACACTAGGAAAATCTGTCAATGAATATTTTTCAGGGCTGATGAGGTATATGTAAGTATTCAAGATTTCTCTTAAATGTGCCAAAAAGCAGTTTGATAAGACAAATGCATTTTCTCAATGCCTAATGTCCTAAGAAAAATTACATGAATTGCTTGTAAAAGTTTTGCTCTGTGATATTAACATAAAATTTTAAGTCTAGAAATACTCTAATGAAAATTAGTATTTTCATGCAGCATTCTTCCACACTGAATAAATTAATTTATTCTATTTCTCACCTAATTAAACAGTAGTGATGTAATATGGCTTTCATTTGGATTTTTTTTTAACATTTTCCTAAATGCATGATTCAAATATGGATTGAGTTTTCAATTAGCCATTATTTGATATAATGGTGGAATTTGAGTTCTTTATTTTGATATTGTGTGTGTGTGTAAGAGAGGGAGGAAGAGAAGGAAGAAGGAAAGGAGAATATTTTGGCACATGTGAACCTTAAGAACTTTGAAAAGTAATTCATTTAACAGTTTAACTCAATCTACTGTAAAAGAAATGAGAAAGATCCAGATATTAATTTTGTATAATTAGTTACTTTGCTTTTTTTTTTAAAGATTTTATTTATTTATTTATTTATTTGAGAGAAAGAGAGGGAGATCATGAGCCGGGGGTAGGGATAGAGGGAGAAAGAGACTCTCTGCTGAGCAGGGAGACTGATGCGGGACTCAATCCCAGGACACTGGGATCATGACCTGAGCCAAAGGCTGACTCTTAGCCGACTGAGCCATACAGGTGCCCCAGTAACTTTTGCTTTTTAAAAGGAGAATTTGTAGCAGTTACCCCTACAAATCTTTGCATGATTGGGTCCTGCTTCTTCTCTGACCTCATCGTCTACTTTCTCCACTGCTGGATCTGTTCCTGCCACACTCTTATTACTTTTCTATAGATACGCCAAAGATGCTTTCATCCCAGGGCCTTTGCACTTGGTTTCTCTAACAGGATTATTCTTCCCCAGGTAGTCCAGTTTCATTGACGTCCTTTGAATCTCTACTCAAGAGCTACCTTGAATACTTTTTATACAATTAGAACTCCTCCAGCATGATTCCCAACACAAACTCATATATAGTGATACTCTGTACCCCCTTACTCTGATTCAGATTTGCCTTTTTTTCTTGCGCATGGATTATTCATAAGTGGTGCTGTGCGCTTTATAATGCATTGCGTCAGTTGTTTTACTATTAGGTATGCCAAGATAGATCAGAGAAAGCAGGTGATAAAAGTCCAATTCAACATATTGATTATTATATATTTTTGACATGACCCACATTAGTGTTTCATAAATTTATTTTATTTTGGCATAAAATGTCCAAGACTCATCTTCTACAATTTTTGTTTTAAAACAGTAATAACCTGTTCAACTTCAAAGGGCTCCAGATGTTTTTAGTAGATAATGGTATTTAGAGAACACATTTTGGATATTAGGGGTGCTAATTATTATTGGGCTGTCATTGCTTCTAAGCATTTCAGTCCATAAAGCTAGAAAATTAAATCGTTTTGAAAAAACCATGAGTTTATGGTATATTCTTCAATTCTAATTTAGCATTAAGAGATTTTACTGAATATTTTAAAATTTATACTTGTATCACCTTTCTCTTAACTTGGCCTTAACAATACCAAAGTACTTACTTATTTGCTCTAACCTATTATATACATAGCTACAAATTAATAATAAAATAGTATTAGTAAAATTAAGATTGATGAGTGAAATAAAACATTTCTTTGCTGCTCTATTTATCCTTGGATTGTAGTCTATTGTTGATATACGGGCAAAATACTGTTTTAGTCACTTGAAATAATTTTTTTCTGGGTGTAGTTATGTGTAGTTATGTATCTAATTCATTTGTTTCAGTTCTTACATCTCTGTATTTCATTTCTTTGTGTGTGTGTGTGCGTGTGTGTCTTTTTTTGTGTGTGTGTGTTTAATTTCTATTTGTTCTGTCCATTCTTAATTCTGTTTTTTCTCTGCTCTCTTTGGGTTAACATAGTAATTTTTTGTAACCCATTTCTTGTCCTTTCTTCCTTAGCTATATTTTTGTGCAGTTTTTTTGTGGTTGCTCTAAAAATAATAATATGCTTTTTGAACTTTTCACAATTTACTATCAAATAATATAATAGTTTTAAAACAATATATAAACATTACAGTGGTCTAATACCAATTCCCTCCTCTAACTCTGTGTGCTTTTATTGTCATATATTTTAATTCTACATATGTTAGAAATTCTATAAGATGTTATTTTTGCTTTAAGTAATCAGTAGTGTCATAAAGAAATTTTATTTCTTTTATATATTTGTATTTCTTGTTTATTCACATATTTACTCCTCTGTTTCTCTTTATTTCTTCCTGCAACTCTAGGCTTCCATCTAATGTCTTATCTTTTAGTTTCAAGAACTTTTAGCATTTGTTATTGTTGAAGTCTGTTGCAGATAAATTATGTCAGGTTTTGCTTATCTTAAAATATTGCCTATATTTTCTTCTTTTTATAGATTTCAATTTTTTAAACAAAATTCTAGTTAGTTAACATATATGGTAAAATTGGTTTCAAGTGTGGAATTTAGTGATTCATCACTTACGTATAACACCCAGTCCTCATCACAGAAAGTGCCCTCCTTAGTACCTACTACCCATTGAGCCCATCCCCTGCCCACCTCCCCTCCACCTCAGTGGAGTTCTCTATAGAGAGAACCCTCAGTTTGTTCTTTATAGTTAAGAGTCTCCTATGGTTTGCTTCCATCTTTCTTTTCCCCATTTCCCTTATGTTTATCTGTTTTGTTTCTTAAATTCCACATATAAGTGAAATCACATGGGATTTGTCTTTCTCTGACTGTTTTAATTTCACTTAGCTTAATATACTCTAGCTCCATCCACATTGTTGCAAATTATTTTGCCTACATTCTTGAAGGGTATTTTCTCTGAATATGTAAATTTAGATTGACTTCCCTTTCCCAGCCCCATTTAACATTTTTGAGGAAGTTTCATTGTCTTATGTCCTCCACTGTTGCTGAAAGAAAGTTGGCTGTCCTGCTTAAGAGTGTTTTCTCTCTATGGAATGTCTGGGGGAGAGTGATGAGGGACAGAGAGGTATGTTTTTATGATATTCTTTGGTTTTCATAACTTCTATTGTATGTTCCCTGATATAGTTTTTTGTATATTTATCCTGCTTTGGGGGGGGGGGTCACTAAGTTTCTTTGATCTGTAGGTCTTTGCCTTTTATCAATTCTAGGAAGTTCTCAGCCATTATTTTTTCAAGTTTTTCTTCTCCATTTTTTCTTCTTTACTTCTAGGATACCAATTATTCATTAACTCATTGGTTACAGTCCCACTAGTCTCAGATTCTCTTTAGTTATTTTTTTCTTTGTTTTTCAATTTGAACAATTTCTATTCCCCTACCTTCAAGTTCAGTGAGATTTTCTTCTGCTATATGTCTATTTTTTTAAAGATTTTATTTATTTATTTATTTATTTATTTATTTATTTATTTGAGAGACAGAGAAAGTGAGAGAGAGCATGAGAGAAGGTTATAGGAAGAAGCAGACTCCCCATGGAGCCAGGAGCCCGATGTGGGACTCAATCCCGGAACTCAAGGATCATGACCCAAGCCAAAGGCAGTTGCTCAACCAACTGAGCCACCAAGGCTCCTGCTATATGTCTATTTTTATATGAATCAAAAACATTATTCTTTTTTTTAAAAGATTTATTTATTCACTTGAGAGAGAGAGAGTGTGTGCACGCAGTGGCAGGAAGGGCAGAGGGAGAGGGAGATAAAACCTCAAGCAGACTCTGTGTTGAGCATGGAGCTTGACGTGAGGCTTGATCTCATGACCCTGAGATCATGACGTGAGCTAAAATCAAGAGTCACACACTCAATTAACTGTACCACCCAGGCACCCCAAAAAACAATATTCTGCTATTACATTTTCCTCTCTAGCTTTTCCATTTCATTCGTATTTATAGTTTCTGCTGAAATTTATCATATATTTATGCATGCTACCTGTCTTTCTCACTAGACTTTTTAATATTTTTATCATAGTTATTTTAAGGTTTGTATCTGTTAACTGCAGATTTGCCATATGGTTTGCCATTATGACTGTGTTTTCCATTGATTATGGGTCATAATTTCAAGTTTCTGGTGTGTACCATAATTTGTTATTTTATGCTGGTCATTGTAAATAAAAATAGACTAGATAATATTTACCTCTAGAAACAAGTATTTCACTTCCTCTTTCATGTTTCCAATCTGTAGCTGAGCTAGATTACAGTTTGTTGCCTTCTTAGTTATTTTTAGTTCACCATTGGCTTAAAAATTTTTGAGGGTATGGTCAGGGATTTCTTTTTGTCAGAGCTCACTTCCTCTCTAACTCTCTCTCTGCTTTATAGCCCACCTGTGAGCTTTTTTGACTGCAGGGGAGCTGTCTTTGCTCTCTACCCACCAGTATTGCATCCCCTCACTCACACCCTCTACCACTTTCTGTAGCTTGAGAGACCAGCTTCCATATTGATTCCTGCCTACAGCCTTTGGCCAATGCCTTTCACTCTCAGAAGGCCTCATTAACCTTGGAGATTTTTCTCAGTTCTCCTATTCCCAGGTTTTAGGAGACTGCTGCCTTATCATTTTAAAAGGCCCTGGGTGCCTCAGGATTATTTTTCCCAGTCCTCTCATTTCCCCAAACCTTTAGTGAGCTGTTTCTTTTCCCTTGGGGAAGGTCCCTTTGGAGAGGGAAGTAATTTTTCTTCCTTCCTGACTTTCTCCCAGCTTTCAGTTGACGACTTCCATGTTCTAACAGAAAACCTCATGTACTATGGAGGAATCTCTCTCAGCTGTCTTGCCACATCGTCAGTTTTTGGCAGCATTCTGACTTACTCATAGTGAAGGCTGTTTTAGTTTGTAGGGCTTTGTTTTCCATTAAATATTTTTTTGAAATGTAAAATACTTATGATTGCATTTGATAGCATATAACCTAATCTGTTAAAATATCTCACTTACATCGTTATCTCCTCCACCCTGGGCTCCCCCTCCCACCTATCAGTAACTGTTTTTATTTTTAAGGCAAATATTGGCTTTGTATTTCATTTGAAAATATAAGTATGTATCAATTCTAGTGTATTTTTCTTCTTTGTAACATAAAATATAGCATAATGTATATACTATATGCAGCTTGATTTTTTTTCATTAGTAAATCCTGGCCATTATTTAACAATAGTATATAGAGATTCCTTCATTCTTTTTAACATCTGCATATGATTTATAATATTCCATTATCTATCTGTATCTTATATTTATCTTGTCCATTACTGATGGATATTTGGATTGTTTTCAGTCTTTTATTACATATGCATAATGCTACACTGTTCATGCACAGAACTTACATACTGTTTTTCTATAGCTTTAAGTTATATTTTGATTTTTTTTATTTTATTTAAAACATAAGATACAATTAGTACTCTGAGATTAGAAAGTGGAAAATTATTCATACATTACTTATGTGGTGCCCAACTAAGAGAATATATGGAATTATGATTTTACATATATAAATCTTTTGGGCATCTACTTCTCATTACAATGTATCATGAGGCCCAAGAAGTTATTGCCAACAATGTTTTTGGAAAACTGTCAAAATTATATATATATATATATATCTTAAAAGTAATTACTTTGAAGGGTCAATTTCGTATCTTATTAATTTTATTAACTTCCAATTGTATGCCTGAATCTCAAGAAAAACTGGGAGAACGACCTGAATAACATTTACCTGAAGGAAATGTTAACAGTATGTTTAGCGTCACTACAATTTTGCAGGTGTCGTAATAGAATGAAAAAGGGAGAAAAGCCATTTCAAAGTAAATTTGTCAAGCAAACTCAGTGCTTCATGACATCTGCTGAATGCCCATATGGTGTGTGGTTTCTATCGTAAAATGGGGCATTTGTAGGTCGAGCTTCCATGGCAAAAGAGTATGTGGAATTTATATTTCAGCTCAAAATCTTGCACTTTTATTTTGAGTAGAGGATATACAGATTCTTTTTTTTCTCCCCAAATATGTTTATTTTAATTTTTCAGTGTTACAAGATTGATTGTTCATGCACCACACCCAGTGCTCCATGCACTACGTGCCCTTCTCAATACCCACCACCAGGCTCGCCCACCACCCCACACCCTCCCCTCCAAAACCTTCAGTTTGTTGCTCAGAGTCCACAGTCTCTCCTGGTTCATCACCCTCTCCGATTTCCCCCCATTCACCCTTCTCTTCCTTCTCACAATGCCTTCCATGATTTTCTTTATACTCCACACGTAAGTGAGACCGTAAAATAATTGACTCTCTCTGCTTGACTTATTTCACTCCGCATAATCTCTTCTAGTCCTGTCCATGTTGATACAAAAGTTGGATATTCATCCTTTCTGATGGAGGCATAATATTCCATTGTATATATGTACCACATCTTCCTTATCCACTCATCTGTTGAAGGGCATTTTGGTTCTTTCCACAGTTTGGCTACTGTGGCCATTGCGGCTATGAACATTGGGGTACTTGTGGCCCTTCTTTATATTACATATATGTATATGATATATATGTATATATATAATCTTATGTGTTTATATATAAATTGCTCTCTCTCATATATATATATATGTGTATATATATATATCATATATAGATGGAGCTCTGTCACATAGATACAAGAAAGAGAGAAAGATGATAGTGTATGCCCTCTCTTCAGTCTTGCACCTTCAGTTGCTGTAGAAAATCTCCACCCAGAGAGCCTATTGTGTCCTCAAGTCGGCATTCTTTCCTGATAATCATGATTTCTGGGACCTCTTGAATTGTTTTGTGTCTATTTCTATATGTATCTGTGCTTTGTATACAATTTTAAATTTGAATCACTGTTTACAGTTGCACAGAGCATGGAGGTTTAGTAAATTCTTTTTAGAAGTAGAAATATAAATAAATCAGCTATCTGTGTTTGAAAAGTCTAAACTAAAGTGCAGTTGTATGCTTCAGCTTGTCAATGGATATTTATGAGGTGAGCATAATACTATAACAGTTATAGCAGTGAAATATATCCTGTGCAGATAGCTAGTAAAGGAGTTCATAGGCATTAATGCCAGCAGAATTTTAATGCTCAAGAGATGGGAAACAGGGCACTTGCTCTGGCTAACACTACTATTACTGGCTATAATGAAAATGAATAGGTGAAATCAGTTTTCAAAAATTGTAACAGAGTTGGGGTCTACTACTTAACCAACAGCAAACACATCAGTTTCTCCTGTTCTCTTCTTTTCGTCTCTTGTTTAGTTAACTGCAGAGCAGTAACAGCACTAGATAGTTTTATTTTCCCACTTCCCACTTCTGTGTATGATGAAACCCAAGAGAAGGTATTCCCAACAAGAATTTCTAGAGAAATGTCAATGAACTTCTTGTTCTAATGGATGCTTGTTAAATGCCTGAAAATCACTTAAGTGAAGTTAAAGCTGACAGATTCTGTGACTTTAGACTTTGTTATGATCATTTTTATTTGTGATTTATGCTTGGTGCATTTTGTTCCTTCTTAGGCTGAGGGAAAGTGGGTAATGGAGTAAAGCTTTTGCACAGAGCTCTACTCTAAGAAATGAATTAGTACGTTAGTACATTTCAAGTTTATAAAGAATGAATCATATTACACCTATTTTTTTAATAAGCCAAAGAAAATAAGGTCATTAGACCTAGGGTATTTATTCTTATAGAAGAACTTTTGGGATTTTTATGAAGAATATTATAGTTTTAGTATGCTTGCATGTACAAACTTCAAGTTCATATTAATTATCTAAGTTAACTCAGGTTAAGTTCAAATTAATCATCATTTGACATCAGCTATCTGCAGAGTACTTCATTAAGTCCTACAGGAATAAGAAAAGGCAGCAAAGAAGGGAAGTAAACATTATATTATTTTTTCATATAAGATAGAAGTTGTAATTCATTTGTGGGAGGGTTTTGAAGATTTAGCTCAATATGGAGTCTTCACGAATAAGAAAGTTGAGATTTAAGAAAGAAATATGTATTAGTTTACATTTACTTATAGCTGGTCTATTTCTAAAGAAGTCTTAAGAAAAAACCTACCATAAAACTTCAGAATAAAAATAAAGAAATAATTATGGGCAGAAGTCAAGATATAGCCATACCAGAAAGTGAACACTAAGCGTAGTAGTAGCTTCTAGAACATCATGTGCCTGAGCTCTTTGAAAGCCAACTCATGAAGAGAAAGGCTGAATCGTGGTTACCATTATATAATATAAAGACCTACCAGAATTGACAAGCTTTTTTCTGGCTAGGTCTTAATTTCAATAATTGATCCTTTAATATCTATGTCTTGAGTATCAATTTTCCAAAATAGAAAATTCTCTTTCTATAACCAGAAATCATTTGAGCTCTTCATGTGACCAAAAGTTGAGGGAATGGTGTCATAGATCTAGATCTAAGAGGGCCTTTCTAAAGAAAAGTAAAGAAACCAAGTCCAGGTATGTAAAATTGTTTACTCTTGACCTGGCTTAACATAGGCATGAAAATCTTGAATAATTGTTATCAAAATACATTTTTAATACAAACAGAAACAAAATCTTATAGTGAATTACGCTTTCAAAGGTAGGTGAGGGTGGAGTTATTTGAGCCAAATGAGGATTGAGAGGCTTGCATTGTCCCTGCTCATTCCCTTCCTGTGCACCACGCCAGCCGGAGTGACCTCTGAGGCACCTCATAGAACCCATAGGTCTTCATGGACTTCAGTATGAAAAAAGCCGGACCTAGAGAGATGGCTAGTATTTCACTTAGAACTTCCCTCTTGAAGATAATTTTGCCAATTGATCTAGAGAGAAAGAATTCCAGAGTTATCACGATTGGTGTCTGAGGTATAAATATTCTACATTATTGGTTGAATAGAGAAATACATGCTCTAGGTAACAGGGATATGGTTAGAAATATTGATGTGGTATTAAAATTGAAGAGCTTCTCTATATTCTTATTCAAATCAATGCAGTCTGCATAGCACTTTTGAGATAAGCTGTGTGTGCACATGTACGCACGTGCACGTGTGCGCATGCGCACACACACACACACACACACACATATTTTTAAAAATTAGGTTTCTGTTTGTGACCTGAACAAGTGTTTGACCAGGCGTTTCATGGAAACTCCTAGAGTTGTGTATCCTAAGAATGAAAATGCTAACTGTGGATTATAAGATATTTTGATCATTGGCTTGAGTCAAACCCATGCATTCTTGAGTAGACTTACATTCAAGTGGCTCAACCAGGATGTTAAATAAATACAACCCAGAGATGAGTAAACAAATTGATTATGAGAACATGGAATGCTGAAACATTTTGACACAATTGGTTGTCGAGAGTGACCCCAAGAGTGAGTAGTTGACAGATTCCTCTGGGAATAAGATCCCTGATGGAATACTGAATAAAAAATCCGCTTCTGGCCAATAGTTTCTTTTCTAAAAAAATTACTCCATTATTATCTTTTCCTTTTTAGGGATACTCTCTTCTAATTTCTCTATATTTTCTTCTATCCTTTTCCACGGCTGTATTTTTCTCCTTTGTAATCCTTTTTCTCTTTCAAATTTATACTTATTCTGTCTTCCTGTTTTTGAGGTCTAGTCATTATGTATTTGTTCATTTGTGTGTTTATCATCCATCTACTCTTTTGTTTCTAAGTGAGTATTTATTATGAGTGTGCTCTATGTTAGGCACTGCAATGACATAGAGGAGGTATGGATAATAAGGGAAAGAGCCCCGCGACTGGGAGAACTGGGTAATGCTTAACAGAGGAAGTAACTCTTGAACATAACTCCTCCAAGTTACCATCTCTTAGATTTCTGTAAAATAAAAATACACCCCCACATTATCAGCTTTTGATAAAAAATGGAAAATACCAAGTCCTTGATGAGGAGGGGGAAAGGTATTTATTTATTTATTTTTTATTGATGGGTGTGTGTTAAAACACAGGAGTGTTTAACAGGTTTAACAGCATTTAACAGGTGTTTTAGTACTTGCATCAGTAGACATTTGAGAGCTAATGATCAGTGCTTAATCCCAAATTTTGGAAGAGGGGAAATAAGGACCTCAGAGTCAAAATCAATAGGATTTTCTTCATTTGAGTTTCTATGTCTATAATTAAACTACATCAAATGAAATGAAAAATAATTAGATCTGGCATAATTTAGGCATTGAAGTGATTTTAAGAATTCAGGTGAACTATGAATCTCATTTTTAAAAACTATCCAATTGCTTCAAGTAAGTGAATCCAAGGCACTAAGATTAATCCGGTGTATAGAACAAAAGTCGTCAGAGAAGGAGCCCTATATACCTACATCTAGTTAATTAGTGATGACACTCAAGTAAAAGTAGAGATTCATGATAACTTTCAAAATTATGCAGAAGAGAGAAAACCTTTACTTTTTAGGTCCATAAATACATAAGAAAAAGGTGTCATTAATGCATATCTTTGCTGCCATAATATAATTCTTCATGTATTTGTTGGATTCTCAAAGGACTACAGAAGATCATATTTTTAATGTTCATCACTGTTTTCATAGGCATAGTTCAGATCTATTTCTTATTGTGTCTGTAGTTACACTATTGTGGCTTAGAAGCACTGTGTTACTGCTTTGCTCAAGTATTTATTAATTATGTCATTTTTCATACCTCTCCCCCTTTGAAAAAAATGTTTAAAGAAGGAGTATTTCATGCAAATAACATTTTTAATGTTCCCATGGCTTTTGATATCATACTTAGCTAATTTGGAGAAGAGCATCTTTTCACGTAATATTCATTCTAAAGATCTTTGAAGGTTCTAGACAATATAAAAATATAATTTGAATGCATGATCTATGACCATTGCATTACAAAGGATTTTGACCTCATTCTCAGTAGTTTTCTCCCTGCTTTTCTCACACTCCCTTTTGCACAGATATTATTTGTAGACATCAGGTACAAAGTAAGTAATAAAATTGAAATTGTGTAATAATGTTGTCTCCAAATTATTTAGAAGGTGGATAATTTGGTGGATGTCTCTGCCTTTTAGGCAAAAGTTAATGGAAACTAGTTTGCTTTTTTGCTTTTCTCTTTCTTCATTAATTTCTGAAAGATCTAAATTTATTGAGCAGACATTTTTGAGAGGAAAATGGACCAAAATCCTGTTTTGATGCTCCAGGCTTTCTTCTCCAACAGTATTTGCTGTTCCTTTTGAATATTCCCATGTATTGGATATCTAAAACAAACTTACTGTTCACATTTAGAAAGAAATAAAGAGAAGTTCTAAAATCTGAAGTTAGAGAGTAGATATTAGGACAAATAGGAAAATCTCAGTAAGATGATAATCCTTATCCTAAACTAGAAACCAATATGCTAGCTTTTGGCCTATTGAGAAATCTGGATGTGATTTATGTAGTACAGGGTATCAGTAGGGTCATACCAACGAGAGGATCCTTTATCAATAATTGAAAACTTTGTTTTCAAATAATTCTTGGATTATTTATAATTACATATGAAGCAACGTGTCTTTGTAACCTTTCTTAAAGTGATGAGGAGTTCGAATGACAAAGTCTCTTTAAAAATGTGGAATGCAAATAAATAGTCACCATTGGGACAGGATACATAATGATGGCATGCAGTTGTGCACAGAGAAGTGGTCAACAACAGAGGACAAGTTTTCTAAGTCTTTTGCAAAAGCCAGTTACAAAATGCAATCACAAAGAGATGCCGTGTCTTCCCTCTCTCCCTGACTCCTGATCCTCGGCCTCTTCTCAAGTATATTCCTCATGTATACATTTTAGAAGCACCAGTTTTATATCAGTTTTAAAAGCACCAGATTGCATAAAGGAGTACTTTCATTTAAATCCATTATAGAAGGAAGCATAGGGTTTGGCTTTGATATTTTTATTGCTAAGATAGTAAGGCAGTACTTTAAATAGCAATAACATAGTTCTATTTTACATAGAGTTTTTTCCACTCTAATTTTACCATACCATTGTGTAGATTAACTTGCTGTGAAAAAGATCTGAATGAACCACCATACTTTGACCCAAGGGAAAAAAACATGACTTCGTGGTTCATCTTAACATTGACCTGTTCTTGTGTAATTGTTTATTATATCGTGGTAGGAGAACTAGGTATTCTTATGCTTTTTATAATTGCTTTAATATTTCAATAATTATTATTTTTTTCTTTTCTAGGGCCGGTGCATAAACTTCTCCCGAGTTCCATCTCAGTAAAAGGAAAGCAGAAAGACCAAAGAAGATACGAAGATACATCTTCACACTGCTGATATCCAACCAAATGAAAAAAAAAAATGACGTGAATTTCAGAAGTTTTTGGAAGAACAGCTTTCTTCCTCTCAGTCAGGAAATGTTTTCTCTGCCTTCTGCTTTGCTTGCACCAAACATTTTTAAATACTCATTCTGCCATCTACATGAGAGTTGATGAAACCCAGTGGTAACTCATGATTCATAACATTGAACATAAAGACTCATGTTAGTCTACCTGCTATGGTTTATATAAGAAAGTTCGTTGGAATGTGGAGAGGAGGAAAAAGCAAAAACAACAGCATGAAGATGGTATCACAACAAGGAGCATGGAACAACTGGCCGTGATGGATCTGTAAGGGAGAGAGGAGTGCTTTACACAGAGACATGGCACTCACGTTTTTACATCACAAGATTGTCCGCCACAGGCAGAGTATGAGATTTCCCACCAGGCCAAGCAAATTCAGGAGTTCGTTGCCTTATAGCTATGTCACATCACAAAATCCTCCCAAGTCCCCTATCACAGTGTGCCTTACGGGAAACTTCTGACTGGAAAATCTTGTCATTCTAACACTGAAAAGTGCACACGCATGACAAAATGTAGACAAGATGCCTCAAGGTATTGGTAGCAAGCAAGATTTTGCCCTTTAGTTGTTGAAGACACCTTTCTTTCATTATGCACTCGGGAAAAGAAGAAAATTAATAGAGCGTTATTCCGCAGGAAGACAGCCTCTAACCAGAGATCTTGAGTGGAGTTTAAGGGACTTGTGCTTCGAGAACTCCTCCTTAGGAGTGGTAGATTTACCCCACTCTCTATGTTTAGGGTTTAGTAGTGCATAAAGCATTAATACCTGTAAACATACCGGGAGTTTGTTTTGCTTTTAATTTAAAGGAAGCGGTAACCACAAAGCTTCCGCTCAGGGTTTTTCCTTCCTCCAAATCTCCAAGGGCTCTTCAGCGTCACAACCCAGCAACTCTCTTTGCATGAAAATTTCAAAGTTTAATTAATATAATTAAAGGCAACAGCAAGCAGCAGCCTGTGAAGATTTTGCTCATCTTTTTTATGCCTTTTGACATTGAATGACCTATTACTGTATGCGCATTACTTGGATTTTGAGGGGCACTCTACCTTGGTTATGATTCAGTAGAGAAAAAAAAGACCTCCTCTCATCAATCTATAAATTAAATTTTCAGGAGGGTCGGCCACCACAAAACATCGAAATGTATGTATCATAAATTTTTAGAAAAACCACCATCGTTTCACATCGACGATGCCAAATTATGTTAGCGTGAGCAGAAACACTGTGGGGGAGGAAGAAGGCAGCAGCTGAAGAGAAAAGCTCAAATGATCTAGTCACTTTCGATACTGTACTTCAGATACGAAATGGATATTCGACTCGAAACCTGACAAAGTGCGCCTGGTTTGATGTGAACTGGTATAGACAATGACCAGTGGCTGGGTCAGTGGGATGTCTCTCTGCGAGCACAAAGGCTTATCAAATGACACTAAAAATAAGTTCAACAACCATCACATTGGAAGAAAGAAGGCGAACATTTCATGTTTGGCGGGCATGTGAGTGCACGAGATGGAAAGAGCGATTTGGAGCATCCCGGTATAATTACCCCCATTGTGCTCTTAATGGAAATTTCAGAGGACGGGAGTGATTCTGTTGGTTGGTGTCCAGATTTGTGGCACAGTTCCAAGAAGCCTTACTCACACACACAGATATATATACATATGCATATCCTCTAGCTTGAATCATTTGCTCAAGTTTATTTATGTCACTGGCTGGCTGGATCCAAAGTCATGTGTCTACATATTTACATAAATAAAATTTTACCTGTGCCTCTGCTACCATTTTATTTAAGCCCACATAAACTTAAGCTTTGTTTGGCTAAATATAGAATTGTCCTAGTTAGTTTCAGGACAGAATTATATTCAGTTCCAAGATGTTGCTTATGGTCACAAATGATACTATTGGCATTAGTTATCGAAGTGTGCAAGTGCGACTTGGAAGCCCGATACACGCCCAATGAATTCTCGTAGATCTTTGCTCTACATTTGCATCTAAGATAGCACATGTGGCTGTTTTCTTAAATCGGCGCTTCATTTCTGATCCCTGCACACCCATAAGTGGTATTTAAGTGCACCAAAGATTCTACAGAAGCTAAGGCTGTTTCTTTAGTAGTTACTTGGAATTTGTCTACTATTGTATGGCATTTGTATGGCATTTCGATTTTGCTGCATGAGCAATGAGAGTAGACCTCTGTCCTTAAAGGACAAAATAGCTTTCTGTAGATTGTAATGTAAATGGGTTTCCAGTTCTAATGCCACTATGAAGAGTTCTCAGTGAAGAGGGAGAGGCAATGGTCTATATGTGGACTAAGAAAGTGTCATTCAGAAGGTTCAAAGACAGATGGAATTTCATTGCTCTTAAAGATATGAACTAGATCTGTGCTATTTTCTCTCGTTTTGCCATCTAACACGTAGAAGAATTTGCTTTGAAAGAGTGCTGTTTACTCACCAAAGAACCAAATCAAAAACCTGTATGCCCTTTAAACAGGAAAATAAAAGGTTAGAATAAAGCCATTTCTATAAGTTTAATAACATTTTTAATATTTTATAGAGAGAAATAGTTCCTGTTTAATTTTCCGGACATAATGTCAGTCAAGATCTACTTTCTGTGTGTAAACGAGGAAGTCTTTATCCATAATCCATTTGTGTTGCATAAGGTTGCAACAACAATTAAGTGGGAAATGATTCCTAACTTATGTGTCTACTCTGCCTGGAAAGAAAGTTTTGAAGGCATCTATATATATTTCATAACAATGTCTGTTCTTTATGGATTTGATCCATAAATATTTATCTATCTGAAAACTTTGATACTTGGAATGTTTTCCTTAAAGCATTTGGTGCTCCAAGAAAAAACATTTGGTGCTAAGAGTTGCAGCACTGATGCCTTTCCCCAAGTTAATTCTATTTTAAAAATTTATATTTCCTTCCCAATGAGATGCACAGTAAAATTTGAGACCTTCCATTAAGTAGGGAGCAGCATCTGTCTCCTATAGATAATTCTTATTTTGACAAAAATATAGAAGGTCTAAGCCTCCTATATCTCAAGTTGTTTGAGAAATGATTGCTTATATTCCCCCTGAACTTTATTCGAACCGTTTTAAATCATAAATTATTCAACATTTGTTTTCCTAATAAATCCTTACTGTGTATAAGATCTGGGTGTCTCTGTGCACTTAATAACTTTACTACGTAAATATCACTGACCATTGTTTACTGCTCAGAGGCCATTTGTTAGTTTAGTTTTAAAATCAAAACACGGTTTGTAGTATGGCTGAAAGGTATTTAAAACATTTTTTTGATTGATCAGTTTCCATACATCTTTTTTGAATTTTAAGAGAGCAAAATATAATTAGATCCCATTTACAAGTATTGTAAAGCACTGTAATTTCCTCCTCCGTGGCAAGCCTGTGCTTAACTTTTATTAGGTTTTAGACAGCATCACATTGCTTTAGGAAGTTTATTAGTGTTGTATTACTAAAAAAATTTTGGTGGGTATGTAATTCAGGAGAGAAATAGATACATTATTTTCGTATGAAAGGAAATATATAATCTAGAAGCAGAATAACTGGTACATCTGTCATACATTTAAAGAAAGAAAGGGGGAAGTGAGGCTAGTGAATGTCTGTTCGCAGATAAAGAAATTGAGTACCGCTTCGTATTCTAGTCTGGGGTTAGATCAATACTTTGCTTAGTGAATTACTGTGGTGTATTTCTGAGAACACTTTAATTTTGGTATATTCGTGCACTTACTAGGATATAATTCAGTCAAATTGACCAAAGGAAATAAATTTTGAGAACTCAAAATGCACCAAGCCCTGTACTGTTTTTTTTTTAAATATACTTTATTTTTGTGCTCTTCTGCCAAAAGAAAATGCTGTTTAAAAAGTACACAGTAGAACATGCAAATTTATATTAAAATGTGCTTGTTCAGACTATGCGACCTATATTAAGGTAATGTGGGGTGTGTGAGAGAGAGAGGGAGAGTGAGTCAGTGTGATGTGAGGGCATATCCTTTTAGCTTAGGAAACAGGTGATGAATGGCCTAGCCCATAGAGGTAGCCGCAACTAACTTGCTGAAATTGAACTGATCAGCTTCTCAACCATAGACTAGAGATGGACTGGAGAGATCTCGAGTTCCTTCCAGCTCTGACATTTCTGTGAATAGTCATATTGGAGGTTTTAGTATTTATGTATTTCACAGTTTTAATGACTGGCTTCATTTGGAGAACACAGCAGTATTAGCTCTATAAACTGCCATTTAGTTACCAAAAAGACATTGAACCATAGTACATAATTTTATAATTAGCCATAATAGAGTAATTTCTCAGTTAATTTCTTACAACTAGAATTTGTCAAAGAGGCAATTGATAATAAAATTTATATCTGATGAAACCCCTGAAACGATGAGTAAGAAATATTGGGAAGTACATCTGTGTATTTCACTCTGACTTTACAGTCATAGCAGTTGTCTCACGGGCATATGTAAAGATGTATAGAAATTGTTACAGTATACTTACACTACCAGTTTTAATGATGAGGTACTTTGTACACTGCAGAAAGTTAAATTATTAAACCCTCCTGTCCTTAGTCAAAATTAGAAAACAATTTTAATTGACAATAACTATGCTATGTTCCCCATAGGAAGTATTCAAAATGGCAAGCATCTTATTGAGTAATTTGAATACTACTTAGAATATATAGTACGTTAGAATTGCTAAACTTTGACAAAGTTACTATTGTTTTATTGTAGAAGAAAACTCTGGAAGTAAGAATTAAAAAAAAAAAAAGATGCTTCACATTGTCTCCTAATCACTATAAAGATATTTCTGTTCCAGGTGAATTATATTTGCAAGGTTGTAAATGCCAGTGGATAAGCCAAAATAAATTGTAAAGGTTATTAAAATGTACATTTAGGTAGATCTCAATTTGGTTAGAAATATCATGAGTTAATCTTGTAGAATATACACAATCCAAAAGATATGCATTGTCTTTATGCACTAAAAGGCAAGATGATTCAACAACTTAGATGCAAAACAAAGAAACTGAGAGCTTCCAAAGTCATAGATAATAGAAAAAAGAAATTGTCACATGATGTGCTAAATTAGAAGCAAATGCAAACCTCTAGCTATGCTTTTGTACTCCACCATCTGATTTGCATAAGTAACTGGGGGGAAAAATGCACAATATAAAATAAGATTGACTAGTTCTAGCAGATGACACCTGTAAATAGAATTTTTACCAGTTGAAATTCAGATGTGAAATGATTATCATTATCACACTAAAGTTTTCTTTTGAGTTCTTTTTTTAACATCCCGTAATCCTAAAAGTCTCTGTTAATTAAATAGAGCAATGACAGACCTTCATCTTCTTTAAATACTTTGTTTGTGTGAGGCTGTCACATGGAAAGAAAGATTATATTTTAAACAATATGTTCAAGTGTAAAAAAATCTTCAGCAAATTCTTAATGTTTAAAAAAATGGGAGAAAGTTCCAGGACTTTTGTAATTAACATCATGGGATTCTTCATAAAGAGCTGAATATTTCAGAAAGATTGAAAAGATTTTAACTATATCTTTAAAAAGGATATCAAAGACTATATTACTTAATATTCAGTGTGTTTTATCTCATTTTAAAGGATACTGGTATGATTAGAATAATATAACAACACTGGAAACAAAAGGAAATCACAATGGCATTGCTGTTTATTCAATATCTCTGTATTTCTGCCATCATCCAGAAAGCACTAAAATGACGTATTTTTATCAATGATTTAAAAAATTTAATTCAAACGATAAAGACCAGTTCATGAGTGGTTTCAAAATCAATAAATCTACTGAAGTGGTAAAGATAGTATATTCATCAAATTATTTTTTCTAATCATGTATAGAATGGAAGGGATTACTGTGCTTTAAAAAAGATTTCCTTCAACTCTTCAAAAACCAGTCCAGTAATCTCGATCCAAGGTCATTGTGCATATCTTTATAATTTCTAATATTGGAAAAAAAATGTTCTTGGTATCAATTGAATTGAGAAGAAAGGGCTTGTATTACTTTCTGTTGCTTCTATCACAAATTACCCCAAACTTAGTGGCTTAAAACAATACAAACTTCTCTTAAAGGTCTGGAGGTCAGAAGTTCAAAATCCATTTGAGTGAGCTAAAAGTTAAGGTTTCCACAGTGTTAGTTCCTTCTGGAGCCTCTGAGAGGAGGATTTGTTTCCTTGTCTTGTTCAGTTTCTAGTGGCCACCTGTAACCCTTGGCTTGTGGCCCCTTCTTCCATCTTCAAAATGTATCATTCCAACCTCTGCCACAATGATCACATCCCCTTTTGTCTTTCTGGTTTCTTCCCTCAGAATCTTTCACATAATCATATCTGCAGAGTCCCTTTGCCGTGAATGGTAACAGTCGCAGGTTCTAGGGATTAGAACATGGATGTCTTGTGGAGCCATTATTCAGCCTACCACAAAGATCAGCATGATTTACCTTTCATTAAGTATTTCTTTTGAATCTAACACCCCCAAAAAATAAAAGTTACATCCAACTGTATCCATTAAGTCCTCGCCCACCCATATTCTTTAGATCTTGTCATCATACAAGTGATTTTGTTTTTGGAAGAATTCCATTTGTCCCCATTCTACTGCTTCATATTTTACTTGAAATTTTTCTCAGAAAAGGAAAAATGCCAGAGGATAAATTCTTGGAAGATTTTTTTGCCAGATGATAAACCTCACACAAGGCTGAGAAGCATATGGGCAGTTTTTTGTTGCCTCTGGAGAATTTACCTGGTCTATCTGCCCGAGTCCAGAAGTTAACCTAGATTTAGTCCCTGTAACACTTTATGCTGTCCTACTGAAAATCTATTTAGAAGGTATTGAAATACCACTAGAGACAAAAGATAAAAATAAGTTGATGTTGCTAACATCAGCAATATACATATAAAATGAACAGCAATATACATATAAAATGAACTTGAGGAACATTTCTTAAATTACCATATTAATTATTTTAT
This sequence comes from Nasua narica, assembly GCA_028533885.1. Classification (NCBI taxonomy): domain Eukaryota; kingdom Metazoa; phylum Chordata; class Mammalia; order Carnivora; family Procyonidae; genus Nasua; species Nasua narica. The sequence continues at coordinate 56,662,407 of CM052800.1, read as the reverse complement.
GTTAACTCAGGTGGCATTCACACATGGTACACCCTACGTTTATATAGGTCATTGATTGCAATCTTACCTTTCATACACTTATATATGTATATTGTATATATGTATATGTGTATATATACATATATCAAACCATATTTTATATGTTATATATGTAATAATTATCTGTTGAATCTTTGGTTGGGGAATATATGTTCTGGAGTGACATCATACATGGTCCCATACATGATACCACTCCAGAACATACATTCCACAACTGAAAATTCAACAGATAACTATTGTGATGCCTACTGAGGGCCCGACAATGTGTGGCTCACCGGGGAAGTGGTGTAATGAATCAGCTGAGCTTCCCTTCTAGCGGAGAAGAAAATACCTTCAGCAAATAGGTAACAGGTGGGATGAGGATTTTAAATGTGCAAGTGCTGGAGCTGCAAATAATGATGCCTTAACTGGGCTGCAGGTTTCAGGGGACAAACTAGAAGAAGCAAGAACTTTGAAGGATAAGGACACAAAGGGAGAAGAAAAGAAGAATGTTGTAGACTGCGGAGAAGCGTGGCCCAGGGTCAATAGAAACTTAGGATATCTGTGATGACCCAGAGATACGAATTATAGGAGAGCCAAGAAGGGCGGGGAAAGGTGGGGAAGGGTGATTTAGGAAGGGATGGAAGGTGTAGGGCGCTATTCACTCTTTTTTATTATATCTTCAGGATGGAAAGAAATCGTTCAGCAGGTGTCAGAGGTCTAAAGCTCGAAAGCAAGATCAGCAGGTTGGTTTTTTGAAGCAGAGGTTAGGGAGGAGACCGTGAAGGAAAAGGTGTGTGGCAGATACTTTGGCATCTCTCTTCAAACCCCACATCCCTGTGCACTCTCTGGATAGTGCATTTCTGAGCTTGTCATACCTCCTTGAATTATGGGAGCATTTGTTTTCCACTGCCTCAATTAAAACCTACCCCTCAGTTTTAAACAGATGCCATGTGTTTAAAGTTAGAACTAGTCATTCTTGCTTCACACTTGTATTTTTCTCTGTTACTTTTAAAGATCCAAAAAGAGTACTACTATTTTGAATAATTTGGCCCAAAGCACTACCTCCCCCCCACAATCCCGTCTCTATGGGACTTCTCGGCTCTATGGGACCTCTCTGCCGAAATCGCTGGGGTCTCACCCCCACCTTGTCTCTTGTTGCGGCACTAAATTCTTCAGCTTTACCCCCACACGTGTAACCCGTTCCAGCGTGTCCGGCCCAGAAGATCCAGTGATGACAGTCATGAGGACATCACTCCTATGGAATTAGCCTCCACTTTGGGGGCTTCTGCTGCAGCAGAGCCAAAAAGACCCCCATTTTAATGTGATGTTATAATTTATTAAACAGGCACCATTCTTGGCGCTGGAGAAACAGTAGCGAAGAGCAACAAGATCTTGGCCCTCGTGGATTTTACATTCAAGTAGGGAACTAGAAAACAAACAACGGGACTTCCAGAGATGCTCTCGTAAGGCATCCAGCGTATAGTACATGCTGGATGTGCTGTGAGGGAAATAAAGCAGGAGGAGATACAAACTGAGTAGAAAGGGATTTATAGTTGGAGGGGTCAGGGAAGGTGTCTCAAGGGCTGAGAATTCCAAGCAGAGGGAAGAGCACTTTCCCAGGGGCTGAGGCGGAAAGGAACTTGGTAAGAACAAGATGGTGCATGGAGAAGGACAGAGGTGTTGACAGTCTGTGATAGGAGAGGAAGCTGAGGTAACAGGAAGCAGAGGTTGTAGGGCTCCCAAGGCCATGGAGGGAGATGAGCCGATACTGTCATGATGGCAGGAAGCCAGCTCCTGGAGGACTTGCGCAGGACAGTGACATGTTCTGCTCTACACTAGGGGCCAAAAAAATATATGACTCTAACTTCTGTGTGGAGAGTAAGCTCAAGGAGGCCAAAATGGAAGCGGGGAGATGTGTGTGAAGTACTGAGAGATCTCTTCTTTAAAATTCTGTGGAAGTATAAGTTCATATATGTGTTTGCCAAAGAACAATGATCAATATGGAGGAACTAGATTTCAAGTTGATTTTATTAAAAGGAATACCAGGGAGTTAAAACTATCTTATTTTTATTTTTTTATATTTTATTTTATTTTATTTTATTATTTTATTGTTATGTTAGTCACCATACAGTACATCATTAGTTTTGAAGTAGTGTTCCCTGAGTTAAAACTATCTTGTACTCCAGTTGCTTGTGTGCTTGGGAAACTAGAATAATAAACTGCCTTTCCTCTCCTCTTTGTAGTGAACAAAAGAGCATGACAAGCTGTGTCTAAGAACTTACCTCAGTGAGGAGGGACTCTTATAAGTTATCCCTTCGAAGCTTCAGCTGAGTTCTCCTATGTGAAGTGAATCTCAGATCCAAGCTCTTCAACAGTGGCTGAACAAAATTGAAATTTCTCTGCATAAAACAAATCTTGGAGGCATTTCCCCCGCCCCTGAAATAGAAGGGAAATAAAATGGAGAAAAAAGAGGAGAGGAGAAGGGCTGAGCAACGTTATAGGAGGGTAGAGCATACACTGAGAAAGTGACAGAGGGAATGGTTGTGTTTTTAAGAATGGGGAGGCCTGGTGTTCTGTGTTCCGTGGCCTGCATTCCTGCAATTCAAGGCCTAGTCTCATAATTTCGTCTGCTAACTCTGTTTTTGCATTCCTTAAGGGACTTCCTTGAGTTTGGGAAAAGTTTTCCAGGTATGATAAAATAAACCTTTTTTATTTTTTTTATTTTTATTTATTTTTTTAAATGATTTTTTTAAAGATTTATTTATTCATTTATTTTGACAGAGAGAGAGAGAGAGTTCACAAGTAGGCAGAGAGGCAGGCAGAGAGAGGAGGGGAAGCAGGCTCCCTGCTGAGCAGAGAGCCCAATGTGGGGCTCGATCCCAGGATCCCAAGATCATGACCTGAGCCCAAGGCAGAGGCTTTAACTCACTGAGCCACCCAGGCACCCCTGATAAAATGATCCTTAAGGTTAATATAAAAATAAGCCTCTCTAAAAATGTGCAAAAATATTGAGAAGTGGCCATTCCAAAACTGATGAATGGGCTTAAGGTAATATTATATGGCTCTTAAACAGCAAGTTGTCCCCACCTGTTAACTGTTTTCACGTAGATAGATAGATAGATAATACATATAAAATATATGTGTGTATATATACACATAGGAAGAAGAGAGAGTGATTTTAAAGTCAATAAAACTATTATTTATTGCAAACATTGTTCAAGTAGCAATCTTGAACAAGACATCCATAAAATTGATATATTCTAAAATGATAGAAATAAAAGGGATCAGATTCTCCAAATTTCCCCTAAAATATTACATCATGTGCCAATGAACCTTGAGTTCTTAGGAACAAATTATTAGATTCTATATATGCAATAGGGGTAATATTTACATCTCTCATATTTATTACTTTAGATAGCTGCATATACACTCCTTTTTAGGAAATATATTTGTATTGAAAAATGGTATAAATGAGTCAAAATATGAACCTTTGTGTGCTTCAGAGTCCTAAGGATATCTCTGATTATGTACATGAAGCATTTTGACATCTGAAAATAATGATTTCTTAGCATTTTTAAAGAAAACAAGGCAAATCACTTACCATTAATAACTTGCATTTATATAACCTTTTATAATTTTCCAAAGTACTTTCATGTGTATTTTTCACTGTTTTTATTTAATAAATATGTAGTGCCCTTATACTATGTATACAGTGCAAAGCTGGTGAAAACCTACGCAAATTTAGTGTGAAATTATGGTGTCAAGGTATGGGTGGAAGGTGGAAAAAATGGCCTTCCCATGATGCTCAGTAAAAAGAGTCTTGCTGCATGAATCCTGAGTGGCCCATTTAAAAATAAACCCTGATCACATAAAATGAGATTTAATGCTAAATGAGGCCTGCTTTATATGGGCAACCCTAGATAAACTCTGTACCGCTGAGAGTATCTCATTTTGCTGCCACACAATTTTCCGTGTATATTAACAGCCTTCCTGAGGAAGCAAAATACTTTTAAATCATTTAATGTACTTTAAAACATTACTTTGGTCTAACTCACAGATAAGTTAAGCCACATAAAAATTTAATATCCCCTAAAGGTAAACAAAACAAAACAAAATACCATAAAAATGATGAGGTTAAGAAGGTTGACGTGATTCCTAGGAAAAATGAAGGTTTCTGTAGGAAATTGTTTTCAGGGCCAGCTGAAGGACATTATGATAGAGATCATTGCTTTAACATAATTTCAGAGGCAGTTAATGTTGAACAAGAAAGGAAAGAAAACCCAAGACAGTGAAAGGATAATTAATTCAGTCTTGGTTTTAATTTCCAAGGATCATATGGTGAAGTGACCCTTCATAATAGACAAGTGAACTAGATTTATATTTTGCTTTTTTACCTTGTGATGATTAACTCTTCCTGGTATTTATTCTATTTTGACATCAATGTCAAATGTCCCCTACATTTTACCAACTGACCCGCACAAAGCAGGTGAGGAACAATGTTGCAAAGGATGAAGTCAGGCACCGAAATATTCCCGCCTCCAAGGCACCCTCATTTTCCGATATCCCCCAGAGATGGCATGATGTGCCTAGGTAGAAGAGGTTAGTCGTACTTAGTAGCCAGGAACCCCAGATTGATGCAAACCCTGTTGCCAAAAACGGACCAAGAAGGTTAGAAGCCAATCAATCCCCAGTGTTAAAAGTGATGAAAAGCAAAGGTAAGAACAAAGTCAGAGTGGGAAAACTGCCTTATTTCGCAGATTCTTTAGCCTCCCTGATGAATATTGGTGGGTGCCTACCATGGGCCTGTCTCTGCACTAGACAAGGGGATCCTGCAGTAAGAAAGCCAACCTGGTGTCGGCAGTCTTACTGATAGGTGGGGACCTACATTGAACAAGACGACGGAAGGTTATGAGTTCTCCAAAGGGGAAATATGAAGTGCTGTCGAGACATGTATTGGAAGGGGGCTAACCTCATCTCTGTCATTAGGGAAAGCTGTGAAGTTGTCAGTGACACCAGAATGAGTAGACACCGGTGAGTAAGAGTTTCCCTCCTTCCCTCCTTTCTTCAATCTGCCTCACTTAGCAACGTTAAGTCTAACATGGGACAGCAGACTGCCTGGTACATAATAGGCTCTAAATGAATATCTGTTAATGAGTTAGAAAATGATTATTCACACTTCCAGGTCCTCCACAACTGAGTAGACCTCATTCCTCCCAAGTCCTCCCTATTACAGTCCCAAATTCCTGTACATAATACAACAAGAATGTAGAAAGCTTGTGAAAGGTGCAAAGAAGAAGGCAGAGGTTCCAGAGCTTGAGGAATAACATGCAGGTGAGTCCCTGGCGTTCCTTATTGGTTTACCTGAAAAAGGGTGCTGCAGAAACCTCTGGCTGGGGATCCTCAACAGGATGGACCTAGAAAGCCCCCCAAACAGCCTCGTTCAACCAGACAAAGGATAGGAAAAGGGCGGCCTACCAGCAGAAAGCCTTTCTGGCAATACTTAGTCAAATCCGACGAATGAGGATGGAAAAAATAACACGCTCCCCCAACCCTGGTGTTTTCTGTGGAGCTGAGTGGGAAGTTGCTGTTCCAACGCCCCGTGTCTCCAGCGCTCAGCCCCTACCACGCCACAGAAGCAGGCAGTGAGCTCCTATCCACCTGCTGGATCCCCTCTTCCATCTAGTGGGAACAAAAGGTAGTGAGTTGAGGGATTACCCTTAAGGAGCAGCCATGAGACTTCAGTAGGGGTGGCAAGGTTGGACGAGCCACCATTATGCTCTAATCCACAGTCCCTGTGAGCATCAGCAAGGTCCAGTTGCACCCACACACCAAAATTCCATTTTTGGAATTGTTGCCACATTCATCTTGTTTGATTACTTTTGTCATGTTTACAAATTGATCCATGTACCACTTCCTTTTTTTTTTTTTTTAAATTGTAGCACAGGAGTTAAACTTTCCTCTGTAAAAGAGTATAATTAACACGTGTGTGTGTGTGCATGTGCGAACACTCTTTTGAACTAGTATAACTTGTTCATTCCCATTCAATGTTAGAACGCGTCAAGACCACACGGTAAGGAGGTTCACATGTTGGAGGCAATAGTATCACAATGTATTTCATGCTGTTGTTCCATAATGTGCCTAAGTAGATAAAAAGAGATCAACATTACACTGGAAGGGTCCAACCTCCCCATTCATACAAAGTTATGTTTAGCTAGTCATAGAAGAAATTTCTCTTTTCCCAGGGTTTTGTTTACATTTTTAAGCTAGTAAGAAGTCAGAATTCAGTCAGTATTTTCTATGCCTCTTCCAAATGCTGGTGAGGCCATTTCCCCTACTAAGTAAAGCCAAAATAATGAAAATAAAGTATGGGGATTAATTAATTAATTAATTAATTAAATCAATAGATAATTACTGATTACCAACAACATACTAGTGCACCTTGCTGGCCACTGATTCACAGCAGTGAAAAAAGACTGAAACATGATCCTTGACCATTAGCAACTGTCTTATCTCTAATTTCAATAGTTTTTTATTTCTGATATAACAAATTACCATAACTCTCATGTCTTCAAACAACACAAATTTATTATCTTCCAGTTTTGTAGGTCAGAAGTCTAACATTTTTTATGGAGGCTCTAAGGAAAAATCCATTTCTTTGAGCTTATAGGAGCTTATAAGGTGTCTGGTTTTTTTCTTGGCGGTGATTGCCACCCCAATAACCGAAGACCACCCCATCCCTTTGCTCATGGCTTTCTTCTTCCACCTTCAAAGCCGGAAGTGGCAAGTAGGCCTTCTTCACTTTGCATCTTGTGGACCCAGTCTTTTGCCTTTCTCTTCCACTTTCAAGGAATGATTAGATTGGATAGATAATCCAGGACAAATTTCCATTTCAGGGACTTTCATCTTAATCACATCTGCAAAATTCTTTTTGACATTTCAGGTAACATATTCACAGGGTCTGGACATCTTTGGGTGAGGGGAGCATTATTCTGTCTACTGCATAGAGAATGGATTTAAGGATTTGGCCTGTGAAAATATTTTCTTGAAATAATTTTATTTCAAGCAACAGTTTAAATTCATATCATATGTTTTGAGACTGGAACTAAATTAAAAAATTACTCAGATGTTCATAATGGCATTCGAGAACTTATGTTTGTTTTAATTTCATAAAGATCCAATTTATTTAAACTTAGATGGAAAAATTCTGGTTTTCCTCATGCCAACCAAGGCCTCTTTTCTAGTAATTTTGAAAGGCTCAACATTCTCAGGTTCTTTGTCAATAGCCATTGGCCACATCTACCATAGAAGACACTAATTCTGATTATTGTTTTCAGTTTTCCTCTTACTAAGCTAAGGAACACTGCTGGAGAGGACATTGAGTCAATCACCAACTGACACCATTAAAAAAAAGAATGTGTGTGTGTGTGTGTGTGTGTAGTTTTCCAGTATCATATACAGTCTACTGCTGTTGAGAATAAATAACTCTTCTGGAAGACAATTAACACGTGGATTCTCTAGAATCAAATAAGTGTGCTTTGTTTCCTAAAAAAGAAAAAATTACAGAGATAAACAAAGATATAACCATATGATTAAATATTGTAGCATAATCAACAATAATAAAATACTAGAACGCATCTAAATAACAATAGGGCAGTGATAAATTCTTATACAGATGATATATTGAAGAATATTTGATTGCATGGGAAATGTTATGATATATATTTAAAAATATAAGATATATATATACTTATTTAGAAATCCTAGGTTATAAAATGTAGCTATATTATGATTTCATCATAAAAATAATTAAAATCACATAATAAATGCACATGAAAATTTAGATATATAAATTTAAGTAGAGCAGTAGATGCACACAAAAAAGTTGAGTGATAATAATGAATGGTGGCATTTCAGGTAACTTTATTTTTAAGAAACTATAATTTCACTCAAAAACATATATTTTCACTTTAAAATGCCATTTGGATTGCAATCTCTGATGCAGCTATTTACAATTATCCACAATAAAAGAAAAGAGTGAAATTAAAGTTAATAGTGTGAGATACAAAGAATACAATAGTGAGATGAAGAGGGAATTGAATGAGTTAAGGTAAAAATTGGAAAGAAACTAAAATTTGAATAGCTAGATCAACAAAAATCAATATTATCAGAATAGATGCTACAAGAATAGTCACACTGAAAACACAGAACTCTTTTACAATTAAGAAAAAAGAGACAAAAGATAACAACCATGATGATGAACTTGAAAGACCTTACCCTCCATCTCACTCACCTCCCTAATCTATTAATATAAGCTACTGATCAAATAAGACTTTTATGCAGCAATTCATGAATCAGGAAGCATCCAATCAGCAGATAGAAAGGAACTCCCAAGAGCTGTACAAGGAGTAAGACTTTTATAGGCCAGCGTGAGCAGAAACAAGGAAATTATCCTGGGTATTTGCTGATTGGTTAAAGCACATTTTCCTTACATGGAGCAAAGGGCAGTCTTGGAGCCTGGTAAGGCAGCATGTTATCCTAGATATTACATATGGGAGAATAAAAATGTGTAAATAATTTGAGTTTGGTATTTAGAATCATTTATGTTGAAAAAATTTTTTAAAGTCATTTCAAAACTAGGCATTATAGAGTTAAAAGTAAATTATTTATTTCCAGATAACTGAGGAAGACAAAAACAAATCTAAATGAAACATAGCTGCTCATAAGAAGATCATGAAAAGGAATGATAAAATAAACATAAAACAAAGACAAATAAAAACTAAAACTAAAATACCAGAATGACAGAAGTAAGATCAAATATATCATTTACAATCTCAAATAAAATGGTTTAAATTCTTTTGCAAAATCCAGTGGTTTGCATTTTATCATAGAAAGATTAAAATAGAAATAAAAGTAAAAGTCTAATTAAATGATACAAAAATATAACAGACAAAATAAAGCAATGCATAAATCAAAAATAAAATTTAACACATCAAATACAAATAATAAAAAGGTTGATTAATGAAAGATAAAATACAAAATCAAAAATTCAAAATGTCTGAAGACCAAACATACATGTTACAACTGCTAATGGAATTTTCATACTTCTTAAAAAATTCAGTAGTTCATGTTGAGTAAAAGAAGACCCCAAATAATTACTCTTATATTATGTCCAAGGACAGGCAAGACTAAACTATGATGAAAGAAATCGGGAAGTGGTTAGATGGGGGGTTTGCAGAGAATTGGATTTACTGGAAAAGAGAACAAAGGAATGTGTTGGATATGATGCTCTATAATCAGTGGCTCTCAAAGTGTGGTCCAGACCAGCAGCATTATCACCTGGGAACTTGATAGACATGCAAATTCTTGGTCCCCACACCAGACATGCTGAAACAGAAATAGAAATTCAGAAGGTGGGACCCAGCAATCTGTATCTTAACATGTCCTCTCACAGATTTTAAATTCATGCAAAACTTTGAGAATCAGTACTTTGTTTTGGGTGATACTTACCTAGATGTAATAAATGATCAATAGAGCTAAATGTTTAGAAACTTTTATTTTATGTAAATTATAATCTTTTTTTGAAGTCAAATAAAAAGACTCACTTTTCAAAAAGAAAAAAGAGGCTTACATTATAAAATAATATATAACTAAAACCCACCCAACAATGTAAGAAGAACATAGAAAAATTATCAACACATAAAATTTTAGAAGGAAAACACAAGTGAAAATAGAGAAACAGATTGTCAGAGCACCTGAAATTAAAAGAAGGTGATGTCTCTTGACTGGTTTAAATATTCAAACCAGAAGAAAAGTTAAATGGATTATTTCAACAGTATCTATTGATTACTATTTGATATGGGATTAATATATAAAAAGGAAAATGCAAGTCAGTTTTATTTAATTAATTGGACAGGATTTTGTGTAATTTCTAATGCTTCCTTAGAAAACATGAGATATGAGAGATCTCTCAGGACAGAGATTTCTTCAATGTCCTGCTCAGAGATTTGGCTTAAAAACAAGGCTTAGTTGTATGCAACAAGTATAGTCTCTATATTCAGATAACTTACCCAGTCAATTACTGGGCAAGTGCTGACAGCTGTGTTCCATTATAAACAAAATATGAATTCTAAGGTAATCAATCCATCATACTTAATATATATTTGTACAATGCCTTTTCGTACAATGTCTGAATGCCTTTTTATCAGATAAAATGCAGTAGTGTCAAAGTAGTGTATTGAGGCATTTAAGGAGCAGTGTGTCAGTGTTGTTAAAGTGGGAGTTAGTGCCATGTCATTCTAGGAAGAAATTTAAAAATCCTTTGATGTCCTTATGGGTAGTTTTAAAAAAATTCAAATGCTTGATAAATTTCATTTCCCCATATGATACTATTATGAGGTTTTCTTAATGGTAAATTTAATGCACAGGAAAAAATATATACTTCTGAATGGAGAAACAAACCAATGGGAATGACTGATTTTCACAAAACCCATTTATTCTCAATATAAGACATCATAAGGATGGTGACAATCCAGCTCTGTTTGGGGTGGTTCTCTAAATTAAACAGTTGGAGAAATAAGAAAACTTCTAATGAAGTGTCTCCTGATATAAAGGCAAGGTATAGAACAGAGTTTTTTATCCTAACTGTGGACAGTGATGTAGGAAATATCCACTAGGATGTACCACTGTCATCTCACAATCAAAAACTACAACAGCAACAACACTAATAATCTCTCAACTTGACCCCTGCACAGCTTGGCATTTACTATGTTCATCAGTTCATCAATCAATCATGACATCTAGAAATCATAATCAATTTCCTCCTTTCCTTATTCTCCTATTTCTTACTAGCACTAGTTTTCCCTTTCTTTTCTTTGTTATTCCTATTCCAATTAGTTTAATCTTAGGTAATACTGTCCAATAGAACTCTCTGAGATAATGGAAAACCTCTGTAAATCTACAGTGTCCAATATGGTAGCCACTAACTACATATGAGCACTTGAAATATAGCTAGAAAGACTGAGAAACTAAATTTTCAATTTTATTTAATTTTAATTAACAAATTAAATTATGACTAGTGTCTATCATATTAAACAGTGCACATTGTAAGCTTCATAACCTTGCTTCATCCATACATGCATTTGGTAATTTAAAAATACCTTTTGTGGGAAACCTACAATATGCCCAGGCATAGTGAAGCTTCAGGTTCCCAAAGGGCCTAGTGACAAAGAAAAGAAAATGGTAGAGGTGTGTGCATAGGAAGTTATAGGTGAGCAGATAAATACGAACTAGGTGATGAGAAAAGACTCCTTGAGGAAGGTGGTGCTTGAAATGAGACTCAATGGATAAAGGGTAAAGATGAGGAAGAGCAGATAGAACTATAGAGTATTAATGAAGCAAAAGGGAACATGGTCCACTTGGGGAGAAAGTAGAGAAGTTCAGTATGGCTGAAATCTGAAATTTGAAGTAAGGAAGTCATGAGATGAGCTTAGAAAGTTAAACAAAGACCTCAATGTCATGTCTAATCATTTCTCTTCCCAACTTTAAAGTCCTTAGAAGATAATTATTAGGTAATGGACTAATCAAGGTTATTTTGGTTCTTAAAATTTGTTTATTTTTAAGCAAAAGAGAGATAATTAGATGTGGAGTTAGACAAGATATACGAGATAGAGAATGGATTGGAGGGTGCAAAATTTGTGGGGATGTCAGTTGGGAGATTATTTCTATAGTCATAGTCTGTAATGACAGTAGGGAGAGAAAATAAATGTATTAAAAAAATTATAATGGAGTTAGAATCAGCAAGATTTGTGATTGATTCCCTGTATGATGTGAAGGGAGTTAGGGAATCAAGACACCCCACAGGTTTCTGACTCTGGCCCATTGGACTTGCAAGAGACTAGTGATGTCATTCATTAATGTGGGAGGGTTTGACCTGGGCTAAAAATTATTTCTAAGATGACTCACTCACATGGCTATTGACAGAAGACCTCAGTTCCTAGACAAATGAACTGCTTCATAGAATTCTTTGAGTGGTTAGAAGGTTTCATTTCCCAGAACAAGTGGTGAGAAGAGGGGAGAGACAGAGACAGAGAGACAGAGAGAGAGAGAAAAAACACAATGCTTTTTATGACCTAGTTTTGGAAGCTGTGCACCATTGCTTCTACCTTATCCTATTTGTTAGAAGGGAGTCAGAAAGCCTAGTTCACACTCAATGGGAGGGAATTAGGTTCTACCTTTTGAAGGGAGAAGTATCAAAGAATTTATGGGCATATTTTAAAACTACTACACTAACATTAGGGAAATACAATCTTATTTATTATAGCAGTTAGCTTTGCTCTAACTATTGCAGGGAAACTTATGAACTTAGTTCCGATCCTACTCATTTACCTTGGTAAAATACATAAATGACAATTTTCAATGGACTATCAGGGAATACCTGCACTAGGAGTGTACTGATGGAAGTGGAGCCCAAAAATGATTCTAAAAACTCATAGTCAGACTGTGTGATGAGAACCAAGAAAGAGGGATATGTAGAAGTTAATGAATCATAGTATTTTTAAAGGGAAGCAGAGGATATAATACACACTGACTTTAGGTTGTAAATAGTTACTCCTGGAGAGGAAGAAACGGAGAAAGGATGTGGATTGTTAGGTATCTCTTATGTTTTATTTATTTTTTAATAAGAGCTCAAGAAAGTATGGCAGTATGTTTGTATTTGTTTGATCTGAATGATAAGTAATGAGTGTCTGTTATATTTATTATATGTATTTTTGTATTTGAAACACTTGTGTATTTGAAGTACCTATAATATTAATAAAATTTAAAAACGTGATTAACTTTGCAAAATCCCAAAGAAAGTTAAGTAGGGTAAGGACTGAAAAACATCCATTTGATTTAGTAATAAAGTGGTCACTAGGGACCTTGATAAAAAATAATTTCAGTGAACTAGTGGTCTAGTGGTTATAGAAGCCGATTTCAGTGGGATTAGAAGTTAATAGGAAGGTTGACTGGAAAGGTCAGAAATAGGACTTTGTAAATCAAAAGAAGTTATATTTTTGTTATTGTTTCCCTCTAAAAAAGGCGACTGAAGTTTATTTATTAACCAAGGTGGGGGGAAGCCAGTAGAGAAAGAAGTCATGCAATATCAGACCAAAACCCCCAAAGAGCAAAACAAGATCCAGAATGCAGATAGAAGCCTTGTCATGAAAGGGACTTGGGTCTTTCTTTGTCTTCTTGTGTGGCGGGGAAAAAAGGTGAGAAGGTGAATGCAGAGGTTATTATTACAACAGGAATTTGAGAGAGTCACTGTGAGAGGGAGGGATGAGCATGAGTAGGGCTTGATAAGCACGGGAAAGGTCTACATATCTGTTTCAGGAATCAGAAACTAACCCATCACAAAACTGTTCTGATACCTGGGAGTACCCACCTGAGTTACCCAGGCTGCTTTCTCAGAAGCAGATGGTGAAATGGAGTTTGGGGTGCAAACGTTTAATGGGGATCAGTGCCTATGAAAGAATGGAAATCGTCTAATGAGTTTTTGCAGATCACTGGGTGAATAGCCACGGATCATTCATATAGTGATAGTAAGTGTATCAATATGGAGAAGTTCCAAGAACAGAACATTGAGTGAAAAAAGCAAATATGATAAAATTTGTGTAAATTTTTAAAACAAATGAGAGGGAGATGAGCCAGCAGAGACTGTGGACTCTGAGCAACAAACTGAAGATTTGGGAGGGGAGAGGGGTGGGAGTTGGCTGAGCCTGGTGGTGAGTATTGAGGGGGGCACGTATTGCATGGAGCACTGGGTGTGTTACATGAACGATGAATCTTGGAACACTGAAAAAATAAAATAAAATAAATTAATTAAAAAAATAAAAAATGAACCAATAATATACAATATGGATAAATGAAGACAGAGTGGAAGTATAAAAAATCTATGGGAACGGTACACATCAATTTACCTCTGGTTGGCATAAAATGGAAAGGAAGGGAAGATTCTATCTGTGAGGCCAGTATGTCAAGCCTCGTGCTTGACACATAATAAACACTATAGGTCTTAACTAATATAATAATAAAACATGTTAACATATGTGTTTTCGTACTGGTGTATATACAGGCATCTGTGATATTATTTTATTTTATTATTATGTTTAAAAGATGTGTACTTAATGATTTTGAACCCTTTCCTAATTATACAAGGTCAATAATAATACTAATTTCTAACATGACATGTGACTTTAATCTCAACTTCCTAAGGGCCAAACATCTACGAGTTGGTGATTAGGTGAAAGAGTCAAGCCTGTCATACTGTTTGAATACGCACACGCACACACACACACACAGGAACCTCCTCTTGGTGTAACATAAGCACCGATAGCCTCATTTAAAGACTAAGACCAAGTGCCTTCGTCTTTTCTTTTTATCTGATGAATTCTTCAAGGGCAGGATGGTGTCCCTTAATGCTCTGCCAGCCAGCCGTCCCTGGCATATTGTGAGCACTCAATAAATAATAATTACTTCAGCCCCTTAATAAACAATCATGCATTTACTCAATAAATAATCATTAATGATAATGAAATGACAGAAAAGAACAGCAAAACTTGAAAAAAGTTATAAATGAGATGTACCTGTTTGAACCCAATTAAATGTGATTTTGTAGAAGGTATATTTAGAACTTGAGCCCTATGAATTTCATATAGGTTTTTTGTGCCTTAGATTTTAGGATGCTCTCGTTCTTTTAGTTCATATTATCACTGATGTCTCTGCTATATTCACATACCTGTATATGAAGCTGTGTTATGCCTGTGTGTACATATATGTATATATCCATATCCCTATACATGTGTGTATATGTGTTTGTAAATGTACAAACACATTTTTTCCATCTCAATCCTATATCACTGATTCTTGGCAAGTCTGTGAGGCATTACATTTATCTTTGTCAGTATGTATATGGGAAGAATCTTCTCCATTTTCTAACACCATTAACACTATGGTGGTCTATTTGACCCCCCAATCTTCTATGCATCAACTATCACAGGTATTAGCTAATATTCTATTAGATTACTATTCGGTGATCTCATAAACTAATTTGTAATGAGGTATTAGTAACTCAAAGGATCATTTTCTTACTTTAGTAAGGATCATTGATACTTTCCTCTGAAAAACTGATTGACAGCATGAATTCCAGACATACATACTGTCCACACACGCTGTTTTGGACATACAGTTCAATAGGGATCCTTTGGTAGTGATCAGATCATTGCATATGTACATATCCTTGCTACACAATTTAGATGGCAGGTGAAAAATAAATTCACCGTGTCATTTGTTCTCAGATATCTAGCTTTTTCATCAAACAAATGAAAAAGTGCAAAATCATACTCATGGTTGTGTACTTTTACTTTTATTTGTGTAGACAGAGTCCTATTAAAATTTAAACCAAATTTCAGCAGTGCCGTTGGAAAACAGATAGCACATTAAAAATCATGTGAAATGTTGTAAACCAACGTAAGTTGATAAGGCCACAATTATCTACCAAATTTTCAGTTTGTTTCTCACTTGGACTTCTTATTGGAGACTCATCCATTTCCTCCTTTCCCTTCCGTAACTGCAACTGAAATTAAATACTCTTCATCTCATTCAGGATCCAAGACATGCCTCTCAAAAAAATGAATGAAGGTCTTCCCTTTCTGAGTTGGTTTCATAGAGCAACTTTAAAGAGGGAACACCCAGACAATGCTTTTATTGATGGGAACAATTTTGCTTAAGTGTGAATGCTTTTTTAAAAGAGGATAATGTGAGAAAGAGATGTAATAAAAGGAATGAGCCTTTTAGATGACAATGGGGTGATAATAAGCACTTGATGTTGTGCTTATGACTTATTTTGTTATTTTTAGTTTAATGGCCTGAAAGGTCCTTTAAAAATCATCTAGGTGGATATATATTACATGCAGATAATAGTGTAGATGGTTGTTTCCGTTTGACTTTAAAATAAACTTCAAAGTCAGGAACTTTTTGTATTATGTTGGATTGTTGAATTATGTATTTTTGAAAGGCATGGTTTTCATATGCAAAATATCTTCCCAACATGTGCATGTTTTGAAAGAATTCTTTTACTCGAAATGTAAAAACACAAAAATAAATACCTCAATTCAACCAGGGAGATTGGTTGATGAGTCCTTTAATGGCACAGTGAGTCAACTCTGCCCCTTTAAAACTCACCTTTGTCTCTACTGCTTTAGCCATCACTGAAGATTAAAGACAGGCTTCAGAGAGGGCTATTCTTCATATTTTACCTGCTCATTAAATGCCAGGATAGTTTTTTACTCAATTATACATCTGCCAATGAAAATGGTGAGCAAAGACAACATCAAGGCCATGTTTTCTTTCCAATCATTGTTCCCTAGTGAATTACAAGGTTGTGAGCTCTCCTACAACAATTTATATTGATCCAGGGTTCATAAATCTGGTACAGGAGACTGCGTTGCTGAGCTATATGTTGTGATCATGTTTTTCTGTTAACAACATTAATCATTCGCTCAAGAGGAAGTAGCAGTTCGAGAGTGTTTTGTCGGGGCTCTTGTCAGAAAGGACATCTTCGCCAAAGGCTTTACTGTTGCCCTTTCCCCTCTGAGTGTCTACACTCTTCTCTACAGGTATTCAGGCCCAACCTACCTTGGACCCCTTTTTAGGCAATGCCAAGATGAACAAAAATAAACGAAGAATTATATACTCCTGAGAAAAATATATGATATTTGTTAGCCACAATTTCTAAAGATGGAGATCAAGTTAAAAGGACACAAGATATATTTGCATATGAAAAAATAATCTTCCATTTTAGTAATTTGAAGTTGGAGATGTATTTGAGATAAAATGATTTTATATGTCGACTGCTTTGAGCTCCTTTTTAAAACACATCATTTTCTCCTTAAGAAGCTACTGAACTCAGGGCGCCTGGATGGCTCTGTCATCTGCCTTCGGTTCAGGCCATGATCCCAGGGTCCTGGAATCGAGTCCCGCATTGGGCTCCCTGCTCTGCGGGAGGCCTGCTTCTCCCTCTCCCGCTCCCCTGCTTGTGTTCACTCTCTCCCTATGTCTCTCTTCATCAAATAAATAAATAAAATCTTAAAAAAAAAAAAAAAAGGAAACTACTAAACTCAAACAGAAACCCGCCAGCACATCTGTCCCTGAAATGTTCCAGGGGAAGACAGTAACATGACTCTGCCAGGTTATGCATCTGGCCATCAACATTTTATTTGGTAAAAAAAGAAGGGCTATGACTAATATACAGGAAATTGTGTTATTTTTGACACCGTGTTATATGAGAGAACAAAACAACGCAAAAAATTAAGCTAGTATAAATGAAATGAAATAAATAAGATTGTTTTAGGTATCACATACTGTAATTACTTCATTTCTTCCCATTATCTTAGTGACCAGACAGAAGTGTTACTATAGAGTTTCTACTAAAAGCAAATGAGTAATATGCCCTATTAGTATCTGATTTTTCATTTGTCCTCTCGTAACTATAGTAACTCTTATGGGAGATTTTTGTTCTGTGTGCAAAGTAATTTGTAATAAAGTAGTTGATTATTTTAAAAAGTGAGATATACTTTGTTGAACACATTCTTCCTGACTCTACTGGTGAGTGCATAGAACATTTCTTTCATTCTTTTCTTTATTCTCCTGTTTTTGTTTTTTTTTTAACTTCCATGAAGAGCAAAGTATGTAGAGGACACTTAGCTTTAGTTCTCAAGACAAATATGGCAGCATTTTATTGTGGGGAGACAAATAGAAGAGCCCTTTAATTTAATTCTTTTCTTGCCAGTGTATAGCAAGTGCTATACTTTTAGAAAATATGGTTCCTATCCTTCATGCCTTCATTCGTGATCATTTTAGAAAACCACTTAAATAAGAATTTAATTGTACACAATTTATCAGACTGATTTCTTTCATATCGATGGCAGTTTTAATTACTGTTGGTACTATTGATTTGGCAGTTATTCTCGGTCTGGAAATAGAGAGGTGAATTGAATTGACTTTTTAAAGTATATAAAATGGTAATAATAATCTCCAGCCCTTCGTGCAAAGATCTCTGCCCCTAACTGGCAACTTGTAAGGCCATGGATTCTCTCAGCATTATCTGTCTGATAAAGACCATTTTTAATGCTACAATCTCATGATGGATATAGAACCAGATTGCTGAAGATTTGTTCACTGCTTATTAAGTCATCTTATACCATCTGTACCTGGACTACATTTTGCTTACAATAAAATTAAAATGAGTCTGTAGGTAATGAAGACATTTAAAGGAGTGCTGAATAATATAATTCAAAGCACAAAAAAAAATACCAATGCTAATATCTTGTACAAATACAATGTAATATGACAGTAAAACCACCGTATCAATAATATTTATTCTTTATGATGTAAAATAATGCTTACAAATCATAAAAACACAAAAAAAAATTAAATAGGGGGAAAAGTCCCTCATAATCTGAGAGGGATTCATGTGATTTTAGAGCTTCTACTCCCACTTTTTTTTCTCCTCATATACTACTTAGTATTGCATGCAAATTTACAAATTAGGATGTCTGTGGAATCCTAATCTACAATGAAGCAAAAACATTTTGCTTGATCAATAAACCCTTCTTGAACACATGAAAATAATCTAAATCACTGAAAAGAATATTTTAACAGGTTGTTTCATAGGGCGGGTCTTTGACAATCTTTCTCCTCCTCAACTATAAAGCTGATTACTTTACAAAACTCAGATCAAGTTTGACATTTCAGTATTGAAATATCGGCTGGTTTCTAGGAATATCCCAAGAAAAATAAATAGTTCTGGAAGGACTGAGATTATTATAGGTATCTTGAGATTTTCATGTAGAAGATTATTTTAGATTTTTTTTCTATGTAGAGGAGTTCAATGGCAAGAAATGAAAGCAACTGCTTCAAGGAATGGCATGGTAATAATTACTACAATATCAAGAAAATTGAGTTGATCCATCTTTAAAAAGCTAATCTAATTAGAAAGTAAGGAGAGAACTTAGTTGAGCCACAGTCTTCCTGGAAGCTCTTATGGTATCATCGATGTGTTAAGGAGATTTAAACCCTCATCTCCAGTGAGGTTTCTCTTCACACTCCAGATTCGTGCACCCACTGAGCAATACCAACCATTTGGACATTTTAGAGTCAGCTTCTACTCAACATGTCCAAAACGGAACCTCACCCATTGTGCCTAAGCCAGAAAACAAAGGGGGAAATCTTTATTCCTTTGAACTCCAAATTCAATCAATAGTCAAGTCCTGTGATTGTACTATTTAAACATCCCTTGCATGTTTTTCACTTTTTTCTGTAGCATGATGACAGCCTGCATTCCGACCACCATTGCCTCTCCTCCAAATACGCTACAATATAGCCTCCTAGTTGGCTTCTTGGTCCCTTTCTCTACAATCCACATTACAGAAGAGAGATAGAAGGGGGGTTGGTGAAGAGGGGGAAAGTAAGTGAAACTCTGATTTAGACGCATCCTTGACAAAATCTTTAAATATTTTCTGAGTATAAACAATTGAAAGTGGATTATGGTGGTTCTTATGCCCTGGTTCTTGCTTTCCTCTCTAGCACATCTCTCTAAGCCTCTTGCCTTAAACTCATTGAAATATATGTCAATGTAACATAACACATCACTCCCTTCTTGAATCTGTGAACATTTTGCTTTTTTGAATATTATGTTCACCCTTGTCTGACTAATCTCTACTTATCTTTATGATATTATCCTTCTTTCTCTTTTTTGTTCTACCCTTTGTCTGGCTAATCCCTATTCATCTTTCTGGTATTATCCCTCTTTTTCTTTTTGTAAATATTTATTTATTTATTTTGGAGAGAGAGTGCATGCATCTGTATGGCGTTGGGAGAGCAGAGGTAGGGGGAGAGAGAATCTTCAAGTAGACTCCATGATGAGTGCAGAGCCCAACTCGTGGTTCCATCCTAGAGCCCTGAGAACATGACCTGAGCTGAAATCAAGAATTGAATGCTTGAGTGTTGGATGACTGAGCCACCCACATGCCCCCCTCAGATCACTTTCTAAATGTAGCTTTCACTGACCCTAAAGGCCTGGCTGGAGACCCCCTCCCATAGGCTTCCAAAGCACCTGTGCTTTCTTCATTAGAGCGCTTACCATACGGCACTGAGATTCCTGACTACTTGTAAGGTATTAAGCTGGGAATTGTGTCTCTCTTTTTTATTTTTATTAAGATTTTATTCATTCATTTGAGAGGGGGAGGGAGAGACAGAGAGAGATAGAGAGCATGAGTGGGGGTATGGGAGCAGAGGGAAAAGCAGACTTCCTGCTGAGCAGGGAGCATGATGCAGGGCAGGATCCCAGGACCCCAAGATCATGACCCTAGCTGAAGGCAGATGCTTAATCAATTGAGCCACCCAGGTACCCCAGGAATTGTGTCTTTTTAACCACTGTATTGCAGGTTTATATTTTCCAGATTTCTCTCATTTCTCCTATCTATGTACTTTGGTTCCTTCCAAATGGACTATCCAGAGCTTGGTGAACTTGTCCCTATAATTCTCCCTCTCTCCATTATTTTCCCTTGAAATCACCCGTATTTCCCCACATTTCACTTGTTCTCCAAAGTTCTGCCATCTGGCTCCCTATCCAAGAACACTTCCCTGGTTACAAAGTGCAGAACTCCTTAGAGCCTTTATAACAGGTAACATTTAATTGGACTTGTATGTTAGATGTCTTTTTGATAGTCTTCTTCTCTTCCTTATAGCACGTAGGAAGAGATGATATATTATGCATCTGTGTACCCTTAATTCCTACCTCTTAACACCCTTAACACCAGTACCATTAAATAAATATTTAATGTGTAAATAAATGCCCACTAATCTCCAGTTTTAGAAACTCACATACCAGATATACTAATCTTTGTCTTGGTGTCTCTCTTCCTGACATGCCTTCTCTTTTTCCATTCTGAAATCCCTCTGTTCTTTTCCTGATTTACCTCCTTAAAGAGACATTTCAAATATCATATCCTTCATGGATGCCTTTATGAACCCACTTGCCATACTCTGACTTCTTCCCCACTCTCCTTTTCCTGTATGCTTCATATTATATTATAGTATAGCATAGTATGTTATATTATTATATTATTTTATATTACTTTATAGATGTTAACATATTATGTTGGTTATTTTCAGGTTATTTCAAGGATATTTACTTTGTCTCTGAAAACCACTTCTAAGTTCTGGACAGAAGCTTTCCAATAGGACTCTCTGTTGTGATCAGCATGGTCTGTGTCTGTGCTATGCAGCAAAATGCTCACTGGCCATGTGTAGCTACTGAGCACTTGAAAAGTGGCCAGTGTAACTGAGCAACTAAAATTTTAATTTTATTTAATTTTAATTAACGTATATGTAAATAATAACATGAGGCTAGAGGCTATTATATTGGACAATGCAGTTTTCAATGCCAAAGAGAGACTATTTTAAATTATTACTCTTCCCTAACATGTCTGGTACCTAACAGGAAGCAATTCCTCATGTTTATAAAGTATTTTACAATAAATATTTAAAATACAATTAAATATAGAAAACTACTTGTTTCAGAATTACTCTTTGACGCAGGTGAGATAAATACTATTAAACCTATTTTTTAGATATAGTAACCAAGAGGGCAATTGACTAAAAGCAAGGCCATTTAGAAACCACTGGCAGATTCGAATCTGCCCCTTTAAAAAAAAAAATATCCTGGTCCTTTTCTTGTCAACGTTATGTTGACAATCAATAAAGTCTATCAGTAAATGGAATTATTAAACTAAGAATTTACTTAGATCCTAGAATCTTCATCAACTGGTCATTTATTTATACATTCCAAAAATATTGATTGGACCCTGACAATGAGCCAGGCATGCTACGACCTGGCAATAAAGTGGTGAATATGTGGATCCTTGGTCAGAAGGGGCTGGTTATGTGTGGGCTGGGGAGTGGTAGCGAGTGGCAGGGAGTGAGCAAATCAGTAAGTAAATAAATGAATACAGTTGGCAAAAAGTGCTGTGAATGCTACAAGCTTGGTGGTTAGGTAGAGAGTAACTAGGGAAGTCCCTTGCAGATTAGGTTACTGGAGGAGAGTTCTCAAAGGATATAAGATGTGAATTGAGATCTAAAAGATGGAAAGAGCTGGAAACTAATTCTAGGAGAGGGAACGGCAAGTCCTGAGGCTGAGAGGGATTTGGTGAACTTGAGGAACAAAAAGGAAGCTCATACAGCTAGAGCGTGGTGCCTAGGGTAGGGGCTCTCTTTGTCTGCTCCGGCTGCCATGACAACATACAGAGATGAGGGGACTTAAACAGCAGAAACGGACTTTCTCACAGTTTTAGAGGCTGGAGGTCTGAGATCAAGGTGCCAGCAGGATCAAGTCTGGTGAGAACTCTTCTCGCCATGCAGACAGCTACCTTTTTTCTCATGCCCTTTCTGTGGTACACGTTCATGAAGAGAAGGAGGGAGAGAGAGAGAGATCTTCAATATATCAGTTTTGGTTTACAATACACTTTTGGTATACAATGGAGTCCATAGCAGGGACATATTATTAAATAGGATTAGAAAGAAAAGTGGACTTCTGTCATTTCATGCCTGGTAAGGAATTTGGATTTTATTTAGAGAGCAAATGAAAAACATGTAAAAATGGAAAAATCTTAAGTATTAACTCAGCTTTCTTTTAGCTTCTAAAAAATGTGTTCATTCAGTGGACATTTACTAGCTCCTGTATGAGAGAGACAGTATGCCAAGCTCTAAGACCACAAGGATCAGTTCCAGGTAAAAAATAAACTCATGGAAAAGCGAAGTCTTTCCCCCAGAGGGTTGGGAATAACTCTGACTCCTACCTTGCAATATACAGAAAAATTAATTGGAGATAGACCGTAGACTTTAATGTAGAAGCCAAAGCTCCAAGGCTTATAAAAGTAAACACATGAGCATATCTTCATGACTTTTAGGTAGGCAAAGCATTCTTAGAAAGAATAAATATGTATAATATAATGCATTAATTGTCAATCAATTATAATATAACATGCAATACAATACAATATGCTTTACAATTAAGTACAATATACTATAATATATATAATACAATACAATAATTGAAAATTACACCATCAAAATTAAAATTAATAAAACTTTATGGGAAGTTATGGAAAGACACTTAAAAATAGAAAGGCAAGCAAAATACTCAAAGAAAATATTTATAATGCATTAAACCAAAAAAGAATTGTAACTATGACATATAAAAAAAGTCTTACAACTGAATATTAAAAATATAAACCATAAAAATATGGGCAAATAGACACAATAAAAAATATATGAATGGTCAATAAATACATGAGAAGATGGTCATCATAGGTCACTGGGGGAATGCAATTTCCCTGCACTCACTAGAATTACTAAAACAAGAGATAGGCAATACCAAATGTTGGTGGTGATATAGAACAAGATAACTGTCACATTTCTAGTGGAATTGCAAAATGGTATAACCAGTTTAGTAGATCCTGGTATAGTTAAATATACACTTACCCTATAACTTAGCAATTCTATGCCTTTGTGTTTACCCAAGATAGATAAAAATACGTATTCAACAAACACTTGTACATTTGTGCCTGTAGTATCTTTATTCATAACAGCCAGTAACTGGAAACAATCAAGTGTGCATCGACATAAGAATAGATCCCAACGTGTGTTATATTCATTTAATGGAAAAATAGTAACAAAAATACTAATTCATTCAACATCATGGATGAATCACAAAAAAAATTCTGCTCAGAATCTTCTGAGCAGAAGAAAACAGTATGAAAGACTACATACAATGTAATTGTCTTTATATGAAGTCCA
>CM052800.1:56586655-56637991 GCA_028533885.1 Nasua narica | reverse complement strand
CTTTGGAATCACTTTTCCAAACGTCCTACCTTTCCGAAGGTGGTCGATTTTCTGCTCCTAGAATTGCTCTTCTTCCTCTCTTCTCCCTCCTGTTGAGTATGCTGGCTTTTAAAATGATTTATTAACTATCTAGATGAACTTCTGGGTTCCGACTCTATCTCAACCTCCTACTTCTCCGCCATCTTGCTCCTCCTCCTCCGAGAAATCTACATCTTGAGTGGCTGCTGGTTACATAAGTGTGCCATTTGTCATAAGTCATCCAACTCCACACATAAGCTCTGCACATTCTACTGTGTGTAAAACATATAAAATAAAAAAAAAATTCCTAATAACATATGATGAGTAACAGGAGGGAAATGCAAAGAAGTATCTGACTGAAATGTGGAAAGGAATCAGGAGTGAAGTGTATAATTGAATCCGACTCGACCCGTGTCGGACCCAGACAAAGAGGACTGGACTGACTTGACAATGATATTTCACTGGAACAGGGACGTGGGCCAGGCTCAACGGCTGGATACTTCTGACTTTTCTTTCCCACCCCCCCCCGCCTTTTTTTTTAAAGATTATTTATTTATTTATTTGACACAGAGAGATCACAAGTAGGCAGAGAGGCAGGCAGAGAGAGAGAGGGGAAGCAGACTCCCTGCTGAGCAGAAAACCCGCCGTGGGGCTCGATCCCAGGACCCTGAGATCATCACCTGAGCCAAAGGCAGAGGCTTTAACCCACTGAGCCACCCAGACGCCCCTTTTTCCCCCCTGTTAAGCACAAACAGATACTACTGTAACTACCAGGAGGTTCTGACCTTAAGAAGAAGGTAGATTAAACCTTGTGACGAGATCTGAATATTCTCATTAGTGGCATCGGTTGACTTTGTCAGGTCCCTAGTTTGAACTCTGCTAGGAGGGTGGAGAATTTTCCATTTTGGAACTCATTGCTGTTGTTGTTCTGCTGCAGCCTGAGAATGCTAACCTCCAGGGCATGGGGCAAGCCTCAGCTGGTTTAGCCTTATTAATAAGGGAACGGCCGTTCAGCTGTAGTCAGTTTGGAAAGGGTGGGGATGTACATTTTTTATGTGTTTACTTGCTAATTTTAAGTAAATGCATAAGGTCAGTGGTTGAATACTAGCTTTAAGTTCAAAGTCAAAATGAGACAAATTAAAATAAAAACATCAGACATCAGATTAAAAGACTTTCAGCTTTTTTAGGAAAATGCTGGAAAATATGATGAATGCTATACAAGGAAAAGCAACCGTCCTCTCCTCCTTGCTCCTTTCTCCCTCTTCCTCAAACACCAACGGGTTTTTCCTTGTAATATTTAATATAATTCTTGTCATGACTTTGAAAGAGGGAAGGTCAAATCTTTACTGATTAAAAAAACAAAACACTAAAGTTCAAAAGATTAACTTGCCCACATTTGCATGGCTAGAAAGTGTAGTTGACACCTGAATTAGATCTTATCTACACCTATCTGCAGAGTTGTGAATCTTTCTACCTAAAAGACACACTTTTTTTTTAAGATTTGTATTTATTTATTTGAGAGAGAGAGAGCACAGAGGGAGAAGCAGACTCCCCACCCCCAGCCCCCAGAGCAGGGACCCCGACTCAGGGCTTGAGCCCAGGACCCTGGGATCATGACCTGAGCTGAAGGCAGGCACTTAAGAAACTAAGACACCCAGGCACCCCTAAAAGACACACTTTTAATCTAGATTCCTTCCAGGGCTATTTGTGTTTAGCTAGGTGGCTAATCCACAAACCGAAATTTCAGGAATCTGAGGAAGAAGCAATTTAGGAAGACAATTGGCGGGGAAGGCTCCTTATATAACATTATACTTGTTCCTAGTCTTGTCAGGCTGGTTCGGTGCACTCGAGCCTAAGCAATTGAGAATGGGCGGCTACCTCTGCTTTCTCCTGTGCCCCCTGAGGAGAAAAAAGTCAGGGTCTGCTTGGCCTGTGGTGATTGTTATGTGGACTTGGCATTTTACATTCGATTGCCTGGTGACTTCACAACATTACCACTCAATCTATTTGGAAAGCCTCTAAATTTGGTTCTTCCTCCCATTTAGCTTGGCCAGTTCGAAAGAAAAAGGTGGCTCATTGACTGCAATGTGATTGGTCCTCAGAAAGCGCCAAAGGAAGTTTTCATGTATTTTTGGAAATCATTTCAGCATATGGCCTACCTACTTAGGTTTTACTGAAGCTAATTTTAAAATAGTTTGCAATCTTCGGGCAAATAGACAAGAAGGGACCCCAGAAGGGTGTTGGAGGTCATTAGACAACTGGGCAGTGTGGATATGATTGAAACCATGTAGCATTCACACATGCTGTACATGTGTTTTTCAAAATATTGAGACCTCATAACTCTTCTACCAGTCAATATAAAATGTTAAATTTCCCTCAGTCTTATTTTCCTTATCTTTAAAATAAAGACATTGAAAAATAAATAAATAAATAAATAAATAAAATAAAGACATTGAACCTGTTGATTTTTAAGATCTTTTCCTACAGAAACATTTCCTTTTCTATTCTGTAATATGCTATCCCTATATATTTTTGTGTTTCTTTAAAATACAGAAGGGTAAATAGGATGGATTCATTATTTCATTTGTTCATCTGTTTTTCCATCCCACAAATATTTATTGAGAACCTACTAAGTGCTGGGTACTCTGTTGACTCAGGTGCAACGAAGATAAATAAAGCACGGGGCCTGCCCTTGGAGAGAGAGATCGTTGCATAGAGTTGGATAAAGCTCTACGGTACAGAAGGCTGGTGCCATTCTTATGGGTGACATTCTTCTCAGAGACGACAGATGCCAACTGCTCTTCCTTTCATCTCAAAACTTAAGAAAGGTCCACTTACTTCACAAGCCAACAGGCACACTTCCCTCTAGCAATGCTCTTATCTTCTGTGTAACTTCCTCAGAACCAGGAATTTTTTTCCTCTTTCTTCTTCCTTTTTTTTTTTTTTTACATAAATGAATAATACAGGAGACAACCAATAGCCAGTTTATACTCCCTGCTGTCCTTCTAAAGCTTCATAGCCTAAAATAAAGGTGCTGCGGAGGTGGAGAACCCAATTTCCATTCCAAGATTCACACAGTGGGTTTCAGTCAATTAAAATTTCTGTTCCTAAGATACAGTTGCTTATGGAGGCAAATAGCACCCACATTTGCTGGAAACAGTGATCTTGGTCTAGAAGAGCGGTCTTCCCCGATAGCCACTGAGACCCCAGTCAAAGGATTCTGTTCCATTGCGGCTGCAGGACGTCGTAAAGCTAATTTCATCTCCTTGCTCAGGGATCTGCTTCTTCTTATTACCTGGGTTTTGACTCCTCTAAGCACACAACAAACATCTTAGGGGGGAAACAACATGTTTGTCATTCTTTTTATCCTCACTAATGCATTGGAAGGAGGCCATCTGGCTGCCTTTTGGGTAAATCCATTTTATAACAAGATTTTTTTGTGTGTGATTCAGTAATTAAACCCCTTTGGATAGAGTTCAAGATGGACCTGCCTTATGCTGAATTTTGCTTTAGAGCAAACTGTTAGTCACAGGTGCCAGTGAATTTATAAATCAGGATGAGAAATCTCTTATAGATTTTGGAAAATTAGTCATCTTCCTGAATTTCCTTTCACCTTAGGTGCACTCTTCTTCAGAGGTGAGCAAGGTGAGAATGTGCTTAGAATTGCTCCTGGTCTAACATGGCTAAGATTGCTATCTGCCATCTATCCTAAATCTAATCTCCTAGAACTGAAATGTTGAAATGAAGGAAGGAGAGTATTAATGTTCTTACACCATAATAGCCTTCTCTCGTTACTCATTCATTCAGCAAATATGTACTAGCTGAGGGTACAGAAATAACTAGAAAAGCTTGTGAGCTCAACTTCATAAGTCAAATCATCATGTCAAATCATTATGACATGATTTATTAGAGACCCAATATTCTTTTTTTGTTGTCATTTTTACATGGGGGTTTCAGTTGTCAAAGTGTGATATGATATAACATTGCATTTGGAATATTTTCTAAGAATAATTTATTCTTTTTGGATGAATTACCTTGCCATCTCAACTCAAAAAATATAAATCAGTACAAAAATATTGTTAAGAGTCAGGTGCTCAGTCATGTTTTCTTGATATCTTGTGAATAAATTTTCAGCTTCTTGGTTTGTTGTGCTCCTAATTTCTTTCGCCATGAGTCATGGAAAGTTAATATTCAGTTTGAGAATTTTCTTCTGGCTGATGATTCCTATGAAAATACCTTTGCAAAAACATCATCAGTTTGGACATAATTTGCCTTTTTTCTTGTTTTTTACATTGCACCCACTTTTTTCTTTTCTTTTCTTTTCTTTTTCTTTTCTTTTCTTCTCTTTTCTCTTCTCTTTCTTTCCTTTTCTTTTCTTCTCTTTTCTCTTTCTTTCCTTTTCTTTTCTTTTCTCTTCTTTTTTAAAGATTTTACTTTCTTATCAGAGAGAGAGAGAGAGAGAGAGCGCGCACAAGTAGGGGGACCAGAAGGCCGAGGGAGAAGCAGGCTCCTTGTTGAGCAAGAAGCCTGATGAGGGACTCGAACCCAGGACCCTGAGATCATGACCTGAGCTGAAGGCAGATGCTTAATGACTGGGCCACCCAGGTGTCTCTGCACCCACTTTTGATTGGTGAGATGAACCATTCTCAACATGCCTATGTGTTCTCTCAGCTATGATCTCGTTATAATGTCATTCATATCAGCAGCACTGGGAGCTTGTTTGACAAGAAGAGCAACCCTCTATGACAGTTAGCTGGGTAACAATTCACTTTTATATCAAGCTAAGTTGTTTGTATCTTTTAAATAGATAATGAGCTTGGAACTTCTCCTCAGGCATAAGAATAGCCTGCTTTGGGAGGAGTCGGTATTTGAGCTCTGGTATTTTCCCTCCTTGGGCATAGATTTGCTTTCCTTTTGAAGCCCCATGAATGGTCGCTGTGGTCTAGTTCTCCTTGAGCAGAGACAGAATGTTCCCGAATTCCTGAAAATTCACCAGATGGTACCAGACTTCAGAAAACAACTGGTGACTTTGGCCTCCCTGTGGCTTCTGTGTTGACTGACATAAGCCAACCTCCACAAATGGACAGCTGATATTTATGGTTAGCGATAAATGTACTATATGACTTAGGTCTAGACTCTGCAAGGACTAAAGGGGTAACAATGGGTTTGGGGGCATAAGACCAATTGTTGGAATTACATTTGGGGTCATATTTGGAAAAGGTTTTTTTCTTGCTCTCACTGAGGTTCTTAAAAGCTGCTTATACAGTTGTGATTCACTTTGAACCTTCCTGAAAACAAACTTCATCATGAGATTTTTAAGGCATTTTTTGTTCTGGTTGGGTCCCACACTTGAAGAGAAGATTATCTAAGTAGAAGCCAAGACATGCTGCCATCCAGACATGTTTCTAGAGAGGAAAATTATCACAGGTGCAAAAACTTCTCAAGAGCTCCCTGAGTTTAGATAAAATTAAAAATAGTTCATTGCAATATTGTGAAATATATTTTTGTCACACATTCTTGCGAGTACTACGGCATGATTATTTCAAAGGATTGTCAAACTCATCTTGTGTTCACAGGATTTTTGTGTAGTAGTGAATCTTTTTTTTTTGGCTTGTGCGTTTGGTTCTTCTTGGCCATAGTGGATTGTTCTTTGTGTAATGTATGGATGTTGGAAGGGACTGAAAGACATATTGATGAATTTTACAACTTGCTAGCTGGAAGCCCTCCTTGCTAGTGAGAGTAAATTCCAAAGATTCTCCTGTGGAGAGTAGTCTTGGGAACATGTGCTTCCTTAGGCAAGAGTAGGACAGCTCTCTTAGACTGAGGCAGCCAGTGCTAATGATCTGGGGTTCCATCAGCGACTCTGAGTTGATGAAGTCTAAAGTGAAAAGGGTTGAAAGGCACAGTAAGTATTTGGAAATGCAAACTGAATGTACATCAAGAGCATTGCCTGTGCTGGTCAAATTAGTGATCAGAACAATGCAGTGTATCTCTGTGTAAATGAATGACCTGTTTTTCCTGAGTTAAACCTGTTAAGTAAGTACCACCAGGAGAATAGTAGATGGGGTTGCAGGTAAAGGACCGCAAGACTTTTTTTTCCCCTCTGGAAGAACTAGCCAGAAACGCCATTGATGGAAGAGTCACGATCACATGAAGAGGCAGGAAGTCTTTGAAAGTTAATAGATTTTTGGTTTTTCTATTTCTTCTTAGACACATTAAACTATGAATTTAACTTTTATTAGAATTCAATGATATAGAGGTTTTAATTAAAACAAGTGTTGATCTATCATACCTGTTCTCCATCCCTGAGTTCTACTTCTTAAGATGAACATCTATGTAATAACTGTTTCTTCTGGTATTCCTCTCCATTTCCTAAATAGCAGAATAATAGTGTGAGTTCTTGATTGAAAAATTTTAGACTTTATGGTTTGATTTCTTACTACAGACAATAAATATTTACAACCATTCCTCCTGCACCCTTCCCTCAGCTGTACATGTTTCCTTCCTCTATCATTCTAATATAGTTGTTTTGCCACTTTAGGTTAAGTAAATGTTCAGTATTTACATTACTGTTATTACATAGATGTCATCAACTGCTGAGTCACTTGACATAATAACACGACTTTCTTATATGTGTATAATTTTTGCATTTTTTGTCTTTTCTAAAGTTAATTCTCTTAAATTCATTTTTATGCATTATTAACTCATAAAAATCTGTGAAAAAACTGACCAAACACATCAAATAAGCTATCTATTTTTAATTTGAGTTTTTTATATTTCCCCAGGAACTTTTAATTTTCTTTTTCAAATCTTTGCCTGTCAATTGCCAGATATTCTGGGGATCTTTCACAGCCATCTTGTCCTTTTTTGTCTTGGATTTCACATTGCTTTCCCATTTTCTGCATTTTTTATTCATTCTCTTATTCTGTTGGAGAGCATTCTCCAGGAGCTTTCTGAGAAAGTTTGCATAAGAGATTGATCTTCTGAAGGACTGCGTATCTAAAGATATCGCTATTCCATTTTCTCAGTCATTGGTACTTTGGCTATGGGATTCTGGGTTGTATGTTATTTTTTCACTATCTCCTATTTTCGCATTGCTGCTAAGAAGTCTCATACTGTTCTGATTACTGATCCTTCGTAAATGACTTTTTTTCTTTTTGTCTCTCTGGGAGCTTTCGCAACCTTTTCTTTCTTTTTCCTCCCTTCCTCCCCACCTCCCTATCTCTCTCCTTCCCCCCTCCCTCCCTTCCTTTCTTTCTCTCTTTCTTCTTTCTATTCCTGGTGTTCTTGTTGAGATCTTTAAATCTGAAATTATAAATACAGTTCTTAAAAGAGATCTAGAAAATGGAAAACTTACTTGTATTTTGTGTTCAATAATTTCCTCTTTGATTCTTTTTAAAGATTATTTTCCTAAAACCTTTATAAATTGGATGTTGACCTCCCAGACTGATCCTTTTCTGACCTCCACCCCCGCCCACATTTGTTTTTCTTTTAGCTCTACTTTCTGAATCAATTCCTCAACTTTATTTTACAATATTCTTATAGGTTATTTGTATTTCCTATCTTATCTCATTTTTAAGTTCCAAAAGCACTTTCCCATTATCTGAATGTTTTCTGTTTGTGTCATCCTGTCCTTATTACATGGCTGTAAACTCACTCCTTACCTTTCTGGGAATACAAGTTGAAGAGTTTTCTGTTAGTTTTTTTTTTTTTTTTTTGCCTCTTCTTTTACATTAGAGTCTTTTTTCCAATGTCAGGTTTTTCTTTAGATTAAAGAGATAAGATGTGCACTTGTTTCTAGAAGTACGGAAGATTATTCTAAATTTTCCTCTTAATTAAAATAAACTTATGAAAAAATTATATAAAATTTTAATTAAATGCTTTTTAGGCCTGCACAAAAGAAAGAGACCAAAAACAAAGTGGAAGAACCCTTAAAGTTAAGACACACCCAAGCATATTTTCCTTCTGAGAAATTCTCAAGAGAATGAATGAGACTGCTGGATTGGATGGGAGGCTGGAAGTGTAATTCCAGCCTTAACACTCTTTGGACACACCTTTAAATATATTTTATGTCATTTCTCATTACCTTAAGTTTGACTTCAGCATATATAAACTTTTTACTTTTCCTCAGATTTTACCATTGTATAAGGCTATGAAAAGCAGATGGGTGAAGTGAAGATTAAGGAAGAGGGGCAAATACCCATAGAATTCTTGATGGTTGGAGTTTTGGAGACTCTTGGTCTATTGGGAACAATGGAAAGCTTTCTACCACTTAGCGACAGATATTTAGTGGAATAGGAAACATTTCTTTTACTTTCCTCCCACCCAAAACTTTTAGAAGTAAAGTGAGCTAGATTTTCCATAAGTGATAGCTTCTTTCATTTTCCAACTTGAATATGTTGTGTTTCAACATGGATTTTTGTTTTGCTTTTTGTTGTAAGGTAATAAGCATGAGATATTTCTTTATGCAATGTTATATCAAATCTCCTATTTGATGCTTATTCAGACCTTTCTTAGTAACTGAATCATTTAGAGTTTCCAATTGGGAAAGCATGGCTCAAGCAGGAAGATTTTCTTTCTCCACATTAATCACAGGTCCTTATTTCATTTCCCTTCTGTTGTTTTTCTTTTAAACAAAATTTAAAATATATTATTTCACAAAGTAGCCAAGAAAAAGAGAAATTATCCCTCATCCTCTGAGTGTAAAAGAACAGTAGTAATCTAATATTGGGAGCCTTCAGGTTAGTGTCTCGCTTAAAAGTACTTCAGAAACACAGTATTAGAAAAGAAGAAACATATGTCTCAGCAAGCAGGTGGTTGTACAAGAAAAGAATCTCTATAATGGCGGGTCTGCGTTTCTGGAAGCCAGAAACACTGCACAAGCACAGCCTTAACATAACCGTAACAAACAGTAGGGTATGACTTAATGATCAAGCAATAAATAACAAAGAAAAAATTAAGCTACAGGTGGTACATGGAAAAGTGTGAAATGGAAGTCCTGAACTATGGAGCAGAACTTAGCCAAGTAACCTCAACCCTTCTGCAGGACTGTGAAATCTCTGGATTGAACTAAAAGCTTTTTAAGAAAAATTATGTCATCTGTATCTATATCATCTATATCTATATCTATATCAACATGTTTATTCACATGCATTCTATTGTGGCAGAAGTTGTTTCTAATTGGCTGATTATTATCCATTCAATGAATTACTTTAAAACCTTAATTGAGTGCCCACTCTGGGCCTAATCTTAAACCTGGCACAGTGGATGCAGAGATGTCCCAAAGTTCATGGTCCAGTAGTAAAGACAAACAGCAACTTTCCCATTAGCACTATGGGAAGCTGTGGTAAAGGGAAGCAAAGGAGGCTGTGTGAAGAGAGCCTCAAGCCTCCAAAATTTTCAGAGGGAGCTGATATGAAGCCACATGAGAGTGGAAGGCTAGGAGGGTATCTTCTAGGGAGGGGAAGAAGCATATACGAAAGCATGAGAGACTTGGCTCAAATCAGCAATTTGAGTTAAGTATATTGGTATATATGGTGCAAGGACTAAGCAGGTAGATGCCACTTCCTAACGGCGCACGGGAGAAGAATGAGGCACAAACAAGTCAGCTTCGAGAGACCGGGAGCAGAGGATGACAGTTGAAAAGACTGCCTCCGCTAACAACTCCTCAGTCCGGTTTTATTGGATACAAGATAACAACAAACAAAGGAGCAGAAAATGGTTGTACATTAACCACATGCTTTGTAAACAAGAAGGGCTATGAGTCATACATTGATTACAAATCTCATAGATAAGTAAGGAGAGTAGATTATCTAAGGTCAAGCAATACAGAATTTAAAATTGAGCAAGCACAATTAAGAGGATAGTCTTGATTAAAGTAGGCTGTCCCTGAAGCAGGGGAAATAATGTAAAAAATGTAGCAGGCGGCGTTCCGCCCTGAGCAGCCGGGCGTTCCCAGCTGCTCAGTTTCAAGGAGGTATCTCGTCCTCTCTCCCAGAGACCTGTTGCTAATGCATGTTTTCCTTAAGGTAACATTTAAGCGTGCTAGCCAGGCTAATACAGTTTCTCATAGTTATATTTTAAGTAGTACATTGTTTTGAGGGACGGTTACAGGTAGACTTAGATAAGATTATGAAAGGCTTTGCCTGAAGTCACTGTGAAGCCATCGCAGGATTTAGAAAGATCAAACGGGTGGCAGTGTGGCCTGTAGGTTAAAGGTGGCCTGATTACAAGTAGATGTTGGGAGACCAGAAGAAAGGCTGTTACAGTAACAATGTGAAAACTAATGAAGTCTCAAAACAAGGTAATCACAGTTGATATAATCAGATCTCCAAAATTTAAGAAATCTTTCGAAAAGTAGGATTAACTGAAATTGATGACAAATTTGATGGGGAATAAGGGAGTCGGGGAAGATGATAGGTCAAAGATGATGTTTAAGTCTCCGATTTGAGCAATGGAGGTAGTTAGGTAGTTAGGATAGTCTGAGAAAAGAAGCAGATATGGAGGGAAACTAATGGGTTCACTTTGAGATGGGTTCTATTTTTTTGGCATCCAGGTGAATATAACCACAAGTGGTTTTATATAAAAAGCTAGAGGTCAGGAGGGAGATCTGGGCTTAGACACAATAGGGAGTTATTGAATAGTGATAGTAGTTGTTACCATTAGTATGGATGTATTAGCCAACAGGACTGGCCAAGGGACAAACCTAGAGACATGTCGACTGTTAAGGAGCAGATAGAGAAAGAGTAGATTATGAAGGTGACTCAGAAGGACTAGCTTGTGAAGTCAGAATACAAGCGTATGAGAGTGGCCCCCCAGAGTCAGAGCAGTTCAAAGAAAGTGCCTGGGTTACAGAGGTAATTGCTGCAATGCAGTCAAGCAAATTAAGGACTGAAAAGTTGAAAGAGTGATGATACAAATTATCATTCCAAATAGAATAAATCTAAAGAGTAAAGGGACCATGATGGTTGTTTTATGTGTCAATTTGACTGGACCATGCAGCGGCCACATATTTGGCTAAACATTATTTCTGCATGGGTCATGTGTCATGAAGGTGTTTCTAGATGAAATTAATATTTGAATCATTAGACTGAATAAAGCAGATTGCCTTCACCAGTGGGGGTGGGCATCATCCAATCAGTTGAGTCTGAATAGAACAAAAAGCAGAGGAAGGGAGACTTCACTGTTTCTCTGACTGACTACTTGAGTGAAAATATTGGTTTCTCCAGCTCTGAGAGTGGGATTTACACCATGGGCACTCCTCGTTCTCAGGCCTGCAGACTTAGACTGGAATTTATACCCTCAGTTCTCTTGGTTCTCAGGCCTTTGGCTTTGGAGTGGAACTACACAACCAGCTTTCCTGGGTTTCCAGCTTGTAGCCCACAGATCTTCTCAGCCCCTATAATCATGTAAGTTAAATTCTTGTAATAAATCTCTTCCTATATCAATCATCTCTATATCTATATTATCTCTATCTATTTATCTATCTGTCATCCATCTATCTGTCTATTTTATCAATCTGTCTACATATTCTGCTGCTTCTATTTCTCTGGAGAGTCCTGACTAATACAAACGTTGTTATTGATAATTATGTTAAGACTACAAATATAAACCAAACATTCTCCAGGCAAACCAGCATAATATGGTTATTCTACATTTGAAAGAATTATTTCAATGAAGTAGTCAGAATGGTGGCTCTTCATGGTAAAAGTAAAAGAGTGAAGTGAATGATAAGAAATTAAAGTACCTGTGAACATAATATTTTTTTGAACTAGCTTCTATTTAAAGGGGAGAGACTGAGTGGGAGTTAGAGGAGGGTAGGGGGTTAAAAGAAAATGTTTGCCTTGCAGAGGCTTGAGCAAACCTGTATGCAAAAATGAATGCGCCAATGAAGAGGAAGAAGTCCGAGAGTTTACCAAAAGAGAGGATACATGATTGAACCACTGTTGTGTGGGAGCTGGAGGATATGGCAGGATTAGTTTTTGAAAGAAAGATAGAATATCTTTTCTGGAAAGACAGGAGAAAAAATAAATAGAAAGCAAATATAGCAAATGTGTGGGTGGGTGAGTGTAAGGTTGGCCAAGTTTCCACCTGATGGTCTCTGTTTTCTCAGTAAAGCATTCTAGGAGGCCTAGTGCTGAGAGGAGAGGATAAGATTACAGAACAGGGAGTGAAGGAGCAACAGGGAAGGCTGTGTAGTTATTCTGGAGAGTGAGAGACAAGCTGATTAGGAGCGCCATGGGATTTTCAAGAATATTATGGGCCAACTGGACACTGTTAACGTTCAGGGACATGGACTACAGTTTCATGTTTTATGCTACCCCACCCATTTTAAGTAGTAAGGATTGTGCCATTGGTACAACAAATGAATGCACAAAGGAGTGATTCAAGTTCTGGATTATGGTCCCCATGGAAAATGGGAACAGGAGGCTGACCGATGGAAAGAATGGGCAAGTCAATAAACATCAGGTCTCACTGAAGTTAGGAAACAAAGATGTTATTAGTAAAAACACAATAGCTAGAAGGATAGGAAGGTGTGTAGAGAGAGTGGACATAGAACTTTAAGATTTCAGAGGTGTGGAGCACCTGGGTGGCTCAGTCAGTTAAGCAGCTGCCTTTGGCTCAGGTCATGATCCCAGAGTCCTGGGATAGAGCCCTGCATCAGACTCCTTGCTCAGCAGAGAGCCTGCTTCTCTCTCTCCCTCTGCCTGTCTCTCTGCCTACCTGTGATCTCTCTCTCTGTCAAAAAATAAATAAAATCTTAAAAAAAAAAAGAGAGAGAGAGAAAGCTCTGAGTCAGGATCCTGCTGAGGAATCTTGGGTAGGTTGTTTAACTTCTTTAAATTGCAACTACCTCATCTATACATTATAGGTTAGTAATGGCGCTTCAGAGTTTCTGGAAGCACCTGGCATGTGGGTGGCACCCAGTAAATGGCAATTATTGCTGCTGCTAATGCTTTTAACTATTTTATCTGTTGGGATGATATTTGGTTTGACAATAATTTGTAGCTAGAGCTGCAGGGTTTTTTTTCTTTTGTTTTTTAACAGGCTTCCAGGAAGAATAGTGGTTAGAAATCCTAGAAACAGTATACCAGTCTCAGAATTAGTTAACTCCTTAGAGAGAATGCCTTCCTTGTTTTTAAATAAAAACTGCAACATTTCTACCCAGTTACTTTACACAAGTGCTCTTTTGGTCACCAATATTTTTTGGTAAACCTTGGACACACTGAGCAGAACTACAAGGATGCTTTTTTTTTAATTCTGGGAATAGTACAAATATTTGTCCTGTTTCAAATCTACTCATACCCTGGAAAAAGGCAAAATATTGCAGGAGTGTGTGGCTGTGATTTCCAATTAGTTTGTACCTTTCCTGAATTTCCTTTGATTTTGTTAACTCTTGAGTTTCAATGACGATTACTGTCTGCAGTATTCACTTTTCCCAGAAAAGTATACATGAGTTATGAATAAGAAATCCTAACACAAAATTATTTTAAGTTATTTAATTAATAGGAAATATTATTTCATATCATATGTGCCCATATGAGCACAAAATTTGGGTGTGATATGTGTCAGCAAGCCTACTTATCTTACCTAATCTTCTGGGTTTGCATTGGGATCTTGTGTTTCAGTTGCATCTTGGCTTTTTTTTCCCCAGTTGACTTGAATTCCTTTTCTATTAGCCCTGAAAACATGTTTGCTGGGGATAAGTAGCACATTTCTTCTCCAAAACTCAGTCTAATACCCTTAGAATTTACATGACTCATGGGAAAGCCGGAAAAATCACTTCCAATCCTTCTACACTGATTCTGGCCCAGCCTACAGTTTCCTCATACTCTGATCTTTTTGCTTTTTTGTCTTAAAAATCCTCAGACTGCAAAATAGCTCCCACCCACTGAAACAACTTTCCTTGCAAGCCATCAAAATCCACTCTGATCTTCCCAACAGGGGTAGGTGACTTGATTCCTTTCAATGTTGGAAACCACCTCAGTTTCACTAGCTCTCCCATTTCCCCCATCTGCCAGTGAGTTCTGGAGCCTTTTCAAGATTTTGCTCCAATGCTCAAGATTAAGTCTAACTTCCAGTAGCAGATCCTTGATTTAAGCTGTGGGGTTTTCCAAAGAATTTAAGTATTCAACATGAATACTTTAAATGAAAACCGGAGACATTTTTTTTCAGCAGAGCTATGGCTGTGGATCTCTCATGTCTTCTCTTCTAGGTCTGTTTGTGCTATTGGACATGGGTGCCTCCTGAAAGCCCACACAGTGCAGGGGGTCTGGACATGATGGTCTAACAATGTTGCTCTGATGCTCAAGCTGGCCAACAGGTCACTGGTTGGCTTACCCAGCAAGAGTTTTTGCAAAAATTACTTCAATGAAAGTAAAGAAAAAATTCCCATATTTTTTCCTCCCCTGGAAGCTGTAGTAAAAATGGACCAATAAATAATTTTGATTATTTTAATTAATTTTGATTAATTCATCCTAAAGAGAAATGTAAGGTCATGGTTAGGGGAAGTTGCTGAAACCCTACTGAGGCAAATGCTAATGTTGTTTTCAAGGTCAAAGACTAAAAAACAGGAAAGTTAAACTTGGCTTGTCTCTCCTATGGCATGTGTTGAGAGTAGAGATTCAGGGAAATTTAATCTCTTTTATACACAGATTGAGTTATGTAGTCATGAGTTTATGCAATACTAACTAGCTTTAATCCAATGAGAAGTAACTTGATAGAATAAGACTATAATCTGGGAACAACCAGAAAATCTGAAAAAAAAAATGTTCATGCTATGTTGTAGGTCTAAAGAACAGTGCAGTATTAAGCAGAATGAGATAAAACAAATTTTTACCTCCTTTTCTGCTGCTCAATTTGCTACTTAGCATCCTCTCAGTCATAAATGCTGAATAATCTGTGAGGGAATTAGAATCTAAATCAGGCTTATGTAAATGTACCTGTAAGTGCTAAACTTGTTTGAACTAGAAGCAATTGAGCATTACAGGTTTACTTTTTAAAAACCATTTTCCTAAATATCCAGTGGAAAAAAGACAGTCTCTTCAATAAATGGTGCTGGGAAAATTGGACAGCTATATGTAGAAGAATGAAACTGGACCATTCTCTTACACCATACACGAAGATAAACTCGAAATGGATAAAAGACCTCAACATGAGGCAGGAATCTATCAAAATCCTAGAGGAGAACGTAGGCAGTAACCTCTTTGACATTGGCCACAGCAACTTCTTTCAGGACATGTCTCCAAAGGCAAAGAAAACAAAAGAGAAAATGAACTTTTGGGACTTCAAGATAAAAAGCTTCTGCACAGCAAAGGAAACAGTCAACCAAACAAACAGGCAACCCACAGAGTGGGAGACGATATTCGCAAATGACACTACAAAGGGCTGATATCTAAGATCTATAAAGAACTCAAACTCAACACTCACAAAACAGATAATCATGTCAAAAAATGGGCAGAAGACATACAAATGGCTAACAGACACATGAAAAAATGTTCATCAACATTAGCCATCAGGGAGATTCAAATCAAAACCACACTGAGATACCACCTTACACCAGTTGGAATGGCCAAAACCAACAAGACAGTAAACAAATGTTGGAGAGGATATGGAGAAAGGGGAACCTGCTTCCACTGTTGGTGGGAATGCAAGTTGGTGCTGCCACTTGGGAAAACAGTGTGGAGATTCCTCAAGAAATTAAAAATAGAGCTAATGACCCTGCAATTGCACTACTCGGTATTTACCCCAAAGATACAGATGTAGTGCAAAGAAGGGCCACATGTACCCCAATGTTCATAGTAGCAATGGCCACAATCTCCAAACTGTGGAAAGAACCAAAATGCCCTTCAACAGATGAATGGATAAAGAAGACATGGTCCATATATACAATGGAATATTATGCCTCCATCAGAAAGGATGAATACCCAACTTTTGTATCAACATGGACGGGACTGGAGGATATTATACTGAGTGAAATAAGTCAAGCAGAGAGAGTCCGTTATCATATGGTTTCACTTACATGTGGAGCATAAGGAAAAACATGGAGGACATTGGGAGAAGGAAAGGAGGGGTGATTTGGGGGAAATTGGAGGGGGAGATGAACCATGAGAGACTGTGGACTCTGAGCAACAAACTGAAGATTTTGGGAAGGAGGGAGCTGGGGGGTTGGGTGAGCCTGGTGCTGGGTGTTTAGGATGGCACGTATTGCATGGAGCACTGGGTGTGGTACATGAACAATGAATCTTGGAACACTGAAAAAATAAAATAAAATTAATTGAAAAAATAAAATAAATAAAAAGCAAAAACATTTTCCTGACTAAAAGATAAACTTAAACACACACATCCACACATACATATATTCCTAAATTAGTGATTAGATAAATATTTAGGTATGTAATTATTAGATTGTTGTGCGTGAGCCAAGA
This sequence comes from Nasua narica, assembly GCA_028533885.1. Taxonomy (NCBI): domain Eukaryota; kingdom Metazoa; phylum Chordata; class Mammalia; order Carnivora; family Procyonidae; genus Nasua; species Nasua narica. The sequence goes on along the minus strand of CM052800.1, from coordinate 56,621,546 downwards.
AATAGGAGAAATTTAAAGCACTGAAGTAGTTTTAATGAAAGCATAGGGTTTTATGTATATTATTTCTTCAGAAATGTCTCATAAGGAGAGAGAGAGAGGAATGATGAAGCATACCCCTCTGAGGGTATTGGGGCACAGTTTTACCTGAAAAGCTCATATGAATTTTATACTTTACTGTGTATTTATAGCTCTTTGACTTACTACATGTATAATGGCTTTTTCTTTAAAAGTTTATGTATTTATTTGAGAGAGAGAGAGAGAATAGGAGGAGGGGCAGAGGGAGAGGGAGAGAATCCTCAAGCAGATTCCCCACTAAGTGTGGAGCCTAATATGGGGCTCAATCTCAAGACCCCGAGATCATGACCTGAGTCAAAATCAAGAGTTGGCTGCTTACCTGACTGAGCCACCCAAGACCTCCATAATGTCTTATACTTACAATAACCTTTTAAGAGGAAGAAAAAATAATGCCAGTTTTCCTCACCAAATCTTCGAATAACGTGAATTTTCCAGAAAGATATGTTTAGTATCTGTCCTATAGTTTTGTGTACCACTGGGACACTGGAGTGTTGCTCTAATTCAAAGGGTCAAAGCTCTGGTTGAACAAAGAAATCAATAGGGTACTTTTTTAAAAACACCCGTGCCCATGCTTCACTTAAGTCCAGTGAAATCTGCACCTCTAGGAAAGATTCTTAGCATTGATATTTTAAAAAAAATTCCCCAGGTGAATCTAGCGGGTACCCAACAGTGAGAATCACTACTGTAGCTAGAGTCTTACTCCAATTTGGGGACCATGGATTAGATTGTATTAAATACTATCTATTATTACACTTGAAGACAGGTATACCTGTCCTACCTCTCTTTGAACTTGTTTTCCTCATCACTAGGACCCTAGGATAGCTGTTAAGTACCATAATGAAATGATTGCAGGAAAGTGGAAACTCAGTCTGCGGTGAAACCTACACCTATTGTATAGCCCAGTGAGATCCTGAAGATCAGCATCCAAGCCACTGATTTCACAGTGGAGAAAGAGAACTACTCATTTTAAACCATTTGGGCATGGTTTCCCCTCCCCCCATGGTAACTTCCTCCATCTAAAGAAAATTTTAATTTGATGAATCCCAAAAAGTGTTGATTTTTGGAAGTATTTAATAATATAATTTTATCAGTTTGACTTTTTAAAACCCCACCAATTTCTCCTACTCTATTTTCAGTATTTGCTGAAGGATGACATCCCCCTTGCCTTAATCATGTGCCAGATTACTCGTAAACCTGGACCATATGCCACTGCAATTTGCTGATGGGCCCAAGCTGTTTTGGTAGATAAAAAATCCAAGGGGATTAGAATGGCTCAGTCCTCACTGTGAACAGAGCAACGGCAGGCAGTGGGGCAGCTCCCTGCTCACTCCTCTCTCCTTGTCCATGCACTACCCAGATTCTCTTCCTTCAAGTCACTGGTGACCCCAGCACTGGAGATCACATCAAGGCCTGCGAAAGTGTATTACACTCGAAGGAGGCTTTCCATAGACATTCACACAGAAACCAAGTTTCAGAGACACAAATCATGCAAGCAGTGGGATAGAAATCGTGATGTGCTAAAGTCAGAAATGTTTCCTCAGTTTTGGCTTTAGGGTGGTCCCGGTGGGGTAAACACTCTAAATTGATGAGTGACATGAAGCATCTTTCTCCATTATTGGACTCCTATTTTCTGCTCAGCACAGTTAATGGTGATATTCTCTCTCCTCAATGTTTGAGTGACTGCAAGTTTTTCTGCTTATAATAACGAGCCTCTATGATTTCACTTCAGAACTTCTATGACTCTTGAAATCAGAATCAGATGTGTTTTGTTTTTTTTTTTTTGACAGAGAGAGAGAGTGGGTGTGAACGGGGGTGGGGGCAGAGGGAGAGGAAGAGAGAGAATCTTTTTTTTTTTTTTAAGATTTCATTTATTTACTTAAGAGAGAGCATGCACAAGCAAGAGAGCACAGGCAGGAGGAGCAGCAGAGGGAGAGGGAGAAGCAGGCTCCCCACTGAGCACAGAACCTGATGTGGGGCTCTGTCTCACGACCTTGAGATCATGACCTGAGCCGAAGGCAGCTGCTTAACCAACTGAGCCACCACGTGCCCCAGAAGAGAGAGACTCTTAAGCAGACTCCATGCTCACCATGGAGCCCAACTGGGTGCTTGATCTCACAACCCTGAGACCATGACCTGAGCTGGAATCAAGAGTTGGATGATTAACCAACTGAGCCACCCAGGTGCCCCTCTTCTATGCATTTCTTCTTTCTTTCTTTCTTTCTTTCTTTCTTTCTTTCTTTCTTTCTTTCTTTCTTTCTTTCTTTCTTTCTTTCTTTCTTTTTCTTTCTTTCTTTCTTTCTTTCTTTCTTTCTTTCTTTCTTTCTTTCTTTCGTTTTTTAAGATTTTATTTATTTATTTGACAGAGAGAGAGAGAACACAAGTAGGCAGAGAGACAGGCAGAGAGCGGGGGTGATGCAGGCTTCCTGCTGAGCCGAGAGCCCGAAGAGGGGCTTGATCCCCGGACCCTGAGATCATGACCTGAGCCGAAGGCAGAGGCTTTATCCCACTGAGCCACCCAGGCGCCCCTCTTCTATGCATTTCATTGAGGATTTTTTCATTCATCTGGTGTGTATTGTCTGGAGGGAATTTAGGTTTCTTGTTTTTCCAAATTATCACTTTATCTGCTATATTTCCATCCTCTCCAGTTAAGAAAGAGGCTGTAACAGAGAGAGAAGCAACACCATCGAGGAAAGAACTATTTATAATCCTTATTTCACACCTGTCTTTGTTGGTCTCATTCTCTCCTGCTCTATCTAAACTTTTTCCTTGTGGTGTGTGATGTATTAATACATAGCTTTGAGTTCATATCATACCAATTCAAGGACCTCACAGGAATGACAAAATTCCCATAAGCCTATGCATGAAAAAATCTAGGGATGGAAGGATTATATATATATATATATATATATATATATATATATATATCTGAACTGGTGCTCATTACCCTGGATTGCTATCATGAGTAGTCAGGCCAGAGTCACATGCCTTACTTTGTACCCAGGCTCCAGTGATGGGTTATTACCTGGTCTCTCCCTGTCTTTTCCACATGGATATGGAAGGCAGGGTGGTGTGGATATATGTGCACATAATTAATGTAAGAGCCATGAGCCTAGGATTTGAACTTTCCTAGTGATTTCTGGAATTCTGAAAGTTAAGAAAACATATTTTTAAAATTTTTATGCTCTTAGTGCTGAACTCTGTCCCTGAAATGGCTTTAAAAAGTGAATATATTTCTGAAAATATCTTTTTTTTTGTTCTAAGACCAGTTATATCATTAAACCCATACATAAAAATCTCTGCTGCATGGAAAATATATAAGATAGATTTATTTATAGGATTAGAAAACAAAACAACAGAATTTATGATGAGCACTCTGGGTTATAAGCAATGTCAGCTATTGATGTAAAAGATTTACCAGTCTTTTTTTTTGTCAAGGGAAAGAGTAGTAATAACAAACTGCTTAAAGATATATTTATTAGGTTCTGATAGTTACATAAATAACCATTTAAAAATTTCTTAAAATCTTCAAACATCTTAAGTAATTCTTATAAACAGAGTACAAGATGTGGGAAGTGTGAAATCAAAAATGTTTTCACTCATTAGAGATGACCTTATATAGTTTCACCACTTATGAGTTATCGGGACATCTGTAACTTGTGAAAATGATTTTCATATTTTATTCCCAAATATTATGTATTTTCCCTTTATTTTTGAAAACATGTAAACATACAAATGCACATATTGAGGGATATAGCTTTCATATTTAGTTATACTAGGTTGTTAAAATATGAATTAAAAAAATCTATTTAGTAAGACATTCCAACAAAAGCATAATGAAGTGTACTACCAAAATTCTGTCCTTGCTCTTTCACAGAAATGGTCACCTTTCCCGAGGCATAGCAAACTGATGCATCGGGATAAAGAGAAACATCAATAAAGTCAACTATAATTTTCACTTGTGTACTGAAGGTACAGTAGGGGAAGCATAACATTTTCTTTCAATTATTGAAAAAGAAAAGAGTGAATGGAAGATCAGTGTGCTGGTTGAAGGGTCAAGCAGGTAGAGAAATGGAAATCTGCTTCCTAATCTATTTCCATACAATCATTTTAAAGAAAGGCATGATAGGGCGATGGGTATTGAGGGCACGTGCTGTGATGAGCACTGGGTGTTACACTTAACTAATGAATCATTGAACACTACATCAAGGACTAATTGTGTACTATTGAGTGGCTAACTGAACATAAAAAAAGAAAAAATGTCCCACAGGAAAAAAAATAAAATAATCAGTTTGATTATTGCTTAAAGTGAATTGATGCCTGAAAATTGTATTTTGTAAACATCGAATATGCCAAATTGTTTGTCAGGAAATTGATAATCATTAATAATTATTTTCAAATAAAAAAAGAAAGGCACAAAAGGGGGGGTTTCAGATAGGTTAGAAAACATAGGCTGATTTTTCAGTGTGATTATGCCCATTGGCATCTGCATTGGGTGCCTCACATGTCCTGCCTCACAGCTTCCTGGGCCACTTTCTACTTCCGTCATTGATGGTGGCCGGTGGTGTATAGCTGTAGGTGCACAGTGACTTTCGGGGCCCCACAGAGTAGGGGAGGCTGAAATTCAGTCAGCTGATGCTAGTGCTATAGGGTCAAGTGAAACAAGGAAGCAGGAAAGGGATGCCAAGGGGAGGTGGCAAATTTTTTTTAAAGATTTTATTTATTTCTTTGTCAGAGAAAGAGAGAGAGCATAAGCTGGGGGAGCAGCAGGCAGAGGAAGAAGCACGTTCCCCACTGAGCAGGGAGCCTGACATGGGACTCGATCCCAGGACCCCAGAATCATGACCTGATCCAAAGGCAGACACTTAACTGACTGAACCTCCCAGGTGCCCCTGCAATTTTTAATAAGGTGATCAATGAAGACCTCCTGGGGAGGAGAATATCTCAACAAAAGCCTGAATGGAGTGAGAGACTGAGCCTTCTGGGCACAGGAAACAGAGCGCAGAAGTTCTAAAGCAAGCAGCGTGGCTGGAATGTTCACTGGGACAAAGGAAGCCAGTGTTCTTGGACAGAAGCCAAAGAGGCAGAAAAACAGGAGGAGAGGGGAAAAGGAGTGATACCAGGATGTAGAGAGCTTCATAGGCCTCTCCAAAGATGATGGTGTGCTCTCTGATGAGCTGGGAACTGAATGGAAAGCTTTGGGGGAAGGACACACATGATGTGGCTGGTGTTGAGACTAGACCGCAGAGTGTGTGGGTAAGTGTGGAAGCAGAGACATCTGTTAGGAAACTATTGTAATAATTCAGTCAAGAGATAATAGCTTTGTAAAAGGTGGAAGCTATAGATGCGGAAGATGAGGTAAGGTTTTGGATATATTTAGAAGGTAGAAGCAAAAGAATTTGCTAATAGGCAAGATATGAGACATGAGGAGAGAAATGAAGGATCATTCCAAAGTTTTAATTGAAAGACAGGAAAGAAAACATTGCTCTGAACTGAGATTAAGAAGACTACAGTTGAGATTTGGGGAGGGAGCCAGGTTTTGGTTATGATACGTTTGAGATGCCCATTAGACAACCAAACGGAAACATGAATTAGGCAGGAGGGCGAGCATACGTGTCGGCAGTAGAAGAGAGTGCCTGGGATGAGTCATAAATTCGGGAGTCATAATCATATAGAGGATATTTAGAGTCACAAAACTGGATCAGTCACCGAGGTGGTGTGCGCAGGGAGAAACACAGGAGAGGAGGCCTGAGGACAGAGCTCTGGGTCACCCAAACGTGCAGATGTTGGGGAACTAATGAGAAACTTGCAAAGGAGCCAGGGAAGGAGTGGACACTGAGGTCCAGGGCAACCAGAAGAGTGTGAAATCTTGGCAGCCAGATGGAGAGTTTGAACAGTGTCAAACCCTGAAGGGTGATGTGTGGATGAGGATTGAGAATTAAGCATGGGATTTATAAGTGGAGAGGTCACTGGGGACACTGCAGAGCTGTTTCAGGGCAGTGATGGGGCAAAAAACAGAGAGAGTTCAAGAGAAAGAAAGAAGAAACTTGAGAACGGTGAATACTGTGATTGCAAACAACTTCTAAAAGGGAGACCAGAGTGGGTTTGTAGCTGGAGGGGGTCTATGAGGTCAAGAGAAGGATTCTTTTGTTACTGTCGGAGAGATGATGGCATGCAGAGAAGCTGTTAGAAACTATTTGGTGGAGAGGGAAAATTGGAGGAGAGGAAGAATTGCAGTTCTGGTCTTGACTAGGCAAGAGGTCACGTGACCCAGAGGACAAAGGACCTTAGAGAGAAACAAGTTTGTGCAAGATGGCAGACTGATGGGAAGCAAAGAAGACTGTGTGCAAGCAGGCAGAGAGGTGGTTAAGTGTGGTGATGAGAGCTGCAGGGGTTGATTTTTCATGGTTTCTCTTTCCCTGTTAAGTAGGAAGCAAGGTCAACAGTTGAAGTGAAGGTGGGAGCAGAGATCTTAGGCATATGAGGATAGAGAAGGGGGTTCTAAGTGGTCCTCTAGGTGTGGGGGAGTGAATGGCTTAGGGAAGCAGATGTGGTTTCTGAGAAACATTGGGGGCCTGGTTAACAGAGGTGCACATACATTTAAAGTTGCGTGCTTTTCCCAGCCTTGTCTAGCTGGAGGGAGGAGCAGAGCGATCGGAGAGTTGAACTTAACCAGGATGGGGTGTTGTCCACCCAATATGCTAAAATGGGAGATGCGCAAGGGGACCGAGGGTGTACACAAGGGAGAATTTTCATGATAGCAATGGTTTTATGCTAGAGAGAGTCATGGTTGCTTTCAAATAAATTCCCTCCTATGATCTCAGCCTTTCTACGAAAGGTACCACCTCTTCTTCATCAGACTTTGGAATTCCAGAATCATTTTGTATTTTCTTTCCTCTCCTCATCCAATTACACCAACCACCAGGCAGCCGCTGCCATGCCATTCCCACCAGTGTCACTGTCACAGAAGCTAAGTGTAAGCGCGGACCACACAAGGAGGGAATAGAACAGGACAAGATGGGAAAAACAGTCGAGTGTCAGAATATGGAGGCTCTAGAAGGCTGAGTTAACTACTATTCTTACATTAGGCAGGCTTCTTCAGAGGGAACGTCCCAGGAGAATCAGGAGGACGCTGCAGGTTCCTTTGTGAACTAATCTCAGTAATCTGACTTAAAGAGTAACCTCTTTGTGTAAAGAAATCTTACTGGAAAACAGCCACATCCATTTCTTTGCATCTTGTCTGTGGCTGTTTTTGTACCAACAGCAGAGCAGAAGGATTGTAACAGAAACTGACTGGATAGTCGGCAAAGCCCAAGGTGTTTATTATCCAGCCACTTAGTGAAAAGAGTTTGCTAACTCCTTCTCTAAAACCTGAAAGGAAGTGTCCTAAGTGGGACCTTTCAAACTGACCAGGTGTGGCCTTTGTCACAGAACTGAATCTCGTAACATGTAATGAAAACCTACGCTATTTCCAAAGCACTATCTACAAAAAGATCAAATTTCTCAGTGAGGTTAGAGGGGAATTCCTACCCCTCATTTCCTCTCTCCAGAATTATTCCCTAAGACAAGACAAAATACATGAACTGCACCCAGATTTAAACATTAATTTTGGGATGTTTGCCAGACCAGATGGTTAGAAAAGCTAAATACCATTGATTTATTTCTTACCCTTTATGAAGCAACATTAGAGACAATGGACCTTATCAGAACAAATGAGAATAAACAACAGAATGCAGATCAGAGGAGAATTAAGAACAAATGCTATTGGATTTTATTATGCTATAATTAATTTTGTATCTAGAAAAGCACTAATTATTAGCAAATTGTAAACTCCACCAAGTAAGCTTTTGCTCATAGCAGCTGGGCAAGGACGGACTCTTCTGTTTCATGAAAGTCACTTTTCCTCGTGTGATATTGTGACCATAATTTGCAGCATCCTGAGTATGCTCTCTTGCAAATGCAAGTGATCATTCATCAAATACCTTTCGAGCACTTCGGATACTTTAGAGGCTGGGAACACGGGATCCCTGCGGACAATGTTGCCGGGTGTGGTGATTTGCACGCAGAACTGCAACAATAGTTCTTGTTTTGGATCACAGTCCCTTATGAGAATGTGATCCAAGCTACAAATCCCTTTTTTGAAAAACATGTGCAAAGGCGCACATAAGCACAATTTTACATATAATTTCAAAAGGTTAGTTTATTTCCTGAAGGTCATTTGCGAAAGTGCATTTGAGGGTTAGGCCTGTTTTTAGAATCTTTGTGGTATAGCGGAGGCATAACAAAGAGTGAGCCAGTGTGTGTGTGTGTGAGCATGTGCATGTGGGTGGGCACGTGTGTATGTGTGTGCACATGTGAGTGTGTGCACACGTACAAATGTCTTAGTTTCTTTCAGAAATTAAGATGGAAACATTTTCTAGGTGGGAGGATTGGTTTATGCAAAAAGTAATGAGACGTGATATGGCAGGGGAATTGAGGGAGTTAAGGTAGTTTGGAATGACACATTCTGGGGGAGGAAGACTGAGGCCTTGGGGGAAGAGGTTGAGAAGAAACTACACCTTGGCTCATACCAAGTTTTGCATATAGTATGAGCAGACTTTTCTCTTTTCCTTGGGGGAGTGTACCTTCCTTAGGGGGACACACACCATTGGATGTGACATTGGTCATAGAACACTCAGAGACCCATATTTGCTTGCTCCTAGCTGGTTGTATAGTGCTGATTTTCTTTCTTTTTTGTTTGTGAATAAAGTATATGCTACTAAACAAGGATTTTTATGTATATCTTCCCATGGTATTTAATTTTGTAGCAGTCCTGCTGGGTAGATTTTATTTTACCTCTTTCACTCACAAAAGTACTGAGATCCAGGGAGGTAACTACCTTGCTCAAGCCCATGAAGCTGGAGTCATCCTCTTTTCTTTTCTTTTCTTTTCTTTTCTTTTCTTTTCTTTTCTTTTCTTTTCTTTTCTTTTCTTTTTTAAAGATTTGATTTATTTATTTGACAGAGAGGGAGAGAGATCATAAGTAGGCAGAGAGGCAGGCAGAGAGAGAGGGGGAAGCAGGCTCCCCGCTGAGCAGAGAGCCCGATGCGGGGCTCAATCCCAGGACCCTGAGATCATGACCTGAGCCGAAGGCAGAGGTTTTAACCCACTGAGCCACCCAGGTGCCCCTGGAATCCTTTTCGTCTGACTCCAGCTTCTATACTTTTTCTTCTAGGCTTAAGATACTGAGCCAAATAAAAATTTTTTAAAAAGAATAACTGATCATTTCTGGCTGATGTAGAATATTCCCTCAGAGTAAGTCAGGGTATTAATTAAAACCATACTTTTTATTATATGTTTTTACTTAGTAGTTGTCCTTAGACCAAGAATTTTGGAGGGTATAAGCCTTATTTCTATGTGTTAGTGATCCTTCACTCCTACCTACTCTTACTTTGGTTTTCATTTTAGCAAAAAGAAAGCTGGAGGAAGGCTTATCGCTGGCATTGAACTGAGCAAACCGGACAGACCGGAAAGTTCTTGGCAGGGCTAAGAACCTGGATTACAAGTCACTGGGAATTCCTCCAAGACAAGAATTCCAAGCAATAGACAACGTGTGCATCATAAAGAGAATTACACATTAGGAATTTTAGCAAATGTCTTCAGCCTTCTCCAGAGGTGGCAAAAATACATAAATACATAAGTGGAAGTGGAGAAGGCACTGGTGACTTCACAGATAAAGTCCTCTCCTGTGTCAAGTGTGGCTTGAATTCTCCCTGTGAACTTCACTTTGGGGTATAAGAGTTTATCGCTAAAAAACCTTTCCAAAATTTAAACCAATGAACACCTTAACTGCTTTTGAGAACTATATGCCAGTTAAAGAAGAGATAGGGTCAGAAGGGGATAGTGTCCAGGAAATCTGGGTTGTGATCATGTTTAGAACACTGAGCCATCAGGAGATCAGGCTTAGGTGTGGCGCTTTCACATCAGATGACGGCAGTGAAAATAGCTAAAATCCAACCAAAAAAATAGAGACAATGATTGAAGATGCCAAAGGGGCGGCTTCAGTAGATGAGTCCAGCTTGCTTCCTAATTGTGCTTGGGGCCTGCGCTGAATCTAAGATAATACGATTCATAACTTAGCGAACTAATTTATAATGAGACATTGAATCATATTCACAAGAAAGGGGAAAAAAATTGTCAAAGACACCTCCCAGTGTTGCCTAAATGACGGGGAAGCATTTCTGGCACAGAACATGTGGAGCACTGTCCATCTGTGCGTGCCTCTCTGAAGGACAGACAACCTCTGACCCTCTTAATGCAGAGCCCGTCAAGTCACAGCTCTGTTTATGTGGAAGTTTCTGTGTCCTCTCTGGCATGCTTTCCCCTCAGCTGGATCCCAAGCATGGCCCCTTTTCACAGCCTTGCCTCATCTACTCGGAACCCCGCCAGGTGGAGAGGGAACAGCTGGGAAGGGATGAACATGAAAAGCCCCAAGGATTCTACAGAGGGTCCAGAAACCCCTTCACTAAGTAAACTCGTGGACCCCGGGGGTAATTTCATCAAACACAAGGACAGTGTAAGTAGAGAGAAATAAAATGCAAGTTGAGTGCGTGACTGCTTTGCAGGGCAATAGACGTTGGTAACAAGGCTAAAAGTTTTGTATGTTTTTTAGCATTTGGTAATAGGATGACAGACATGTTTACTAAAGCCTAGGAACAGATGCTCATGATACAATAGGGCATTCAGTCCCACAGCAAACACATAAAGTCCCACTGTATCTTCACAATTGAAATACGTATTTTAAAGGTCCTTCCAATTGTTCAGAGTCACTGCTCACATTGCGACTCATTTTTTTTAAAAAAAAAAATCTGTTTCTAAAATGACTCTTCTGTACCATTGATAGGTCCATAACTTGAACTCAAATTATTTTAAGGGAGTAGCAGTTGTTATTCAATCTTATCTCATTCCTCTAAATTTCAAGACATTATTACTAATGCAAATCTCAGAGAGATACGAAGAAATTTCCCCCTCTATTTTGGTTCTTTGAACCATTTTCATTGCCGCTTTGTGATTTACAAGCTGGGTATTATTGTGGAGCTCTTAAATCTCTCTGTGCCTGTGGAATTGTAGCTATGAAATGGAGGTAACATCAGGATCTATCGGATACAGTTGTTTGAGAATTAAATGGAATAATATACGTAAAGTGCTTAGCAAAATGCTGGAACATAGAAAATGCTCAGTAAGTGGAAGCTACAATCACCTTTAGCATCACCATCATTATTCATTTAAATTCAGGTTAGTCAAGAATACAGTAAATTTTAAATGATACATTTTATGTTTGAACATATAACTTCTGATTGTTAACATTACATAATTATCACTAATGTCTAATTTGAAAATGTACAAAGAAATTTCAGCAGCCTCCAAATTTGCTTGGTAAGGGCGTCCTATATACATAGGAAACTTTTTTTTTTAGTTTTTTCAAATTCTAAAAATAGCCAGATTTAATTTTTAGGCATGATAATGTTGAATTTGTGACAAATCTGAAGGATTAAAATTTATTAATAATTTTGTTTGCTCTTTAAATCTAATATGCCAGCACAGAGCTGTGATGTTTTGGAGTTTGTTTATTCAAAAAAAACATGGAAACATTTGTATGCCAATGCAGAATGCTGAAAAAATGTACCACGCAGAGCAAGTTGGAAGCAATGTTTGTGAACCTCAAACTCATCTTGTTTGCTGTATTTTAGGGCACCAGATTCCCCAGGTTTGTTGAGAAATGTTCAGAGATGAGTGGAAAGTGTTTTGAAATCAAAAAAGACGTGCGTCAGTGCCTATCTGCCACAGCATGGAGACCGCCCTTTGCCTAAAGGCCAGCCAAGCATTGTCTTTGGGTCTTCATGTTCGTGTCCCATAACTGGGAGTGTCAGATTGACATCCCTCCAGACTTGGCTACATCATGTGCTGGATTGTTTTAGATCTAGCTATAAGAATAGTTTCCAGGCTTAGGATCAGTAGTAATGAGAATAAAATGCCCCCATAAATTAGTGTTCCGAAGGCTTCACCTGTAATTTAATTGAGGTAGATCCTCCTATAATAACAAGTGTTTCCCAGCTTCCTGCATACAAATATAATGCTTCATTCATGTTGGGTAAGACTATTATGTTTCAGAAGTTTTTCCATTCTGGCTTACCATATTAGGTTTCCTAAGAGTCACTTGTCTTAGACATTCTCTGAAGGCAGATTCTAAGGCAAAGGCTTTTGTGTAGGTAGTGTACTCATGAATTGCTGGAAAGCAAAAAGCAAATGATACTGGAAAGCAAGATATGGAGGCTCGAACAGGACGGAGGAAAAGCCAATGTTGGGATGAATTACAAGTTTGGCCACACCAGTGATGTTCAATTCTGAGCCGTTTTTGTTTTTTCTACAGAGCCTTATGGTAGGTATTTCAGAATTGACCAGCTGGGTATCAAAATGACGGGCACATCCTTTAGCTTCTGTCCCCCATTGGTCAAGGGAAACCATACCGATGTCCCTTTGCACTTCTAAAAGGTCATAGGTTCTTACGTATTTCCCACACAGGTGCATCAAAACCAAAACCAAACAAAAATCAAAAAAACCCAGGCAGAAGTTGAGAGATGCTTAACACAGACCTGAATCAAATGTCAGTTTGCAACTATGGGAAGCTGGGTGAGGCCTTCAATAGAACAGGCCACCACAGCAATCCTGGACTAGGTTGTGGAGAGGTTTTGAGGCAGAACTCAAGGTGTATCTGCTATAGTCCATCCCTTTTTATCTCTCAGTTTCTCTCATTCTCATTGTAGAGTCCCTTTCAAGGTGGTGGGCAAATTGGAGAGGACTTAATGAAAGAAGGTTGGTTGAATGAGCTGTAGTCCTCACTACTTGGACCTAAGTCCTAAGGCCATAATCAATATTTTCTTTTCTCCACTATTTTGAGTTTCCTTTATATTTGACTAGTAGGATGGTCTAATTGGGTGCCCAGTGGAGTGACTCCAGACCTTTATCCTTAGCGGTCTGAAGCCTTAGCTGCCTGGCCCTTGTTGGGCTGTGGTTGTTGCACCTGCTGATACTGTTACCACTAACTGTTGAGGCACCAAAAGACATCCCAGGGAGTCTCCTCTTTTTCAGATATATTCTTCCCTGTCCCGCATGGATAGCAGCAGTTCTAACTCCCCTGTGGCAATTAAGGTCAATTATTATCCCCTGTAGACTTACTCTTGACTTATTGACTCTCCGGCATGATAAGCCCAACAGACCAGAAGGCCATTGTGTGTTCAAGTACTCTAGAATGCACACAGTGTGCCCTGGGAAGTAGGACTAAGTATAATGTAACTGAAAGTGATGGTGATGAGAAGCATGCATTCTGAAAGTGTCACCAGGAGTGATGGTAAGAAGTATCAACCCTACTTCCATCCTTGGTTCCCAGACCTGTATATCCGATGTACCGGGGACACAGAACAAGAGATGAGCCGTTGGTTCCGAATATAAACCACATTCTGGAGAACATCCAGCACCCCACAGGATGCTGGACCCGAGCTGGAGCCTTTGCCAAACCTTTCTACTACTCTATTCCCTAGGTAGCTATTCTACTCCAGCTGATTACTTACGCAGTAAATCTAAAGGGCTCCGTGGATATGTGTCTATTCTTTTATCTCTTTTGCTATAAAATCCGTCTGTTTTCTCAAGATGAAGCAGATAAAAGAGGGAAAGTATATGACAGATACAGGTGCAACTTTGTATTCAACTTAAATAATGATTTTGTGGTGGACACAACTGGTAAAGATAACAAATCCATTTTGCAAATTATTCAGTAAATCCAAAGTGCTATGCAAAAGTTATAGTTTTTTACAGTGACCACAGGATAGGGAATTTTGCTAAGAAAACCATCCACACTGGTAAAGAGCTGTTTATGTGATTACAGATACAGCCAGGCTGATGCCCTGAAGTGTGTGGCACGGAAAGAGAAATGGAAATCCCCAGATATCTGCTACCCCCTCCTTCCTCTCCTCCTTTCTGGAACTTAGCAGAAGTTTTAGCCTTAGCTTCAGGAACCTCGAGTACTGCGTGCAATTGAGAAAAAGGAAATGCAATTTGTAATTCTGAATTTGCAAAGTACTGTAAGAATGATTTATAGTAATGAGTTTAAAAATCAACTTTTTATTGCCTTCTCACCAACAGCAAAGCGTTTTGTACCAGTGAACTTTTGCAATAATGCAGTGTAGTACATTTTTAAAACTTATATAAAAGATAAACTTAAAAAAAAAAGGGGTAGTGTGTGTACAGACCCTGGGGCAAGCATAGCCCAAGTGTAAGGAGCCAGGAGAATAAGGAGAAGTACGTTTGTGCTGCTGCGCGAGCTAAGATGTGAGCACTGTTGCTACTCACCAGGAATCCTAAGCCACAACTGGACTGTAAGGGCCACGTTCTGTGTTTAAGAACATAAGCTTCAAGAGGCTGAAGCAAGTATGTTATATTTGAAAACCATGCAGTTTATTACGAGGATGTCTTGGGTTTGGGGCACTTCTCCACAGGGAAAGGAACTTCCCTGGGCACCACAGATGACACCTACTATGCTCAATTAGTAATGGAGGTGTGTCCCCATCCCCGGGCAGAATGGGATATTGGAACAGAATGTTTCAATGACATCAGCGAAGGTGGAAATGAGGAAAATATGACATTAGATCTACAAGAGAAACATGTCATCCGGTTTCCAGACCAGACAGAAGCTTCTTCTATAGAATATTCAGAAGCGGAGGCTGCCTTAACTCTGGCTCCCATGAGAAGGAAGAGCTGCCCACAAGACTATGTCTGCTCACTGTACAAAACCAGACCTCAATGCCAAGGAGCATGTGCTGTATCTCCCCCTATCTGTGAATTGTAATAAACACATGTGATTCATTTTTAAATGTAAAAGCAATACCTGTTACTGTGAGGCAGTGTTGCATGTGATACCATGGTTGGTTCATGTATTAGGTAAATACTGTAATAGTGGTGCTAGAGGAGTTCTATGGATGTAAAAGAAAAACCCAGGTGCCAAGTCTGGTGAGGATGATACAAGACAGAAGAGGGCCAATGGGATGGAATTGAAATCGGGTGGTTGGTGAGTCTCCTCAGTGATGGTGCCATATTGCTGCTGGTGATAGGGCATTCAGTAGTGGTAGTAGCTAAATCATTCTGGATGAGAGAGAGCCCATGCTATATAGTCTATATAGAGCCTTTATCTCTGGCACAATGGCTACACCATTCATAAATCATGTGTCCGCACCACTGGGCTGAGTAAATAAAATGATTGACAGTTACAAGATCTTGTAACATCTTGTCCAGTTGGTTGTTGATTGCCTCTTTTGTGTTGAATGCCCTTCAGTAGGTATTAATGTGAGCCATGAATATTTGCGTACTCTACCCGCTTCCATTGTTCCATTTACTCTATAGACTTCCTTGCCTCTAATTTTTGATTATTGTTCCTTCAAGCACAGGAGTCAAGGTATACTCATAACTCAATCACAATCCCCTCCACACATGGTAAACAATAAACTGTACTTCTTACAATTTTTAACATTGATAGAATCGCCTAACCACAGTCTTTTGGGACCACCTCTGAGCGAGGCTGTGGTGTGGCAGCCGTACATTTCTGGCTAGTCACAGTGTATTACATATTGCCATCTGTGGACCAGACCTGAACTTGTCCTTCTCCATCAGTTGGTCGTAATTGTTTCAGATGGGGTTTCCCACGAAGTAGACTCTGTTTAACACACAAGAGGTTTATTAGCGTGTGCTCTTGAGAACAATATCTGTGGAAGGAAGAGGGAAGGGGCAGCATTGGGTAGAAAGAGAATTGAGCTATGACACTGTCTGTGGAAGGCCTTAGACAGCCCTGAAGAAAAGCTGAAGACCTGAAGACTCTTGAGAGCGGTCCTTAGCTGGGACAAAGGGACCAGATCTTTATATCCCTTTATCAATGATCACAGAATGTAGACTAACCAAAGGGAAACAGTCCTGTGACTTACTCCATAACTGGAAGCCTATATCTCTCTATTCCCTTCACCCATTTTGTCCAATCCCCCACCCTCTCCCCTCTGGCAACCATCTATTTGTTCTCTGTATTTATAGTTCTGACTTTGCTTTTTTTTTAATTAATTTTTTTAGATTCTATTTATTTATTTATTTTTACATTTCTAATTTTCTTTTATTTTTTTCAGAGTCCCAATATTCATTGGGAATATTGCATGGAGCACCCAGTGCTCCATGCAATATGTGCCCTCCTCAATACCCACTACCAGGCTTACCCAACCTCCCATCTCCCTCCCCTCCAAAACCCTCAGTTTGTTGCTCAGAGTCCACAGTCTCTCATGGTTCATCTCCCCCTCTGATTTCCCCCAATTCACCCTTCTTTGAATGGAATCATACGGTATTTTTTTTTCTCAGTTTGACTTATTTTACTTAGCATAATATCCTCTAGGTCTATCCATGTTGTCTCACATGGCATGATCTCATCCTTTTTATGGATGAGTAATATTCCATCATGTATATAGACCACATTTTCCTTATCTGTCTGTTGATGGACACTTAGGTTGCTTCCATGTCTTGGCTATTGTAAATAATGCTGCAATTAACATAGAGATGCATGTATCTTTTTAAGTTAGTGTTTTTGTGTTCCTTGGATCAATTCCCAATAATGGAGTTATTGGATCACATGATATTTCTATATTTAATTTTTTGAAGAACCTCCATACTGTTTTCCACAGTGGCTACACCAGTTTACACTACCACCGACAGAACCATCGGTGTTTCTTTTCTCTCCAACCTCACCAACACTTGTTGTTTCTTGGCTTCTTGCTTTTAGACATTTTAGCAGATATGAGGTGATATATCATTGTAGTCTTGATTTGCATTTCCCTGATGATTAGTGATGTTGAACATCATTTCATGTGTCTGTTGGTTAATGATCTATTTTAATACTTAACAACTGTAAGTGAATTGTCCTAATGTCTACATTTAGCTATTGATTGATGTAGATGTTAGAATTTATACATAAATTGTACATATCTAAAACACATATGTATTATATATATAGTATATGAAGTAAATGTATAATAACTTGTAAACTATATATATATATCCCATATATTATATATCTTGATATCAAAGTATGAAAACTTGAGAGAAAGTTAACTAAATTACATAGACTATTCATATCTCAAATCTCCAGGATTATGTGGTGGTTAAAAAAATTGTTTGAATATCTTCCCATCAAGATTTGGAGTCTAAAGTTCCTTCCCACTGAATGTGGACTGGCTTTAGTGACTCTTGTAATTAAAAGAATATAATAGATGTGAGCTATGTAACTTTAGGGCCAGATCAGAAAAGACCACGAATCTTCCAACTGGCTTTCCTGGGAAGTTTGTTCTGGGAGAAGTCAGAAGCCATGTAGTAAGCCTCATTATCTTGATATCTCTATGCTGGAGAAGACACAAGTAGACACTCTAGCAATATATCAGGTAAGCTACCAGCCTAAAATCAACTAATGTCAGTATTTGAGCAAGTCGTCTTTGACATCCAGCCCATTTAGACTTTCAGATGATGGAAGATGATACCAGCCAAAATTTGAGTGCAACTGTATCAGAGACCTTTAGAGTGAATGGCCCAGCCAAGCTTTCCTCAAATATCTAAACAATACTTGAAGAACAAAGTAAAATATTCACTCCCAGAATTTTGGGGTAATTTGTTAAGCAGCAAAAACAACTGATTACTATTGTGCCACATACTAAGCTCTGTGCATTATCTCCACCAACTCCCTTAATTTTGTCTATACTGCAAAGTGAGAGTTACTGCATTTTAGAGATGAGGAAAGTGAATTTCAGAGAAGTTAACACTCTCATAATATCACACGGCTAGGAAGCAGTGAGTTGGAATTCAAACCTGTCTGCCTGACTAACTGAAACTAGAAAAATAAGATCAAAAGAATCTTAAATTTGTAGAGTAAGGCCTACTCTTCAAGCAGCAAAAAAAGAAGAAAAAATTGGCAATATATTTGAGATCAATTGAATTAGAAATACCCACATTCAAATAAAATAATTAAAACACTTTCTAGAGTTCAGCATGTGCAGGCTGGAAATGAAAAATTTGGATGAGAGGGCCCTAGTGAAAAACAAATTTAACTATTACCATATGAACATTGTTGCCTGAATAGTGATGATGCCAAATGGCTGAGCAAAAGGTATTGGAAATAATCTGTAACAACTTTTGTAAAGATGTTTTGGCATGAAAGTGTACAGCAGTTTCATTTTGAAATACTGAAAAGCATGAGTGAAAACATAATTAGTATCCATAAAAAGTGAATAATTAGAGTGCTTTGCTTTAAATGACCTTTGATGAAATTCTAATCCTTCAATATACCATTACCCATTTAACCTAACATAAAAAAGGAGAAATCATTTTCTTTACTTTTCATCCTTTTATGGGTCTACCATCAAATGAAAATATCAAACCTAAACTGCTGTGCCATATGCCAAGACTGAGGCACTATAATTATGCTTGTTCACTCACAAGGCTAAAAGTATTTTTAAATTTGTACTGATTGTGTATGTGACTTATGATTTATTTATACCAAGTAAACACTTTCCATTTCTATTCTGTTGGACTTACAGTTTTGTACATATTCACTGTACAATATTGGCAAAGAAACTTTTCATCACTGAATAGTCCCTTTGTCCCTTCACTTCTTTGATTGCTCTAGTGTCTTCTTCAAAGGTTCTTTGCTTTATCCCTGATTAGTATTTGATATTTGGGGAATAGGTTGGATGTTTACCATACATCTATTAGAATCTGCTTTGTTTGATCCATGGTTCTTAAATATTTGGGTGCTTAAGAATCATCTGGGGAATGAATGATAAAACAAACAAACAAACAACTGTAGATTCCTAGGCCACATTGCCAGAGATTCTGATTGGAAAGCTGTGGGGTGGGGCCAAGGGATCCACACTCGTCAGGAGGGTTCTAGAAATTTCTTTTTTTTTTTTTAAGATTTTATTTATTAATTTGTCAGAGAAAGAGAGAGAGAGAGATAGGGTGCAAGCACACACACAAGCTGGGGAGTGGCAGACAGGGAGAAGCAGGCTACCTGCTGAGCCAGGAGCCTGATGCAAGACTTGATCCCAGGCCTCTGGGATCATGACCTGAGCTCAAGGCAGGCCCTTAACTGACTGAGCCACCCAGGCATTCCTCTAGAAATTTCTTTTGCAAATGGTCTCTGTATCATCTTTGGATATACATTGTCCTAAGTATTATGGCAGTAATTTTAGTAACTGCCATCAGATTGCAGGATGCCATTTACCACAAACTGATAAATGTGTAAGTCTCACCCATATAGTTTTTAAAAATAAGAAAATGAAAAACTTCTGTACTTTAAAAATATTACTCAAAATAAATTAATAATTAAACCCTTCAAGTAAAAACAAAAATATTTATTATAACTATTTGGAATTATTGCTAAAAACATAGTTTTGTCACAACTTAAAGGTATACAACAAACTTAATACAGAATATATACTTTATAATGCTGATCACAATTATATAGAATATGTACTATATCATAATTATCTAAGACCATTAATATTTATAATTATTAGGTAAAACAATAGTTTAATTTAATTTTGCTATCCTGCTCAAAGTTTCCATGAGAATTTGCAAATAATAAGAAGTAGCCAATGTTGAAATTGTTACATAGAGATTGTGTAGTGTTCTCGAGCTGGTTGCTTATTTATTTGTGTACTCTTTTTCTCTAAATGTCAGAGGTTGATATAAAGCCAATGAATGCTCCTAATGATTTAATTGCTCTTGGACTTGATTTATCTTTACCAATATACTCTTATCCTTCGGGCTATTTACCTCCAGTGTTTCTACCTAGAATTTTTCCTCATGATCTACAAAATTGTCATATCTTATCTGGAAATGGTCAACTGAAATTAAAAATGGGAAGACCAAGGCCATTAAAATTTCCTCCACCATAATTCACTTTTGTGTTAATTCAGCAATAAACCTACCAAATAATCTCTATTACCAGACACTCCCTCAATCCTCAGAATTTAAATAATACAAGGCAACTGCTCTCTAAGATACCTGTTCTAATAGGCCTTTGGACTTCAAAATCACAAGTTATCTCAGTATTTTTCTGAAGTAATTATTTCTCTTCTGTATCCTCTCTTTGCTATTAAACTAGTTAGTGTTATATATGAACAAAGGGATTTTGAAATCTGTATTTTTAAAGCCTCTATTCAAAACCTCTCTCACCAATGAATCATAATGAGAACTATGAACAATTTCCTTATAAAATCAGGATAATAATATTTAATTCACAGACTTTTTATTTTTATTTTTTTAAAGATTTTATTCATTTATTTGACAGAGAGAGAGAGATCACAAGTAGGCAGAGAGACAGGCAGAGAGAGTGAGAAGCAGACTCCCCACTGAGCAGAAAGGCGATGCGGGGCTCAATCCCAGGACCCTGAGATCATGACCTGAGCTGAAGGCAGAGACTTTAACCCACTGAGCCATGCAGGCGCCCCGATTCACAGAATTTTTAAAAAGCATTTCAGAATTCTCAGATAAAATGAGACGATATGGAGGCTCTTGGGGTGCCTGGGTGGCTTAGTGGGTTAAAGCCTCTGCCTTCAGCTCAGGTCATGATCTCAGGGTCCTGAGATCGAGCCCCGAATCTGGCTCTCTGCTCAGTGGGGAGCCTGCTTCCCCCTCTCTGCCTGCTTCTCTGCCTACTTGTGATCTCTTTCTCTCTGTCAAATAAATAAATAAAATCTTAAAAAAAAAAAGAGATAATACAGAGGCTTTACATCCAGTATGATAGTATGAGTTCTGTGGACCTCCTTCCTGGCAAAGCTAATGAAATATGAAGAAATATTTATTCAGGAAAATCTACTGCAACCTGACAAGAATAGTGAGGTCGGTGGTATTTGAACCAAGAGGCACTCCCTCCTTTGCTCTCCCCTCTAAGCCACAAGGAAATTCCACTCTAGACTTGAATAGTTAAGAATATAGGGCTTCCTTTCACCTTAGCTCCAAGTCAGAGTGTTATTTCCCAGAGTGGGCAGGACAATAGCATTCTCAATCTGCTCCCAGCTGTCTGTTGCTCAGACTAAGTTCTGGGTCAGCGTAGACTGCCAAGTGGGGGCTCCTTTCTTCCACTTGGCTCTTGCTCATGAAACAAACACTCTACTTTGGGTATAGCACCACTGAGAATCCTGAAGCTTCCATTTTCCTGGTTTGTCATGCTGAGAAAGGCAAGCTGAGATACTATCTGCCCCTTTCCTTTAGCACTCAGCTACTAAAGCATAGTCTCAGAGAGAAACCTTATCATTGTCCCCACAGCTCCAGAGTTACCACTAATACATTTTGCCTAGAGGGAGAATCAGGATATAATAGAACTTTGAATCTCTTCTCAAAGGAACTGACTTCATTTGCAACAGAGTGTGGAAAAATTTAAATGTAAAAGTTGCTTTCAAAATCAGTGAGGGTTATAGATGAAAGATTGGTTATAGATAAAAGATTGGTAGATTCACTGGGGATATAGGCAAAAGTGATGGCTAGCAAGTTTGCCAAAGAGAGCCAAGGAAAGAGACAGCTGGGAGGAAGATTGCTTGGGCTATAGCAAATCTCACACGTTAGCCTTAGAAGCTATCCCTTCAAAGGAGCCCAAATTTGACTGCATCAGTCTGTTGAACAATGCATGCCCCAGGACACTGCTGAAAACAATCAAGCAATTAGCTGGCAATTATTGTAGCTTAACAGCTAGAAGTCTGCAGAGAAAGAGATGGTCAGAGTCCTGCCCAACCACTGTCAAACCAGGGGACTGTGGGCTATTCAAGGCTGTATGCCTTGAACAGCATCAGAGCCTTCAGAGTGGTGGGTGGGGGTGGGGTAGGGTGGGCAATATACTTCACTAAAATAATGCAGCTAGTCATTAAACAAATAATAATAACAATAAAAGAGACAAGCCCTGGAGGGGAGGGACCAGTACCAGAGCTGCTGTAATATATTATCTAATGTCATTCCCAACAAAAGTATGAGACATTCAAAGAATTGAGAACATATGATCCATACACTGGAAAAAAAAGTAGACCATGAGAATGACTATTCAACAAAGACTTTAAAGTAACTATTACATGGGCACCTGGGTGGCTCAGATGGTTAAGCGTCTGCCTTCGGCTCAGGTCATGATCTCTAGGTCCTGGGACCAAGCCCCATGTCAAGCTCTCAGCTCATCGGGGAGTCTGCTTCTCTCTCTTGCTCTGCCTCTCCCCCTGCTTGTGCTCTCTCTCTCTCTGTCCCTGTCTCTGTATCTCTCTCAAATGAATAAATCAAATCTTAAAAAAAAAAAAAACTATTACAAATACTTTCAAGGAACTAGAGGAAAGCATGATGAAAGAAACAAAGACAAATTATTAAGATAATGTTGCAACAAATAGACAATATCAATAAGGAGAGAGAAATTATTTAAGAAAAGAACCAAATGAAACTGGCATTGAACTTTTCAGTAACTGAAATGATAAATTCATTGGAAGGACTCAACAGTTGATTTGAACGAACAGGAGAAATAATTAACAAACTCAAAAATAGATTAATAGAGATTATGCAATCTGAAGATCAAAGAGAAAAAGTTGAAGGAAAATAAACATATTCTTAGAGAAATATGAGACACTAGAAAAAAAATTGAAGAGATAATGGTTGAAAATGTGCCAAATTTCTTAGACAACATTAATCTATACATCCAGGAAAACATTTATTTCCACATCAACAAACTCCATAGGATAAATGGAAAGAGATCCACAGACAAGTCACAGTAAAAATGCTGAAAGCCAAAGGCAAAGAGAAAATCTTGAAAGCAGGAAAAGAAAAATGACTCATTATTATAAGGGAACTCCACTAAGATTAACAGGTAAATTCTCCTCAAAACAAGGGAGGCCAGAAGGCAAGTGGGATAACAAATCCAGTGTGCTCAGTGAAGAAAGTGTCCACCAAGAATCTTGCATTCAGAAAAGTTGTCTTCCAAAAATGAAAGTAGGAAAAAGCCATTAAGAGATAAGCTAAAGGAGCGCCTGGGTGGCTCAATCCTTAAGCGTCTGCCTTTGGCTTGGGTCATAATCCCAGGGTCCTGGGATGAGTCCCACATTAGGCTCCCTGCTCAGCAGGAGGCCTGCTTCTCCCTCTCCCACTCCCCTTGCTTGTATTCCCTCTCTTGCTATCTCTCTCTGACAAATAAAAAGTAAAATCTTAAAAAAAAAAAAAAAAAAAGATAAGCCAAAAGTGAAAGAATATATTTTTGGCAGATCTACCTTCGAGAAATACTAAAAGAAGTTTTTCAGGCTAAAAACAAACAATCTTATTTTTTTTCAAATCCACACACAAAACAAAGAACATCTACAAAGGTTATTATGTAATGATGAAAGAGTGTAATATATGTTTCCTCTCTTTTCTTACCTGTGATAAAAACCAATTGTATAAAACAAAACAAAATGTATATAATGAATTGTTGAGCCAATGACCTAGAGAAATGTAACATATTTGCCATTAATAGTGCAAAGGAGGTAGGAGGGAACATAGCTCACATGGGATTAGGAAATGACTCCAGAGGGTAGCTCAAACCCACAGAAACAAATGAAAGGAAAAATGCTGAATATTCTTGGTCTTTCCCATAACCCCTCCTTGCTAAATGTGATACTGACTTTATATGTTGGTTCTCACCCTCTCCTGGAACCCCAGGTGCTTCCTGCTCTGGTATGCTTTTGTGATACGGGAGGTAAAGAAGAGGGAGCAAAGGACAAGAAGCATGGCCCAACAATCAACAAGGGGTCTCTCCACCTCATTTCCTAAGGGGACATCTATTTTTAGAAGAAAAGTGCCAGATACATTCTCTACCAGCTTTTCTCACACCTGTTTCAAGTCTCTCATTAGTGGTTTTTTTAATCCTATATCTTGGACATTTCACCACTTGGTTCAAATAGTACTTTATTTTCCTTTTTAAATCGATAATGTTATTATTTTATTAAATATTATTTTTTATTTTATTTTAAAATTTATTATTAATTAAATTTATTATTTATAATTATAATTAAATTTATAATTTAATTTAAATTTATAGTTATAATTAAGTTTTATTTATTAAAACTATTATTTTATCAATAATATTGATGATTAACACTTCCTGGCCAAATAAGAAGTAGTTTGAAATAGAGTAACTGAGTAAGGGACATGTATTTTTATAGTTTTCCCCATAAATATCCTGGTGTCTCTGGACTATCTGTTTTAATTCTTTGAGTATCAAATTTCTTATCTGTTAAATGATGGAGATGGCTTGATCATGGGTCACATGGATAGACTTCATTCAGAACGTCTATGAATACTCAAAAACTGTATGTATAATTTTCTCAGTACATATGTTTGTTTCTGTTTGGTTTTTATCAGAAGTTTGCATAACTTTTAAGTGATTTTCCAATGGGAAAATGATTTCCTTCAAAAGAATAGAAAACCATGTATTGAGTGTTCCAAGGTCTCTTATGGCTTTAAAATTATACAATGCCATTAACTAAACATGTATCTTCAAAAAATAAGTGCCACCCAATTCTGTTTTTTGTTTTTTTGTATCTATTCCTTCTTTAGCTGAAGAGTTATAGTAGATCATTCAGTCCAGCTCTGAATGTTGAAGATGAGGACACTGAAAGGAAACTAACCATTTCGCTAATTCACTTAAAACCACACTTAAACAGCCCTAGGGTTAGTAGCATTCCATTGCTCTTTCCAGTCTTTCTAGAGCCTTGTTTTGCTTTCTGCTGAGACTTTACAGTTCTGTTTTATACTCAGAGAGTCATAAACAGTACTATCAGTCGGAGAAAGTAGAAGACAGTGGAAAATATGATAATGTGATTCAGTCTATGTGGGATGAGATAAGAAAAAAAGTATATAAAAGGCTATGTGCTGGTAAGCTTTGAAGTTGTTTCCTTTCTGGTAAAGAGAATAAAATAATTTAAATACTTCTGTCTACTAACTGACACACGGATTATATTTACTATGCTTGAAAGCTGAGACTGCAACTTTAGTTACAATTTAACTCTAATTCTTTAGTCTTAGCTAATACTTCTTACAAATGCTTAGGATGTGACTCAGGATACAATATAAGGAGGGAAAGAAGGCTTATTTTATGTGTAATGTTAAATGCAGAGAACACACTTCTATTTTCTTTGATGTCTGACAGTCAAAACCTTGAGTCACCTCAAGGTTTAAGGACCTTTATTTATCCCGGGTAAAATCTAGCCTGTTTAAGTGAGTTCTACAGAAAATGAAACCACTTTCTCCAATGAGTTAGGGATGCACTTTTGTTTGAATCTTGTTTATAAAGAACAGTGGAGAATTTTCCAGGTGATTGTTTCTGATAGAAACATGTGGAGCCCATAAAAGAATAATCAGTATGCATAAGCAACTTTTATATGACCAGCTGTGAAAGAAAATAGGACAATTTTATATCTCCTAAAACCGAATTTAAAAATGTATCCACAGTTTAAGGTACATCAGCCAGTGTCCAGCTGGGGGAAAAAAGAAACCATTTTAAGTCTTTCAAATGAAGAAATTTAATGCAGGGCGTTGCTGATACATGAAATGGAGGAACTTGAGAAGTCAAACCAAGTTAGGTTGGGGTAATGCAGAGATGAGGCAGCAGGAAGTCCTTACCTTTCTACTGCATAGGTTTACTAACAGGAAGACACGGTATTGCTAGAACCCAGGAACTGGGGCATCTGGTGAGAGGAAGAACTGTATCAGACACTGCCTGGCAGGAGCTGGAACCACGGATAAAATACAACACCTGCAAGAAGAGCTGCTGGAAACAGAAATGTCTTGTATTTTTCTCTTCCTCATCTTCTGTGAACGTCTCCCATTACTAGATTCACTAGGAAGCTGGAGAACAGGGAGCCTGGTCCAAGTAGATGAACATAATGCAGAGCAAAGCGGGGAAAGTGTGGGGCGTGAATCTGAGCAGACAGGTAGAGAGGGAACACTGGAGGATATCGTCTATTTGCCGGAGCAAGGCCAGATGCTAACACCATGACATGACAACGTAAGAAGACATGTAACCACGTGCTCAGAATTACACAGATGGAAACCACCAGGGAAGTTAAATATCAGAAATGCCTCTGTTGGAAGGAACATGGGTATAGAAATCAGGAAAAGCTGAGTTGAGAAAGGTCTTGTCCTGTGACTTGACGATTTGGAAGGAAAGCAGGGAGATGTTTGAGGGAAGAGGCAGAACCTAAGAAAAGGCAAAGATAGTTATCCTGAAGTTTTGTATGAGGTGAGGGTGGAGAAGGAGGGACATTGGTGGTGTGGTCAGTGAGGAAATCAGGAGAATAATTCCCTTGTCTCCCCTTCACTGTCTTCCATCCTTACTTCCTTTCTCCATTACATCAAGTATATATTGAGTACCTTCTACTTGCCTGGTGCCTACAGTAGCCTATAGTAGGTACGAGATACACACAGAACATAGAGGTCTAGCTCTTGCCCTTGGGAAGCTTACAGTCTAATTAAACTATATATTTATGAAAATAAATCAATAAACTATATACTTATCTATACATATCTATATATTTATATAGATATTCAAATTGTGGAAAAGCTATAAAGGGCACAAAAGGGTGACATTGAATGGAAAAATGTTTGGTAAATAGAGATAGATCAGGGCTCTTGACCCCTCATGTGGAAAGCATGAAACAAGATTTTGGGCGTATTTCCTGGTATTGTGGAAAAGGATTCATTCCAGACTGAACTCAATACACTACGCTATGACAACAGCATAAACAAAATTGTGGACATGAGGAATATAGCTGAGATCTCTCAAGACTTAGTGACAGACTTGACTCTGGGTTTGAGGGGAAGAAGTCCAAGTGTAATGTAACATAGAAGGCCAGAATAATAGTGATCATATCAATAGGGGAATACAGAGAGTAAAACAGCAGATTTAAAGGGGAAAACAATCAGTTTTGAACCTCTAATCTTAAAGATGATATCCATTCAAGATAACTGGTGACTTGGAAAAGTATTAGAGCTAATTCTCCTGGGAACACATCCATTTATAGATACTTAAGAAAGAGAAATTGGGGCTATGGGGATGTTCAGGGCATGTTCTTAAAAATTTGGAGTTATGTAACAGCATACCTTCAGGGCAATGACAGATAATATAAAATGGGGTTATTCTTATACCAATATTATAATCCATATCTATACCTATCTATCTATATTAAATTTGTATACCCACTGAAGTCTAGGAAATATGTTTATATCTTAGATTCTCAGAGATTGGTCCTGACACATACTAGGTACTCAAGCTCTTTCATGATGACTAGGTTTTTAGAATGATGCAGATCTTTGAGAAGGCTAAGATACCTTTCCGAACCATTTGAACACTGATTGGGCTTGCTTTCCCCGATTGGTATGCAGCCTTGTATTTGATGAATTTGATACAAAAACAAGGAAAAGTCTAGTTTGTGTTACCATTGATTTAAGCGGAAATGCATAGAGTAGAACTGTCAGTATGGCGCAGGCAACTGTGGCGGACACGGCTATCGCTCGACCCATCTCCTGTCAGGTCTCTGCAAGTTTATTTTTATTATTTTTATTTTTTTCCCCCAAATATGTTTATTTTATTTTTTCAGTGTTACAAGATTGATTGTTCATGCACCACACCCCACACCCAGTGCTCCATGCAGTACGTGCTCTTCTCAGTACCCACCACCAGGCTCACCCACCCCCCCAAACCCCTCCCCTCCAAAACCCTCAGTTTGTTGCTCAGAGTCCACAGTCTCTCCTGGTTCATCGCCCCCTCCGATTTCCCCCATTCACCCTTCCCTTCCTTCTCACGATGCCCTCCATGATTTTCTTTATACTCCACACGTAAGTGAGACCATAAGATAATTGACTCTCTCCGCTTGACTTATTTCACTCCGCATAATCTCTTCTAGTCCCATCCATGTTGATACAAAAGTTGGGTATTCATCCTTTCTGATGGAGGCATAATATTCCATTGTATAAATGTACCACATCTTCCTTATCCACTCATCTGTTGAAGGGCGTTTTGGTTCTTTCCACAGTTTGGTGATTGTGGCCATTGCTGCTATGAACATTGGGGTACATGTGGCCTTTGTACTACCTCTGCTTCTTTGGGGTAAATACCCAGTAGTGCAATTGCAGGGTCATAGGGTAGCTCCATTTTTAATTTCTTGAAGAATCTCCATACTGTTTTCCAAAGTTCTGCCAGTTTATATACACGAGCTCGTTGTTACTTCTGAGTCAACACCTGTAACTCTTGGTAGACGGGTGCTCTCAAACTTTCAGATTCCGCTTTCCTACCTGCATAGAAATCTAAAAATACCTGGAAGTTTTATCCTATACCCTCACCACCATGGGCAGTGTGCAGGCAATATGTGGGGAGAGGAGATTTATAACTCAGTTGTGTTGACATTTAATTTAGGATGACTTGGAGAAATGACCCATATTGTCTCCAGAGCTCCCCAGTGCAACTGAGCTGAAGTCCCAAGGACTTAGCTTGGAATGGTTCCCTTGAGTGGCCTTCTTTCCTTCATGATTTCACTTCCCTACTCACCTAAGCAGATTTTGTTTCTGAGAACACTTCCTAATAAAACACTTTCATACAAATCCTTATTCCTGAGTCTAAAACCAGCCTAAGTAAAGAGTATTAGTTTTCTATTTGCTACCATAATAAATCACCACCAAATCGTGGCTTACAAGAACACGAGTGTATTATCTTCCAATTTGGAAGGTCGGAGGTCAAAAAAGAGTTAAAA
This sequence comes from Nasua narica, assembly GCA_028533885.1. Lineage (NCBI taxonomy): Eukaryota > Metazoa > Chordata > Mammalia > Carnivora > Procyonidae > Nasua > Nasua narica. Next base: position 56,592,615 of record CM052800.1, on the reverse strand, counting down.
TTAAGTTACTGTTAGAAACCAATCATTGGGGGTGGCCTGGGTGTCTCAGTTGGTTAAGTGTCTGCCTTTGGCTCAGGTCATGATCTCAGGGAGCTGGGATGGAGCCTCACATCCAGTTCCCTGCTCAGTGGGGAGTCTGCTTCTTCCTCTTCCTTTGCCCCTCTCCCCCGCTCACGTGTTTGTGCATGCATGTTCTCTCTCTCTCTCAAATGAATAAATAAAATCTTAAAAAAAAAAAAATACTGGACTAAAACCAGGGGCTGTAGGGCCACATTCCTTTCTTAAGCTCTAGAGAAGAATCCTCTCACAGTTCCTAAAGGCCATCTGCATTCTTTGGCTAATGATCCCCTTTCTCCATCTTCAAAGCCAGCAAAGGCTGGATGCTTTCTTCTCAAGCACCTCACTCTGACCTCCTCTTCTGCCTTCCTCTTACAGTTTAAAAGACCCTCCTGATTACATTGGGTCCACATGAATGGTCCAGGATAAACTACTTACATTAAAGTCAGCAGATTAGCAACCTTAATTCCCATTTGCCCAGGAAACTTAACATAGTCTCAGGTTCTGGGGGTTGAGAGGGGGTGCCATTATTACATATTCCAATATCGCATATTGTTAAGCCCTGAGTATAAAGGCTCCTGATAACAAAAATTAGACTTTTCTCAGATCAGGCATTATCCTACAATGTTCAAAGTGTTATCTGTTTCTCCCTTTTTAGTGAACTGGATGCCCAGGAAAAGTCACGTCAAGATAAATTACATCTGTGTCTAACTTGCATGGTCCATATTGCTTCTGTTAATTATTTGTGTCCATGGCTAATTAAATCCAGAATTTAATCTAATCTGTATGTGTATGAGGAGAATGAGAAATCTCTTCTTGCCTGTCCAGACACCAGAAATTCAGCAATAATGAAGTTGTAATGCACTTTTATTTCAACTCGGAGGGATCAAGAATGAAGAGCGTGAGCAGTGCTTCTCAGTTCGTGAATTCCCTTCTAGTCCTGCTGTTCCAGAAGCTACTGAGCGTCAACTGCTCATGGACAGTTCAGTAAGATTTCAGAGTACAATGGGGATTAGACTAGATTGTGTTGAAGATACATTCTATCGTGTGTTTTATCGTTTTCATTATAGCAACACAATAGACTTAATAATGACCCGGGACTGTCTATCACAACATAAGTCAACCAAGAAGCCGGTTGACTTCTGTCCAGGCAACAGGCCGGAAAAGGAGACGGTATCTGCAGCAGAAACTACCACATTCTGACCAATGAAATCGTGAAAAACAAGCTGGGAAAGCACAGAATTCTGTGTCACGTTACAAAGGAAGCTTTTCAGTTTCCAGGAAAGTTTGGAGAACTCTCCTTGGGAGACTCTCTTAAGGTGCAAACATCCATGAATTAAGTGCTCCTTCGAAAGAGGGTTTTAGAAGCCAGAAGAAGATAGATGTTTAAATATGCTTATGCTATTTTATTTGAAGCCAAAAAAGGAGATACTAGAATTGTTTGTCGTATCTGAACTGTTGCTGGGAAACTAAGAAAGGTATTTCCAAAGTAAGATGCCAGCGAACATTGAAAAACCTTGGGGGCTGCTTGCCAAGACTGTAAACTCCATTTGTCACGGAGCCTGTGTAGTACAGAGTTTCTTCTAAATTTATCTTCTCCATTTGTTTTTGTCATAGAATTATAAACAATGTGAGGTTAGACACACGAAAAAGCTATATGTGTTGCTTCTTTTAGCTCTGTCAGAAGCAGCTTTGTTTAATATCAACTGCACTGTTAGAATCTATGTGCTCATAGATTCATTAGATGAATCTAATGAAGTTTTGAGGGTTAGAGATGCTGTCTTGTTTCTTTCTGTATATTCTGAAATGCCCTGCTCTGTGGCCAGTACATGCTAGGTATTACGTCCTAGCCCAGACTTGGAAGCAAATGAATGAATAAAAGAAGAGAATGAATTACTGACTAAAAATCAATATGGAGGGGTTTCTTCCATGTTTTGTGAAATGTAATATCAAGCAGATTTGGTAAATAGGACCATATGAAATTGTGGAGACACTATTTTTGATCCACGGAGTGGTCATTGATTATGGTTTGATTGAGTAGATGAGTTGGTAGTTCACTTGTCTTTCCTCCCCCCCAAATATATTCAGAATAAATCACGATGTAGTCGGCCACTAATAAGAGCCATGTATCCAGAGTGCCTGGGTGGCTCAGTCATTTAAGCATCTGCCTTGGGCTCAGGTCATGATCCCAGAGTCCCAGGATTGAGTCCCACATGGGACTCCTTGCTCAGCGAGGAGTCTGCATCTCCCTCTGCTCCTCCCCCCGCTCTCCTGTGTGCCCTCTCTCTCCATCTCTTTCTTTCTCAAAAATAAATAAATAAAAAGAGCCAGGTGTTCAGATAAGTGTTTTTGCATGTTATCTTATTTAACCCTTAAAAAAAAAATCCTGTGGTAAGCAAAATTAAAAAATGGCCTCCAAGATCCCCACACTTGGTGTCTATTTTTGTACATTATCCCCAGGACTGTAAATCTCATAGAGTTTACTTCCATAATTACATTACGTTCCATGACTCTGTTGACTTTAAGAGAGACTATCTGAGTGGGTCTGATCTAATCACAAGAACTCTTTAAAGCTGGGTTTGGAGGTCAGACACAGAAGAAGTCTGTGATTAGAAACAAGAGATTTGGTGTAAGAGGTATTTCTGTTGCTGGCTTTGCAGATGGAGGGATGCCTGGCAAAGAATACGGGTGGCTTCCAGGTGATAGGAGTGATCCCACACCTACAGCAAGTAGAAGAATGAGGGTATCAGTTCGACAACAACAAGGACAGGAACTCTGCAAACAGCTCTTATACTCAGAAAAGGACTCTGAGCCATAAAGGAAAACCATAGACCCAGGTGACAGCTGAGTTTCAGCCTGATGAGATCCTGAGCAAAAAGTCCTGTGTGATACACAGAAACTGAGAAATATCACATTTGTCTTGTAGTCAAGTCCTTATGTTTGGGGAAGGTAATTGGTAACACAGCAATAGAAAACTAATGCAAATCTTCTTTCACTTCATTTTACAAAAAAGGAATAGAGACTCAGTGTTAACTAATTTTGTCAAGGACAGGCAAAAAGATTCTAGCACAAGACTTTTCACTCTGTGGTTAGTATTTTTTTCTAGTGTGCCTTGCTCTGGAAAGAAAAGAGGGCTGGAAGAGGAAGCGAGAACTAGAGAATTAGAGTTCTGTCAAGTCTATGGTCCATTCTCATGTATTTGGGGTCACAGAATGTTATAAGAAAGGTCCCTTACATGTGGCTTTATTAAACTTTTTACAACTCTGGATGATTTAACAAGGAACATAAAGATCAAAAGGTGCTTGGCAAGAAAGAATCACATAGTGCTGGGTAAGATTAACTGCTTCTGGAGCGAGAAATACATTTGTAATTTGTGGCAACTTCCAGAGTTCACGTGATTCCTCCTTATTTCTTTCTTGCTGAAAAAACAACACAACAAGCCCAACATCTGATGAACCAGTTTTTTTTATAAATCACATTATGCTAGTTCATTATCACATGTTGCTATGTGTCCTGTGAATCTCCAGGACTAAGAAAAGCAGCATATTAGCATGATTGCTAGTCATGACGAATGATGAACAAAGATGAATCTACTACACTAATATTTTAATAATCAATAAAATAGAATTTTACTTGGTACAACAAATTAAAGGTATGCTGAACTTTAGATTTGTCTGCTGGCTCTGTGAGGCCCAGACATCAGCCCCACTCTGTGCTGGGACATCGTGGCAACTCCACCAGGTCACTAGGTCACTAGATCACCAGGGGTCCTGCTCAACCTCAGGTGTGTGGAATGGCCATTGCCCCTCACTCTACCCCCCCATCCAGAAAAAAATTTCCTTACCACACGACATGTTAATTCTAGAAGAACCACCCTGGAAGCAGAAGTGGGGAAGCTTTTTCTGTAGAAGTTGAGATGGTAAATATTTTAGGCTGTGGGCCACCCATGATCTCTGTGTGTCTAGGGAGAAAAGGGGTGTATTTTATAGCCTTTTACAAATCTAAAAACCCTTCTCAGCCTCGGGGCTGAACAAAAATAGGCCAAGAGTTAGAACTGGCTCACGTAAGGATAAAATACTATGCTAAATATTAAGACATTATTTTTTTAGGAAACTATTTTATTAAAGTCTACTATACTACTGAAAATACACACATCATGATTATAGAGCTCAAAAAATTTTCCCAAAGTGGACTCAGTTGAGAAATAAGCTGACCTGGGGTAAAGAAAGTTACATTTTCAGCAGCTCAGATGCCCCCCCTCAGCCTGTGGTGGCCATGGGAATGTCACTCTCCTCTCTCTGTGAGAAAACACTCCTCTTCACCTGCCAGGAGTGCAAAGAGCTGACTGCCATCCTTTCATGTTAGCCTCTAGCCAATCTCTGAGCATTTAGGGTTACTATGGCCTGATCAGCCAATCACTGAGCACAAGGAGAATTAGTTACTATGGCCTAACCATTTCTGTCCAATAAAGAATTCCTCCAATTGGCAGGCTCTTAGGAGAGTTTCCAGTTGGATTGGCTGAGACTTTCTCAAATCTGCGGGACGCTGTGAGGCTCTTCTTGCTCAAGTCTGTTTCCTTTCTCAGGTGTCAGAACAACGTAGGATATAATGGCTTCCTCTTCTCAGTCAGGCTTCCATCTCACTTCTATTTCTCAATTGTTACTTCTCACTAATCCTAATGCACCCCTAATCCGTTTCAGCTCCTGCCCCCCAGAGGACTCAAACTGACACCTGTCCCCTTCCATCTGTTCCTCCACCTTAACAAGCATAACCACCACACTAACTTCTAGTACCCAGGTAGCTTCCTGGATTGAAGTTGTTATCAGAGAAATCCTACATTATGTAGTCTTTCGTAACTGACTTATTTTGCTCAATATTTTGTTTGTGAGATTCATCTTTCTTATTCTTAGATTATTCATTCTTGTTCTCTAGTTTTCCATTGTATGAATATACCATAATTTATTTGGTATATATGATAGATGGTAGATGGACATTAGGTTGTTTCTAGTTTCAAGTTATTATAAACAGAGCTGCCATATACAAGTCTGTTGGTGAACATATGATTCATGTGCTCAGTTTCAGGAGATTCTGCCAAACAAATTTCCAAGTTCTTTACGAACTTACAGTCCATCAGCAATGTGTGATAGTGCTTCATAGAAAGAGTCTTTTTTATTTTAGCCATTCTATTGGGGGGTAAAGATGTATCTTATAGTTTTCATCTGAATGTCATTGAAAAACAAACGAAATTGAGTACTTCTTGTGTGGGTTTTTTTTTTTTGGCTACTTGGATATTCTCCTTTATCCAAGTATTTTGTACATTTTCCATTCTGTTGTATGCCATCGTGTGCATTTTTCATATTGATTTTTTTCTATCTTCTTTATATATTCTGGATAGGAATCTTTTGTTGATTATATACATATTCAAATATATTCTGCTACTTTTACTCTTCTAATGGTGTCTTTTGAGGAAATGAGCTTTTTAATTATAACGTGGTCTGATCTATAATTTTTTTTGTTAACAGTTTTTGTATCCTGTTTAGAAAATATTTTCCTACTCCAAGGTCATGAAGATAATTCTCCTAAGTTTTCTTCTAAAAGCTTTAATATTTTAACTTTAATATTAGGATTTTGACTTTATTTTTGTATGTTAAATGAGGTAGAGATGATAATTTATTTTTTAGGAACATTCAGTTTTGCTCGGCACCATTTATCGAAAAGGCCACCTTTTCTGCAATGCATTGAATAGTCACCCAGATCATAAAAGAGATGATGATTTCTCTACTCTCAATTCTGTTTCATTGGTTTATTTCTTTTCCCTTGCACCATTACCATATCTTCCTAATTATTAAAGCTTTGTAATACATCTTGATATCCAGCAATGTAATGTCCAACTTTTTTTTTTT
>CM052800.1:56532782-56586155 GCA_028533885.1 Nasua narica | reverse complement strand
TATCAGCTCGAGTGATCCCACTTTGCTTTTACCTCTCCACTGCTGTCTTCTGCTCTCGGAGAGATCCCGGGGTTAGAAATCTTTCTCCTCAGGGTGATTTCATGGGTGTTCAGCGTGTTCTGGTAGATTTCCAGCTCACTTTTGGGGACCGGTTGCTGCAGGATCTCTTACTTCTCCGCCATCTTGCCCCCTCCTCTCCAACTTTGTTCTTCTGCAGGAATACCCTGGATATTCTTGGGCCTTTACATTTCCATATAAATTTTATAATCATCTTGTCAATTTTCATACAGTTCAATTAACTTTATAGATTAATTGGATGACAATTTACATTTTTACAATACTGAATATTCCAAACCATGAAGATGGTATAACCTCTCATATTTTTGGATATTCGTCTAGTCATTACAATTTTCTTATGCTTTCTGTCTTCATACTATATATTTTCATATTTATATATTGTAGCTTATTTCTTAAAGTGAATCATTAATCATAGAAAACATATAGTTGAATCTTATATTTTTATAGTCTGACCATCTCTGAGTTTTAAATGTAATGTTCATTATATATATAATCCAATTAACTTATTTAATTGGATTTATGTCTACCATTTGCTATTTTCTTTTTATTTGTTCCCTCAGACTTTTTATTCCTCTGTTTCTCTTTTGCTTTCTTTTGAGGTAATCATTTTTTAGTATTGCTTTCTAATTTTTCTATTGGCTTTTTATTATACCTTTGCATACTTTTAAAGAAATTAATAGAAGAAAAATACATATAGCCTCATCTCAGTGGTCCTCTTTTGTTTCTGTAAGTCTGAATTTTCATTTGGTGTCATATCCTTTTAGCCAAAAGAACTTCTAGAGTCTCTTGCTAAAATTCTTCGTTTTTCTGAGACTGTCTGTATTTTGCTTTAATTTTTGAAAAAAAAATTGATACTGAATATAGAATTCTTTCAGCACTTTAAAGATATTATTTCATTATCTTCTGGCTTCCATTATTCCTAGTAAGTCTGCTATTATTTTTATCATTTCTTCCCTGTATAGAATTTGTTGTTTTTCTCTGGCTACTTTCAATATTTTTTCTTTCTCATTGGTTTTTAGCTGCCTGCTTGGTTTCATTGAACTTCCTGCATCTGTAAGCTTATGTATTTCACAATGTCTTGACAAAATGTTGTTAGTAATTTTATCTATTCTCTCTCATACACTTCTGAGATTACATTCTATTTATAATAGATTCTTTGATATTGTTCAACAGTCCATTGAGGTATACTTTTTTTATGTCCTATTTTTTAGATTGAATATTTTCTATTGATGTATCATTAAGTTTACTGATGTCATCTTTAAGCAGCTGTTAAGCCTATTCAGTGAGTTTATCATTTCTGATACTTTATTTTAGGTTCTAAATTTTAATTTGCTTTAAAAAAATAGTCTCTCTTTCTCTGTTGGAATGGTCCATCTATTAATATATCATGACCCTCTTTTACTTGGTCTTAGAAAATATTTGTAGCTATTTTGAATTCCTATAAGCTAAATCTGACATTTGGGTCATCTAAGGTTCAGTTTCAGTTGGCTACTTTTTATTACAAGTAACATTTTCCTATTTCTTTAAATGTCTCCTAATTTTTAATTTTATACTGTACATTTTGGGTAATCCATTGTAGAGACTCTAATTCTGTATATTCTCTTAATGGGTGTTGTTTTAGTTCTAGAGGGCAGTTAACTTGACTCAAACTCAGCTTTGTCTTTCCTGCAGAAAGCCAACTGAAATTTCTACTTGGTTCAGTCATCTTGCCAGCTGCTGTTTTCTGCTGCTCTCATTGGAGTCAGTCCACTTATTTGCAAATTTGGGTCAAAGATATGAGCAGTCCATACACTAATTTTTGGTGTTGTTCTGTGGCTCCCACACGCATTTACCTCGGTATTTGGGTTCTGGCAGCATTGACCTCTGTCTTGGTAAGATTATAACATTTTGTATGTTGCTGGGAGTGGGAAGTGCCCTTCGTTGAAAAGCCATGTCAACACACATTTCACATGGCGCACTTCCCTTTTTCTCAAAAGGTTCACTTTCCTCCAGCTGTTCCTGCTACTGGTCACTCTCCAAATGGTTGTTTTGATTGTTTTTGTATTTCTTTATAACCTTCATCTGTGCGATCATTTCATTTAATAGGGCTATGCTGTGAAAAGTGGGTGCTCTATATGATCTCTTTGAATGTCATTTTGTGTGATTTTCTCTATTCTATCATTTTCTTTAATCGCATGTTATATTTTGCTGTTACTTTTTTTTTTTTAAAAAAAGACTTCATTTATTTATTTGAGAGAGAGAGAGAGTGAGAGAGAGCACGAGAGGGGAGAAGGTCAGAAGGAGAAGCAGGAGCTGGGAGCCTGATGCAGGACTCGATCTCGGGACTCTGGGATCATGACCTGAGCCAAAGGCAGTTGCTTAACCAACTGAGCCACCCAGGTGCCCTTTTGCTATTACTTTTAATGTAGATTTCCTCTCTAAATGTACTTGTTTTCTTACAATTTGTTTTAAAAGTTTGTTGGTTCAACCTCATCTTTTGATCGTTTTTTCTTTTGTAATTTTATCTTTGAAAGCTTAGTAGCATTTTTTTGTCTTTACAAAATACAATGATGTCTATAAAGAACTAGTTTTATGATTTCATTTTCTGTTTCCTTAGCTATTTTCCCTTGTGTAATGTGTCTTTTATCTGCATTTTACTTATGTTCCAGTTCTTTATTGATCCCCTTCCCCATCTAAAAGTTTTACACTGATTGCATTGTTATTAGTACTCTGAATGAAGCTAATTATTTGTTAAAGAATCATGTAGGGACAATTGGGGATAACTACAAAATGAGCCAGTCAGCTATTTCTTGAAATTACTGTTGCAAGGGCTCTCAGGAAATGTGATATTTCCTTTGCCCTGGGGACAATTCACTTGTCATTGTTATTATGGTTGTTAGTGCCCAAGAGGTTCACTGAAGTCTTTGGTCATAGCTCTTTGTAGTACTACCATGCAATCGCCTTATACCTTTTCTCCTTCTTCCCTGTGTTACCCTCTAGTGGCTCCTGAGGTGGCAGGAGAACGAACATAAAATTACTTGATCTACAGTTGCTCCTTCAGCTCCACCTCCATTTGCATTCTGTGGTCTAAAACACTCTCTAACAGCATCTTATCCATTGTTTCCTGTGATGCACAGATACCTCTGCTTCTGGTCTCTCTCATCAAGGTTACATTTGTATGGGCCATTGGAGAGGATGCTCCTTACTGTTAAGAAAAGTCAGAAAAAAAATTAGTCAAATCTCATCTTTCTGCTGTATTTTATACAGATTTTATATTATATTTATAATTTTATATTTTATATTTATATTTTATATTATTTTGCAAGTATGCTCTGGGTTTTAAGTTTTTTTGAATTTTTAATATTTACTATTTTCCACTTGTTTTCATGAAAAGGGGTGAAAAACAAGCTTTCATATTTAACTGGGAGTCCACGTGGGACTCTTTGAAACATCGCTTATATTGCACCTTTTAGATAAAGAAGATAAAGTGATGGCAATGATTTACGATACCTCCTTTGTGCTTTAGCTGTTTTAGAATGTCTTGAATCCTGCAGGATTTTACTGCACCTTGAATAAGATCTTCAGCTCAAACAATAGTCATTAAAGGAGATAACAGAGGTTAATATCATAGTTTCAAAGTTATACAGGCTTGGATTAAAGTGTTACATGTACCCATACCGGCTGCATGATAATTGAGAAAATCACTTAATTTTCCAAAATCCTAATTCCATTTCTGTATGTTGGTGATGGAAATGTGGTAGGGATTAAATGAGATAACAGAGAGAAAACAGTTGATACATAGTTATGCTGAATAAACAGTAGAAATTATTATTATTCTAGATTACAATATTTTCTTGAATCAACTTGTGATATTAATTGTCACAAAGTTTTACTGCATCTGCTATAGTCCTCAGGCAAAAAGATATATATAACTTTCTCCATAAAAGTAAAATTATTTTGCTGGAGAAACAGAAGAATGGTTGCTATGTCCTAGGACCTCGATGTCTAAGGGTTGAGCTAACTGGAAGAAAAATTTTGCTTATGGAAGTGTATGCCAGCTGCTGGCATGTTATCTTTTGTCTTGTCTATACTCTGACCTTTCAGCTTTATAACTTCCAAATGTTTATGTAATGAGAACTGCCCTTTTAAAATTGACACAGTGATTAAAATTGAAAATGAGATCTGAGACTGTTCTCTAATAAATAGGCTGGGTCTGAGCATACATCTGTCCAGCAAAAATCTTCTAAGCAAGTAGGCACACAATTCTTTGCTTGTATTGAAAAAGCAAAGGTGACATTTATACCGTTCAATAATTTTTCTCTCCATCTGTTTATTCAATGGTAAGATTTAAGTTGGCAAACGCTACATTCGCATTGTTACTACTCCTAGAATATTTTTCAAATATTCAGCTTTTAGAAAGATGCATCCAGGGCCTTATTGACACATAAATTTCTTATGTATTTGAACTTGTAACAAAACACTCTTTCAAGAAGAGAAATATAATCCAAAAAGAAAAAAGAAATATAATCAAAGTGTAACCTACCCACTCCAGTAGTTTATCTTGCTAACAGACCTGTCAGGTCCATCAAAGATTCCCGGATCCTATGTCCCATTATCCTCACTTCCAATCATATATATATACATATATATATGTATGTATATATATATAACTTTCTTCTTTCTTCTCATCTGAGTGAGAAGTAAGAAGTAAACTTTATCAAATTTATTGAGTCCAGCATTGTTTGTTTTGAGCTTGGATCTAAGCCAGGATTACATTAAGTCATGGTAACCACACCTAGTTCATCTGTGCTCTGCTTTTCAGGTAAATAGACGGTTGTTTCTTGTTTCAAATGCCTGAATCTCCTATTTGTTCTTCCACAAAATCCTGTATCTGAATTTGAGGGATGCATCTAAATTTTACTCATTTTCTAGGAAAAGAACATTGATGTCACTGGGTCAAATAAATGTGACTCACTCTTTACATCCAAGTTGTTCTAATTATGTCCCTCCTGTGGGAAACAAAAAAACATGCTTATGGCATCTCAACATGCCAATTTAAAATATTTAAACATTTAAATATTCGAGGGATAAGAATAGTTTTTTTCTATTATTCAGGAATCTACAAAAATTCTGAAAAGATAGGAAAGTTTCATTGCTTTGCCAATGTACTTTATTATTGAAGTATGACAGGAGTCTGCATTAAGAATGGATACTAATTGTTAAACATTGAGGGTGTAAGGGATCTCAAAATCAACCAGTCCAAGCTACTCTTCAGTGCTTGCATTCTCTGCATCAATTTCCCCCAAGTTATTGTCTTATGAGTCTGTGAACAGTTTTGAACAATTCTATCAATAGAATTGACATGATGATTTGAGACAGTAAATTCTATCTTTGGACAATTTTTATTATAAACAAAAAAAGATGTTAAGTGATATTTTTCTGAAGTGTCCTTCAATTGGTTTCATTTATATTCTGAAATACACTGAAAATTTTTATTCTAATAACCAGTTTCTTTTTTTAATATTTCTACTGTGAAAACCATGTGTTACAATAAAAATTCAAATAATATAGAAGGATATAAAATTAAAAGTACCTGTTCCTTATTCCATCCTGGTAGCTCTACTCCTCAGAAATCACCACTATCAAAATTTTCTTGAAGAATTTTTTTAAAAGATTTTATTTATTTATTTGACAGAGAGAGAGAGATCACAAGTAGGCAGAGAGGCAGGCAGAGAGAGAAAGGGAAGCCGGTTCCCTGCTGAGCAGAGAGCCCGACTTGGGATTCATCCCAGGACCCTGAGATCATGACCTGAGCCAAAGGTAGAGGCTTTACCCCACTGAGCCACCCAGGTGCCCCTTCTTGGACAATTTTTGAAGTCATCCTCACCTAAAAACTCATACCTACTGATATAGATATAAATTATATAGATTTTTAAAGCACTAGTGGGCGTATAAAACACACACTATCTGGTTTAACTTTTTTATTTTATAACTGATTCTTATTTCCCCATGAAAATGGATAGATCAACTTCATTCTTTTTATTAGTTTCAAAGTATTCTATTGGAAAAATCCTGATATGTTTACATGCATGTATGAGACTATGCATAGGATAATTATTAGCAGGAGTGGGGGGGTCGGGGATGGGGTAGGGAGAGAGAGGGAGTCTTAAGCAGGTTCCAAGGTCAGCACAGAGCCCAAGGCTGGCGTCCATCTGATGGATATTGCTTGCAGCAATTATGATAGTGGTGTTTACCTAATGATAGTTTTATATTTCTCTCAGTCACTCTACATTTATTAATAGGATTTCTTTTATAAAAAGAAGCTGCTACTGCCTTTATTTATTTACCTGATTACTTATTTATATAAATATGGGCTCATGGATATTTATTTTATTCTACAGGTTATAATTAGATACTCTCCTATTTATTTTCTTGCTTTCACATCGGTCCAAATTTGGCTATTGGGACTATAACAAAATGCCCAGACTGGGTGGCTTAAACAGCACAAATCAATTTCTCACAATTATGGAGACTTAATTCCAGTATCAAAGTGCAGTCCTAAGACATCTCTCTTTGGTTTGCAGATGGCTGTCCTCACATGGCCTTTTCTCTATTAACCGCAGTTCCCTTGTGTCTCTTCTTACAAGAACACCAGTTGTAAGGCCCCACCCTTATGATGTGATTTAAACCTTAATTACCTCCTTAATGGTCCTATCTCCAAATACAGTCAAACTGGGGGGGTTAGGATTTCAACATATGAATTCAACCCATAAGAACATTTGTTTATCTTCCTGTCTTTGATTAGCAGTCAAGGTTGGCTGCCATTCTAGGCCTCTCCTTCACGAGGTCTGCTTCTGCTTAAGGTCCTCTTGTTTTCCTGTTTCCTCATTCTGCCTCTCCCTCTGCTCCTCGGTTGTATGGAAAGGCTACCATGGCTTTCACATTTTCCACTCTTTCTTTTTATTTTATTTTATTTTTTTCCACTCTTTCATTTTTTGTGCAAGCAGAATCATCATTGGAGCCGTTCAGGCCTGGTTGATTACTGGAAGACTGAATGATGTGAAAGACGGGCAGATGTTGATGTCCTCTCAGAAAACTTTCTTAATTTGGTACACATTCCATTGGATTTGGCAGCTCTTAGTCATAGCCTGGTTTTGCTGTGCTTTCCTAGTTTTATTTACATGGAGTTTTCTCCTGTTTTTGATCCTTTTTATTTATTTATTTTTTTAATTAGCTTCAGGAAGAGTGGGGTGAAGTGCTTTTATTTGGCCATTATCTTTAATTATAGATAAACTAAGTTATTCATTCTTATGACTATTATGAAAGTTCTAAAGAGAAGACTGGATACTAATGAAGATTACATACTGATAAATGTTAAAAACGTTCTCAAAATATTTGCTTGTGCTAAATACAATAATAATTAAAAGAAGAGCCACCAATAATTACTGAATTCTTAGTCTATGCCAGGGATTGTGCCGAGAATCCATGAGGAAAACCCAATTTACTCGTACAACCACTCTAAAACAGAGATTAACAGTATTAAAAATTTTACGAATGAAAATGCTTGTTCAAGGCCACATAAATGAAAATGTTAGAGTTGGGTATTAAACACAGGTCTACCTATCTAAAATCGTCACATGCTGTGGAGATTATCTTTGGAAGTAACAAATCAAAGAAATTAATACAAAAGAAACTACAAGACATACCTCAATATTTTATAATGCTATTTTCTTTAATGATTATTCTATTTCTAATAGCACCATTGCAACATATGTTAATTCATCTTATAAAGGTACTCATAGAAGAAGACAAACACATGTATGTCATTGATAATGGGAAACAAAGGCAAAAGAAAAAAATTTCCTTACTCCTTATAGCCCATTGTCAAGTCCTTGAAAAAGGCAGAGGGACCTTCCTCTGGAAGCTCAGCTTCCTTGGTGTTGATACTTTGCTAAGGGAAAAAAGGCGATCTCGGCCCCACCTCCAGGATCCTGAATGTCTTCTTTAAGATATAAAAGTTCCTTTGGAGCCTTCCTTTATCTCTACCCTCCAAGATACATGTAGCAATCATCCTCCAAGCATATGTCCCGTTGATACACACTAGAAGGGTCTCATGTCTGAGGGTTTACTGAACAGTAATAAATGACCTTTTCCTAACAATAGCTAGACCCCTCAGTATCCTGAACACCTTATTTCCAAAATTCCTTGGAGGCTTGTGCTATCCCTAACCCCCTCCCAACTTGAAAGTATATAATGGGCCACTTCTTATGATCCCAGTGCAGTTCTTTCTGCCTTCGGGTCCTGTCCCTGTGCTTTAATAAAACCACCTTTTACACCAAAGACATCTCAAGAATTCTTTCTTGGCTATCATTTCCAAACCTCACCCCCTCAAACCACATCCAATGGTCACTATTATATATAATTCTTCACTTACAAAAGCAACATATTGCCTCTACTGTGAATGGTCTATTTGTTTCATAGTTAAATCTTTATACACCAAATCTACACAGGAAATGAAATGCTGGCACTGGTTACTTTGCACTAATATAGCCAATGCAGACTGATGCAGTTTTCTTTCCATGCCCAAACATCTATTAACATGGAGAAAATCTGGATTATCTGGTACTGAATGTGCAAAAATGAGTTTAGCTTTCTGTGCTGGATGATTGAATGCCTCCTTGGATGAGCCTATCAAGGTTTAATTGAACTACAAATCCAATGATAATTGGAATAGAACTCCAGTCCAAAACAGGACACAAATATTCTAAGCTTTAGTTAATGAACAGAAGCAAATGGAGATTTCTGCTTAAATTCATGGCATCCTTTGACTCTATCAGTCATTCAAAAAATATGATGGGGCAATATTTAAAATCAGTAGTTATGTAACAGTAATTATATAGTAGCCACTTGATGTCCAGTAAATGAGACTAGAAAACTAAAATGTAGCAATAGCATATTTTAAAATAATGTAAGTCCTCATCTGTATTTTAGGTTCTTCAAGGCTCTCTGTCTTTTCATGCAATATTAATGCAGTACTAAGTGCATAGGAATTGCTAACTACATGTTTTATTTGTATGTATAAATGGTTAGTCTTTGGAGGAAATAGATTAGTAGATGAGGTATAATTACATTTATTATTAAGGTCATATTGACAAAAAAAGTTTTGCTGACTGATAAGAAGATATCTATGAGTTAGTACTGCAGTTGCCACTGTCAACATTGTCATCTGGTATACTGAATGAACCTATTGGTTTAGAATTACCAGAATTATAACACCCAGTGCTCCATGCAATATGTGCCCTCCTTAATACCCATCACCTGCCTCACCCATTGCCGCAAACAATGAATCATGGAACACTGCATCAAAAACTAATGATGTACTGTATGGTGACTAAAATAACCTAAAAAAAAAATGAATTACCAGAATTAGTTAAGACATGCAAATTCATTTAGCATTGTCTAAACCTCTTACAAGGTTTGAAAGCACTGATATTTACTTCCGAAATGTTTTTCAAAGTTTTATTACTTTAAAAATTCACAATTACTGGGGTGCCTGGGTGGCTCAGTAGGTTAAAGCCTCTGCCTTTGGCTCAAGTCATTATCTCAGGGTCCTGGGATCAAGCCCCACATCGGGCTCTCTGCTTGTCAAGGAGTCTGCTTCCCCCTCTCTCTCTGCCTGCCTCTCTGCCTACTTGGGGTCTCTTTCTTTCTGCCAAATAAATAAATGAAATCCTAAAAAATAAAATAAAAAAAGATTCACAATTACAAATGCACATAAAACTAAAGGTAAAAGTGGTTGAGTAAATCAAACTAACCAAATTACAGAGATGGAGAAGAGATTGCTAAGGGTTAGAGATAAGAGAAGAAAGGGAGAGGGCTGTGACTCCAAGGGACAGCAAGAAGGATACCTTTGTGGTGACGGATTAATTAGTTCTGTATCTCAATTGTAGAGGTAGTGGTAGGAATCTACACATGTGATCCACATGTTGTAAAGGGAACATGGAATAAAATCCACATTGTATCAATATCAGCTTTCCGATCTTGATATTGTTCTATAGATACATAAGCAGTAATCATTGGGAGGAACTTGGTGAATGACATACAGGACTCTACTATTTTTGCAACTTTCTGTGAATCTATATTCATTTCAAAGTAAAAATTTAAAAAATAGAGTTAATCTTGACTTGCATAATAGTTGTGGGTTTTTTTTTTCTCGCCACTTACATTTAAGTGTTTTCTACAATTCCAGTTTGAATGATGCTACTTACAAGCTGTACATACTTGGGCTTTTGACAAGCAGTTGCAGGTGGCATATCAACTCGTCAAATGCATCGTGTACTCTTGTTTTTCAGTGATGAACACATGGCATTCAATCTGATATTTTTCTTTAGAGGGCAGAATTTCTCAAGTGTTTTGGTCGAAACACTATTGTGACACTTGCTCGTTTCTACCTTTATTGCAAATATGGTTCTATATATTTTACCAGTATAATAAAAAAATATGAAATACAGGGGTTTTCCTGATTTTATAGTTTCTCTGTGATGTCAAGTATACTTTGAAACAATATATCAATATTTTGCTATTCACAGATACTTTCCTGTGTTCATATATATTATACTTAGGTGAACAGTGTAGATCTTCTTCATAATGCATAAATAATGCCAGAAGACACATCACTGGCATATTAGTATATATGTATAAAAGTGGATGAGAAAGATATTAGAATTTTCTTGCCCTCTAGGTCTCTGTCAATGCTAGGAACCTTCCACAGGCAAATATCCCACCTCATTGTTTCAATGTGCATTGCCTTAAAAATTAGCGAAATTGAACATTTTAATATTTATTTCCATTTGTGTTTCCTATTTTATGGATTGTCTGTTGTGTTGATGTGCCTATATTTTTTCTACTTAGATAATATTCTTTTCCCAGTTTATTTAAGGAACTGCTTCTGTTGATTATATAAAGCTTCTGTTGTGTATACTACAAATATTCCCCCTTAGTGTATCATCAATAGGAGGAGAAGAAATATGGTATATTTAAGGACTTGGAAAAAAAAGCAAGCCTTGTGTGCTGAGGCACAGAGATTAAAGGGAGTAGGAGCAGAAAAACATAGGCTGTGTAAAGTTTTTTAGTTTTTATCCTAAAGCAATGAGAAGGCATTTGAACGTTTCAAGTTGGGGCGTGGGTGGGATAAAGTATGGAGATAATGGTGGTATTGTCATTGAGATTTATTGTAAACATTCTTTTAAAATAATCTCTCTAAAACTCTTAGCAAAAAGAATGGAACATAGTTCCAGATATTTAACAAATATCCAAGTTCACTGTTAATATGAATATAATGATCACTGTTAACATCTCTGGCAGAAGGAGATTCTGAAATCTCGTGAGGCTAAATGATTATTCCAATGTTATAGCTATAAAGAATCAGAGATAGCTGTTTTTAAGCTAGATCTCATTCTCATTCCGATATCCAGGGTGTGAGTATGTCTACAGCAAGCAATTCGTGAGCTCACAACAAATCTAGCCAGCACAGTGATCCTGTTACAGACCAAAACATTAGGAGTATTAACAACAAAAATTCAATCATGCATTGGGTCACTCTCATGGGAGTCATACCAAGTGCATGTGATTAATGCATTGGAAGCCAAAAGACTTGGTTACAATAGTATTTACACAGAATAGGTTTTGGAAAACAATATTATTCTCATTTTAAAGTTAATCTGCCAGAATTTACAAGTGCCATTTTTCAAAATTAAATAATCTACAAGCTTCATGTTCACAAACACGCATATACTCTGTGGGCCCTCAATAAATACGAGCTGACTGACAGATAAACACCCCCAGAAACAGATAAACACTTCTAAGTGAACTGTAGCCATATATTTAAAGAGGCAGTATCGGATCTATGTGTATCAACTAAAGATTAAATACATGAGCAAGGTAGCAAAAATACAATAGTGCAAATATCTTTCTAAATTGTGAGTTCCTTCAATAGCAAATGAAGATGAAGTCCTGCAATTATTAAAGTATCCCAAATGAAAGTTTTACAAAGTAATTTCTTTTAACAAAACGGGGGCTCTTCAAAGATCATAAACAAATCCATCTTTGTAACTTCAACTCTTTAGGCTGCCTAGTAATTAATTTGTAAATAATGGAGAACTTGATCTTGTGTGTATTTCTCATGTGGTATGTGTGATATCTCTTGAGAAGGAAGGATATAAGCAAATAGCCAAGTCAAAACTAAAGGTCAAGAAATGGACATTTCATTACATCCTCTTCTCTCAGTTTTTTATTATGCTACAGTCTTATTAAATATGCTTACCTAAATCAATGAGCATATCCTTAATAATTTAACTGAAACGTAGCAACAATTTGATTGACAATTTTGAGTTCAATACTTATTTTATGAATTTAGGCAAGATTTAACCTTTCTGAATTTAAAATCTTTTTACCTCAGCAACGGGAATAGGATAACTCATTACATGATTTCTTTTAACAAAGTATTTTTTAAAATATGTATAATATTTTATATAGTGCTGGACATTTCATGGGAATGAAATAAGTCTTGTTTGCTGATATTACTTATTAATTAATAACAATAGTGACAATTTCTCCAGTAATGAAGCTCCATTTAAGTGAAATCTCTCTTGATAATGGGAGTGTGGTGGGAAGTTCTGTTGCAGGAGCTGTGTTTACAGGATGAGAGATTAGAAGAGTCCCTTCAGGACAGGACAAATCTGGCTGAAAGGAGGGTGTTGCTCTCAGGGTTGGCATAGACCAGATGCTTGAAATGTGTGAGTTACCCTGGCCAGAACCGAAGGAGAGAGTGAAGACCACAAAACTACCATGTGGTCCCCTTAAAAGAGGGAAGGAAGAGGGAGTAAGTAAATGACTTTCAGTAAGACTTAAGGGGATTGAAGAAGACATGGTCCTCCAGCCTATTATGTTAAAAGTCAAAGGAAAGGATTTTGTTGCTGTGATCTGTTTTGTTTTAAGAACTGTAAGCCCCATTCCTTCTACTTATGTTGCATGTAGATTTCAGTCATGCCCCAGATGGACTGAAAATCTTTCAGTGGTCCCAGTGGCTCCCAAGTACTACTTTATCTTCTACGGAGGTTAGAGATTGCTTGTAAGAAGGACTATAAAAATATGGTGATGTATTTTAAAGGTTGATGCAAGTGGTACAATTTGTGAATACTATATTAATAGGGTATTAATGAATTCTATTAATGGAGGAGAAAGTGACTCATAAATGTTGAAAATTATGCTCTTTCTATATTCATTCCCTCACTTGTGTTCTTTCACTACAAATGAGGCTAAGATTGAATTGCAGGTACAGGCTGAGTGCTGTGGTTTGGCATTCCATTTGCCTTCTAAAACTACTTCAAATGTTTTCTTCTTAGAATCCTTAATAATTCTGTAAGAGGCTATTTCTAGGCCAAATTGAGTTGAGAAAGTTGATGTTTAGAAGATAAAAGGTAGCAGGCCTAGTATTAAATAACAGGTAAAGGGTAGAATTTGAAACTAATAATTATTAAAAATCAGAAAGACTTAACCGTATTTCTGAATGAAAAGACTTAATATTACAAGGATGTAAAACAATCCCAATAGATATACATCTAATAAAATGGCAATCAGAATTCCAAGGTATCTTGTTTCAGTTGATCAAAATAAGTAATCTGTGGAATAATGAGAGTGTAAGAAAAATTGCCAAGACATTTTGGGAAAGAAGGATATTAGGGAGTAACATCCCCCAACATTTAATAAAACTTATTATAAAGCTGAAGACAGAACAAATGATAGTGGCATAAGAATAGGTAAGTAAATAAATGCTTCTGGCCATAAGCTGCTGACTAAAATGACATGCAAATATTGTTTCAGGACCAAATATCTCTGCCTATCTCTATGTCTGTCTTTGTTCTAACCTTATTACTGCTCCTACCCCACTCATATCTCTCTCTCTATCTGCCCAACTCAGAACGCACACTCCCTCTCTCTCCCTCCCCATTGATCTATCATCTATTTAGTTATTTATCTGTCATCACCCATCTACCATCCATCTTATCTGTATCTATGCACAGATATGAAGTAGGGAAGAACAGTTGTTCCAAGATAAATATATTGAAAAAGACTGAAAGGTTTGATTACAGACAATATTTTCAAAGCCCTCAGGGAAATGTAACAACAGAATCAAAAGGTAAATAATTAACTAAAAATGCTTCTAACACTGTGATCTGGGTTATTCCTAACACACAAAGTGCTTTTATTTTATTTTAATGTTTATTTATTTATTTTAGAGAGGGAGATAGTGGGGGGAGGGAGAGGGAGAGAGAATCTCAAGCAGACTCCCTGCTGAGCATAGGGCCGAATGTGGGGCTTGATCTTAAGACCCTGAGATCATGACCTAGGTGGAAACCAAGATTTGGATGCTCAACTGACTGAGCTAGCCAGGCACCCCACAAAGTGCTTTTATATCTGAAATGTTACCTGGGAAATACAGTCTGTTATTCATTAAGATATCATTGTAACTGTTGTCAAAAATTAAGTAGTCAAAATTCCACCACCTCCCTACCCCACATACTTCTTTTAGTTTCTCCTTTTAACCCATGAATGGAGAATCCAGTACTCTATAAAATATGCTCTTCCCCCAAATTTTGTCATTCTCCAAAATGTGTACACCTTCTGGAAGGTGATTATGACTACTACTATCAGCTAGAAATTAATTGTAGAAAACACACACTAAGGTGAGAGAAGTCTTATACATTCTAATATGTCTATATTTGCATAAGTAAATTACATAAAAGTTATTGATCCTGTTTTATAGACTGAGGAGGTAGAAGGCTTCTACTGACTGGTTATGCAACACTCTAGAGAGAGTACATTTAAAATTAGAATTAAAATTCAGGGATAACTATCTTCTAAAGAAGTTACTCCTCATCTTCAGAGTTATAACATAAATAATCAACATGAAATACTTGATCTTGTCTTTTAAAAATGTTCAAAAATTACTGGAGAGATGTGTGTTACACACTGGATTAACTTTAACGGTGATCCAGAGGAAAAGCTCCACAGCAGTGATACCTGCTATTGCAGGTGATAATAAAGCCAGAAGAACAGTAAGTAATACACAACTGTGCGGCCAGATCCGGACGTTGAATCACTTACATACCCAAGCTAAAAGAGGGCAAATGCCAGAAATCAATACTGGATCTTGAGAAGACAAAGGTCAATGCCTACAACAGTAAAACAAGCAAAGCAAAACAAAACCAACCAATCAACCAACCAACCAAATATGGCAGCATGTTGCATGAAGCATGGATTTGGGAGTTCCACAGAAAATTTCTCCAGAGCAGGCAGTACATTGTGTAGATCACCAAGATAGAAGCAGAAAAGACTGTGACACAGGTCCTCCTGAAATACAATGCACAAAGCACAGGGAAGTGGGACAGTTTTCAGGCTCTCTCAAAGAAAGTAACTGACTCTCTGTTGTATATTGCTGGTATTTTTAGCCAGATCTATGGGCTGAGAGGTATGAGTGGTAGATAAGGCATCCCAGATGACTTTAATGGTACCACAAATTAGAACTGAACTTTATTCCACAATTTTTGTTCAAATAGTTTTATGAAGAATTCATAAATTCTTCACAGAATTCACAGACAATGAACCAAATATCTTTTTAGGACTTTGAATATCTGTCAAAAATGTTGTTATTAAAAAGAATCAACACTTTTACATGAAACCTATCTTACAACCCAACACATTCCTCTCAAAATATTGAGCTAAAAGGTGTACAGACTTTTCTTACGTTAGACAAACATTGTTTTGAAAATAAATCCTGTTGACAAATGCTGATTTCTTCACTCCCTAACTCCCTCTTGTCCCCCTTCCCTTTATTTCTCTTCTTTCCAAATAACAGTTGTTTCTTTTCTTTTTCCCAGCTTTCTATTACAGCTGTTTTTTGGAAGATCCTAAAAACATATTTACATTAGTTTTTCTTCCCTATGGCATTAAATTCTCTGGTATCTTTGCTGTAATGGACATACAATGAACATTTTTATAACTGCAAAATAAATTTTACAAGATCAAAAACCTATGATAATCTTTGTTCTTGTGTGCTTCCTGGGTGTCAGGCATTATAGTAAGTGCTTTCTTTTTTTTTTTTTATTACAATTTTATGAGCTAAGTCCTATATTGACCCCCATTTTCAAAGGAGGAAACTGACACTCAGCAATACAAAAATCACAGGGCTGGTCAGAAGCAGCGAGGAGATTCCTGAAGGGAGAAGGGTATGAATCTATCATAGCACTTACACACCACCTTGCCACTGCTCTATCTATAGGTCCTGGGACCAGTACTTTCGGCTCTTGGGGGGACATCACATTCATTTGTGATTTCCGAACAATTCAAGGCATTCAGAACTATAACATTACGTTCTGTAGTCTCACGGCATGCGACAAACTGTGTCAAGCCCTGGAAGAGAAACTGCTCCATGTCTCTGCCTCATTCCTCTCATTTCATTATATTTGTTTGTAAAATCTAATGAAAATATATGAAATACTTAGTGAACAACCTGGCTTTCTAAGGAATATGTGCTGCCTCTGGTTTCATAGATTTTCCAGACTACACTGTAATTATTTTAGTTTATTTACTTTTTCCTATTCCAGGGATGAAGTGAGTAAATTAAATCCCAGCCCTCATCTTTAACTCCCGGTTCAGGTTATAGCAAATATACTTTCAAGTATTGTTCATCAGAAAAAACACATCCAACCTCATTGCAACAGTCATCTGAGCAACTATCAAAAATACATTGCCGTTAGAAAGAGAGGTAAGAAATGAGTGCCAAATTCCTAAAGACATGGCATCCTAATTAAAGGAGTCCTGTGTCGAATGCCAGACAGGGTATAGTCAGAGCCAAAGTGATTGTGAAATCTTGTCTCTACAAACGTCAATATCCCCAAAGCTGGTCCTTTAATTAGAATCTTCTTTATTTTGTTTAAGCTCAAGACAGGAAAACTCACTGCAAGGCACCCTTCTTTGAAACTGAGTTGTTTAGAACAAAAAGATTTGTCCTGGCAAGAGAAAATCAGGGTTATAACAGGCCAGACATATAAATATGTATATGGACTGTCATTTTCTCATAACAAATGGTAAAAAGCTATGCTGGTGACAGTGAGAGAGTCATGGGGAAGGTCTGCTTTATCACTTCCCTCTGACTGTTCTCCCAGGCAGCGCTCTCGCCGGTCCTAAACCCGGGGCCATCATTAGTCCTTGCACATGGAAGCAATGAAGGTGTCTCTTAAAGTAAATCATTTGGGGATTTTTATAATCTCAAATAAAATTTTCTAATATTTTTTTCTAAGTTTTCCAGGTTTAAGGTTTTAATCTTTTATTATTTATCGTGCAGCAGTTTTGGAGACCATGGTGAGAAGCCCCGGATAAATAGTTGGATGGCAAGATCAGCGCCATGCAATGCTCTATTAAAAACTAATGAGTTCTTTCTTTTTCATATTACTACCGTTCTATCCTCTGGTGCTTAAAAATTAATAGCATGTGGGTTTATAAACCTTTGGCTATCGATCAGCAAAATTGCTGATAAATATATTTTTAGAGATTGCACGGGCAAGAAAGTCTGCATATAAATTTTCTCTTCGACCACCAGAAAGACCATACCATCCATTTCAACTAAGCATATTTTCCAGTGTTTTTTTTATGATATCAGGATGAAGAAAATTACATATCAACAAAATAAAATAAATCTATTTCAAATGGCAACTTTGAAAATTAATAGGAAAAGATATTAATAAAACAAATGCTGAAGGACTAAAGGTAAATCTTTCACTCCTATGAGAATTTGAGAAAATAGGAAATTATCACAAATAATTTTTTTGTAGAATTAATGAGAATAAATTCAATAAGGGGGAACATACATTCTTCTCACTTCTCTTCTGAAAGTCTCAAGTCTTTGTTTTTATTTCTAGTATTAAGCAGAATTGATTTGCTTGTGCCGGTAAAGTTTTTGATATGGACTCGGTTAGAAAATTAGGAAAACTGAAAGGGTCTGACCCTTATTTAATGAGGAAAAAATAAAAAGCAGACACACTGAGAATCAGTACAAAATGTGAAGTCAAAATGACATGAAGTATTGAATATTATTCTTGTGTATTTATACATTTGTGAATCCAACAGACAAAGGTGTGAAGGCAGGAAAGCAGGATGAGGGGCAGCAGGTAGAAGAAGAGGAAATATGGAAAAGATAAAGGAGGGACAAAAAAAAGAGGAAGGCTAATGATTGCTGGTGCGCGTGTGATAAGAACTGAATCAAATACAAATGGGCTTTCAGTCCTATGCTGCTTCTGTAGCACAATTCTAGCCGTGTTTTTTTTCTCAGTGTTTACAACAAAATATCACATCTATCCTTTCAAGGTAAGTATTCCTTCCTCCTCTTAGTCTATGATTTTGAAAAGGCTTTACTCTAATTTTGGCTTCTGTATGCCATTTGGACCTCCAATTTATTTGTGGCAGCAAGCACTCTAATGAGTGTACTGTTTGTCCTGTAATTACTATCTTCCAGTGAGCGTTTTGTTCCATTATGATCTCCTAGAACATTTTATTCTCGAAAAGATGTAGCACAGGCTGATTCTTCATTTTAAAGATGCTCCTTAACTTCTCCAGATTTTAAGATATTTTAAATTATCTTTTGAATAGAAAGATGGGGAATGATCGAAACTGGGATACATTTTTAAATTCATATTGAATATTTCTACTTTTATTTTCTAAATGAGACTATATTATGGAAGGTAGCCCAACATAAACAACTCATTCCTGATATGCATTAATAATATAAATATGGGAATGAAAACAAATTGAGTTGTAGAAACATAGAGTAATTCTGAGTGCTTTTTAGCAAACTGTATATATGTATATGTATATATATGTGTATACATATATATACGTATATATATATATTTTAGCCTTTCCTTATGCAGGTTTCATGATGAATACAGTACTGCTGATTCTTAAAAAAAGACTATCAGGGATTTTTTTTAATAAGTAAAGAATAATTACTTTATCTGTTCTATAAATATTATATTGTTGTCCACAAGCTATCTTTGTGATTTTTAGAAATGAGCAATGAGTGATTAGGAAAATATGTATCTTATTTTAAGTGTACTGAAGTAATTTAAATTCTGATTAACATTGTATCAAGGCCCATGTGAAAATATCTTGTAAGAACTGACTACAGAAATAAATGTTTACAATGTTTACATACTTGTAAAAAATGATCAGAGGTGACACACGGAGTAGAGGCTGGTTATAAATAAAGTTAGAGAGGTCAGAAAACATATTCTTCAACAAAATGTGGTTGACAAAAAAAAAATTATAACAGGAACATATGACAAAGCACTATGAGTTAGATTTAAATACAGCTCTAGGCTTCGGGATTGCCAAGTCAAATAAAAGTATATTTTCCATTAAATGACAAAGAAAACATACCAAATCATCTGACAAGAAAAGATAGAGTATCACTATGCAAATAATATGGTAAATAATTCTGTTAGGAAGAAGCCAATTCTTTATTTTTTCTTTTTCCCTTCCTTCCTTCCTCCCCCCCTTCCTCCCTCCCTCCTCTCCTGTCTGCCTGCCTGCCTGCCTTCCTTACTTCCTTTTTTTTTTTTTTTGGAAGAAGCCAATTCTTAAGACACAGGTTATAGATGGACTTATGCAATTATATAGATAGATTTCCTAGATGTTGTTGAGAGGAAGAGTGAGTATTATTGTTTCTCATGACTCTTGACTTTTCATATCCATTTACAAGCTTATTACATGACAATATCGCAAACAGTAGATACCTTCCACACTCTAGGTGTCTGCCTGAAATGTTACATTTAAGGAACTCCCAGACTTTATTTCGTAATGGAAGCTTTCCCTAAGCATCAAAGTTTGCTCATAGCCCTCTGCTATGAGAGGGCACTTTGCACTCTGTGTTGTTACAGTTGATTTACTTCTTCTCACTAGACTACACACTTCCTGAAGTCATAGGGTATGGTAGTTAGTATTTTGCTCCCAGTATCTAACATGGTGTTTGACACCTAGTAGATGTTCAATAAATCTTTGGAGGATGGGTGAATGGATGAAAGGATGAATGAGTTTAGGGCCATGCTGGGAGTCTTGTTACAAGTGGGCTTGGGGTAAGCCGAGGAGTGAGGCGAAGTGAGAGAGGAAAAGGCCTCTGTATATGTGGAGGGGGCTTGTGTCTCAGCCTCTGCGCTGAGATTTCCCCTGCTTCCTTGAGCAGCTTTCTCCTCTTGAAAAGTCAGCCTGGATATTGATTCTTAGGAATGGAATTTGGTGAAGGATGAAGAAAGGTTTTGTTTAATCACATTTCCAGAGCTCAAGCTGCTGTACTCCAGGGCTGATGGAGAGAACCAGAGAAAATCGTGATACAGTTCTATTCTATGAAATGGATTTTTTCATGCATTCATTTTAAATAGTGTCTTTATCATACTTGCCTTTGAGGAAGGCAATTTATATTTAGCAAGAACTACTATTAATTAGTATTCATGGGCATAGCCTTTCTTTTTGTTTGTTCCGATGTTCCAAAATTGCAAGAAAAAAATGCCTGCCACTTAATTATATTAAATCAGATATGTGAACAACAGAATTCTGGCGTCAAGGACCATATTAGCAAATTGTGCCAATTAGAAACACACAGCAAGTACCATGCACTTTCCTTTTGCATTAGTGGCTTTTAAATCATATAGTGGCATAGTAACAAATACAGCTAGCATGGTATGACTGTCACATTTTCCACACGTTCATTTTTAGCTACTTTGCCTTTTAAAGAAAACATACAGTATGCTATAGGCCTACACATAAAATGCTTCCCAGAATATAAGAGATAATTATATGCTTAAGGAATAATATGCAAACATTCTTCTTCAGATAATTATGAACACTTATTTTTCCACATGGGAAGCTAGCCAAGAAGTAAGACATACTGCACTTTGGGAAGTCATCCATTTTTAATACATGAAGCAGTGCCCTATCAATACTACAAAAAGAAAGTTATCAAGTGTCATGTGATCAAATGAACAGCCAAAAGTAAAGAGAAATTTTAAAATGACAATTAACATCCATCACACAGTGCCCTGTTAAAAACAATCACATGAAGAAACAAAATCTGCTGTAGCCATAAACGTTGACAGCCATCAAAACCATTCAATTTTTAATAGATTCTGGAGATATTTATGTACATCTTCCTTCTTTGCTAAATGTATATTTAAAGTGATAATTGATAAGGTTTGATTAAAATTTACTATATAGCTAGCTCTTTTTCTGTTAGTTCCGTGTATTCTTTATTTCAAATTCTCTTCAATTTTTTGCTTTTTCTGGGTTTGAGTTTTATTATGATTCCACTTTATCTTCTTTACTGTCTTAATATTTGTATATTTATAAAAATTGATAGTTGTCCTATGATTTCTCCTATATAGATGTGTATGTGTGGGGGGAGGGAAGGGGGTTATGTTCAGATAAGACTATAGCATCTTAAACATCGTTAGGATCTTATACAAGCATATTTCCAATTCCTTCCCCTCATCTTTTTTTTTTTTTTTTGAAGATTTTATTTGTTTATTTTACAGAGAGAGACACAGCAATAGAGGGAACACAAGCAGGGAGAGCAGCAGAGGGAGAGGGAGAAGCAGGCTTCCCGAAGAGCAGGGAGCCCAATGTGGGACTCGATCCCAGGACCCTGGGATCATGACCTGAGCCGAAGGCAGACGCTTAACGACTGAGCCACTCAGGCGCCCCCCCTCATCTTTTGTCATACTGTGTTATGTATTTTAACTTTTACATATGCTGTGGACACATAATACACTATTACCATCCTTTGCTCTGGTCAATTACCATTAAAAAGTTAAATTAAGAAAAAAGGGGCACCTGGGTGGCTCAGTTGGTTAAATGTCTATCTTTGGCTCAGGTCATGATCTGAGGATCCTGGGATTGAATCATGAGTCCGGCTCCCTATGGAGTCTGCTTTCCCCCTCCCTCACCTTTCCTCTTCCCCCTGCTTGTTTACATGTGTGCTCTCTCTCTGTCAAATAAATACAACCTTTTTTTTAAAAAAAGTTAAATTAAGAAAAACACAAATTTATCTTATCTTACCTTATTTCTTTTCCAATGCTCTTCATATCTTGTGTAAATCTAAATTTCTTACTTTCTTTCTGCCTTAAGAACTCCCTTGAACATTTCTTTTCCAGATAGTTGACTAGCAATAAATTTACTCATTTTTTGCTTGTTTGAGAAAATATTTACTTCTCCTTAATTTGTGGATGATACTTTACTGGGTATAGAATTTTAGATTGACAGTCTTTCTTTTTTTTTTCCCAGTACTTGAAAGATATCACTCTACTATATACCTTGCATGGTGTCCGATGAGAAGTCTACTGTAATTCTTATTGCTGTCTCTCTATAAGCAGTGTATTTCTTTCCCCTGATTTCAAGGTTGTCTTCATCTTTGGATTTTAGCAGTTTCATGATGGTATGCATAGTTGTTCCCTCCCTCGTTCCCAGTTCCATGCTTCTCTGAGCTTCGTAACTCTGTAGTTTGGTATCTTGTCATTGATTTTGGAAAATCTCAGTCATTTTTTTTTAAGTAATACTCGAACCTCTTTACTCTCTTTTCCTTCCAGGATTCTAATTATTCATATGTTAGATTGTTTGATAATGTCCCACAGCTCAAGGATGGTCTTTTTTTCACTTTTTGTGTTTCAAACTGGGTACTTTTTATTGACTTATCTGTGAGTTCATGGATCTTTCCTTGGTTGTGTAAAGTGTGTGGAGTCTGTTGAAGGTAGTTTTCATCTCTGTTCTTATGTTTGTTTTTTTTAAAAGATTTTATTTACTTATTTGAGAGACAGAATGGGAGAGAGAGCTGAGCGGGGGAGGGGGGGAGGAGGAACAAGTAGACTCCCCTCTGAGCACAGAGCTTGATGTCCGGCTCAATTCCAAGACCCAAGATGATGACCTGAGCTGACGGCAGTCTCTGGACCAACTGAGTCACCGAGGTGCCCTCTTGTTCTTATGTTTTATATTTCTAACATTTCCATTTCATTTTTATAGTTTCTATTTCTCTCATGAAAATATCTTTCAGATCTTTATGTGGTCTACTTTTTCATTTAGAGCCTTTAACATATTAATTATAGTTATTTTAAATTCTTTGGTATTTCCAACATCCCTGTCATTATCTCAGTGAGGTTCTGATGATTGCTTCGTCTTCTCAAAATTTTACTTGTTTTACATCATCACTTGCTTGGTAATTTTTTTTTTCTTTTGGTTAAAAACCAGATCTATTGTGTAGTGGCTGAGGTAAATAATTTTTTATACACGGCTATGTGTATGCTTATCCTTATGCTAGGTTTTTAGTGGGGAGGATTATAATATGCTCAGGAGTTAGACTGGTTTTGCAGTTTGTTGCACAGGCTTTGAATTCCTCCACTTAGTGGGTGTGGAGAATACCAGAACTCTTTTTCTCACTATTTTCTCCCCAGAGAGGATAAAGCCCTCCAGCTGCATCCCACTGTTATAATTACCAGATGCTGTTGGTACAGTGGTGGAGGTGGGGGAGGAAACGTTCTCTGATGTTCTGATTAAGCTTTATCCTTAGTCTGGGTGAACCTGAGTCTCAAAGTGATGTGGCTTTCACAAGTGTTCCTACTATTCCTTGCTCCAGCTAGAGTGCTTTGCTTAGTGCATGCTCTTGCCCCTTCCCCAGAGGTAGAACTTTATTTTCCCTGGTCCTTTTCTGTAGCTTGGATGGATTTCCAACAGTGCCCTAATAAGAGTTTTGTCTCTGCAGACTATCTTCCTAATAGTGGAATTAAGGGAGATGGGTTTGGATAGAACTTTGACAGTGGCTGCTGTTCCCCTCCCCCAACAAGTGTCATGAGGGAAATTTTCGCAGAATTCTTCAGTCTTATCTGTGAGTACTTGGTGTGATTCATGGAGGAAAAATATATTAGCGGATGCAGACTGCTCTAAATATACATCACAAATGACTTAATACTCTTCCATCAATATATATTTGGCCCTTAGTAATTCATTAAAAAATTTAGCTCTTATTACTGTTATTACTCTTATTATTTTTATCACTGTTTTTTACAGTATCTGGTGGCATTTGATCCAGATATACAAATGCCTGGTTCTTTTTTATCCATGAAGTTCCTACCCTGAAGTGAATGTTTTCTGATAGATTAAAAAAAAGTCATTAATTTCCAATTTGGTAAGTTTTTTTTTTTTTAATTGTAAGGGTGAGTTTAATGATCTTTACTGCTCTTTATATCACTGGAATGAAACAGGAAATTTACCAATGTTTTTAGTTTGTCTATTCTAGTATAGTAGTATCTCATTGGGCTTTTCAGTTGCATTTTTCTTTTTTTTAGTTGCATTTTTCAGATGACGAATGATATTGAGCATTTTTTTATGTGGTTGTCAGCCATTTGTATACTTGTAGTATAGTTGAAAGATTTTATGCTCAAGTTGTTTTTTTTACATATTGCTTAATTGGATTGTTTGTCTATTTATTATTGATTTTTAAGAGTTCATTACATATTTTGGATACAAGTCCTTTGTCATATAGATTCATTGAAAATATTTTCTCCTTGGATGTGACTTGCTTTTTTATTTTTTAATTGTGTCTTTTGACAAAGAATTTTTTTTTATTTAGGTGAAGTTCAATTTATCAATTTTGTATGGTTCTTGTTTTCCTTTTACTTTTTTTTGTTTGTTTTCCTTTTTCTTTAAAAAATATCATTGCCTACTCTAATAACAAAAAATTCTCTTATTTTTTTTGTAGAAGCTTCACGATTTTAGATTCATGTTTTCATGTCTGTGATCCAACTCAAATTAATTTTTGTGTGTGGTACAATGTAGGAGTCAAGGTTCAACTTTTTCCCCTAAATATTTATGTAGTTGTTTCTAGCACCACTGGCTGAAAAAGCCTATTCCTTCTTCCACTGAATTATGTTGATCCCTTTGTTGAAAATTAGTTGGCCACATGTATGTGTTTCTACTGCTCTACTCCATTAATTATTCTTTCTATTAATACATTTGTCCATCCTTAAGCCGCTGCCACCAAACATGATTACTAGAGCTTGATTGTATATCTTTGTTTTTCTTTAACAGTACATTGAAGTTGGATGGTGTTTTACATTGTGCTGAGAAGCTACTAGAGTTGGATTCATAAGACCCAGTGTCATATCTATTTCAATTTCACTGGCTAAGAAATGAAGTCAAGACTTTTAAACCTTATAATCTCTTCTACCTCTCTTTTTCTATCTTTTATTTATTTTCTTTTCACTACTTATTTAAAATTAAAAATATAATATCCACTTTGCCTGCACATAACATGAAAATGTATTGAAACATTATTGCTCTATATAGAGTTATAAAGAGTTTTGTATTTACACTGTGGGAAAAGTCCCATGTACCTCTTAAGAATATTCAGTTTTTTTTTTTAGTTCTTGATTTTGACTTAAAGACAAGGAGAGCCAGGGACACAGAGCCATAACAGAATGACTGTTGTATTTCAATTAAAATGGGGCCTCTTTTCTTCTCATCACCCAAAACCTCTATCTAGAGTCAGGCAAAAACCCAATTAGTTATTAATTGATGTGCATTAAAATTCATTAACTCTGCATGTGAGGCCTGGGCTATAATTAACTGTCTTTCTTACCTTTTGTTCTGAAATCTCTAGGTAAAAGATCCCATTGCTAATCAGAAGGAGGGAACCAGTTTTGTTGCCTGTAGTTAGTTAGAAGTAAGATTTTCAGAAAGCTGGGGTCTCAGTGCCCAAAATGTCTCCTAACCAAATGATGTTTATTTTCCTAAGTGAAGTTTGTTTTTGACATATTTGAAAAGGGAAAAAAATATGTAATAGCTTACAAGGTTCTGAAGGTATGATAGTCACATTTTAAATTACACTTTGTATATGTCTTCAGCCAAATAAAAATTCATATGCAAACTTAAGATCCCAGGAAATAGCCCTGAATGTGCAGTTTCTAATAGTTGGAAAATGATGAGTTTTAAACTAAATGTTTTGAAACTGTATGTTTTCTTAAAAGATACCTTACAAATGCATGTTAGACAAAGTAAATTATCTCAGACTCAACTGAAGTAAACGTTTTCCTAAATAGCTTCCACTCTAGCTTGCCAGGATGCTATTTACACAGATTTACAGTAAGAGTTATTTTAGAGCTTTGGTATCTATCTGCAAAAATAACAAAAAAAGTAATTATTATTCCTTATGATTTCAAGTTCCTTAAAAGCTGGGTGTGAGGAGAATTATGCACAGACTTTATTTAAGTGAAGATCTTAATCCATTTTGCAGTGGATTCCATCCATGGGTAGAGTGAAAAAAAGAAAATCATGTGAAATAAGAAATAAAGAAAACTTAAAATTCATAAAATTTAGAGAAAACCATTAAGAACTTCTACTCTCCCCTTCTCCACTCTTTAAATTGGACAACTGGAGCTCTATGATTCAAATGACTTTCCCAAAGCTGTAACTCTGATAAGTCTAGAATTATAGGACATACTTATTTTCTACCTACTTGATAACCAATTATCTCCAGGACATAATGAACTTAACTTTCAATTCATGCTTGAATCTGAAAAACTATCACTCATTTTTATATCAATCTGGATAGTCTACAGATGGCTCAAGCTCTCAGAAAATAATAACTATATGTGATGTATTTACCAGATATTTATTTTAGTATTTTTATGTTCTGGGTAAATGCTAAATACTGTTCTAAGTATTTAGAGCTATTAAATAATTTAACCCTTAGATTAGTCCCGTGAGAAATGGCCTATCATTATTATTTCCATTCCACAGAGGAAAAAACTGGAATTCAGAAAGGTTCAATAAACTGCCAAAGTCCCACAGCTAGAAAGTGAAGGTCTGTGCTTAAAAGCCTATGCTCCTAACCTCTCCATATGAATGGTCACATATAGTAAAGGCCTATTGTGGAATGATACACATAAGTCTAATTTTATAGTATCATCATTATTTAGAAATTTCTCAGAATTTTAAAAATATTTTCAAATAATTACTTATCGAATTACAAATTACACAATGTCCTCTTAGGTCTTGCTGCTTTAGAGTCTCACTAGTGCTGAACTGAGAAATGGTTAAACAACAAGATTCTGTTTCATTACTTCTATATTTAAAATGTTGAGAAATTATTGAATAAGATGTATTCTGATTCTTCGTGGTCTCTTTGCTGGCTCCTTCTCCTCTCAATTTCAGTTGCCTCACAGCTAGGTCCGGGGCCACTTTTTTCCTACATTCATTTCATTCTTTCATTTAGCCATGGGCTTTAAATACATGTATGTGTTCATGGCAATTAAGTTTCTTTAGCCATGGCCACTGAGTTCCAAATTTAAATATTTGTTGATTTGCCTTTTATCATCTCCACTTGAATTAATAACTATCCCAAATTTAATATAATCTAAATAAAACTATATAATCCCTTCTGCCTTCAAACACAGATCAGAAAACAAAAAGAAAACTTGCTCTTAGGGAAACAAAAGTACAATAAACTCTTGAGACTACAGCAAAATAAAAAGCTTTTGCATCATAAAAGGAACCATCAATAAAATGAAAAAGCAACCTCCTGAATGAGAGGATATTCATAAATGAAATACCTGATTAAGGGTTATTATCCAAAATATATAAAGACTTAACACACCTCAACCACAAAACCCCCCACAAATAATCTGATTAAAAATGGGCACATTTTTCAAAGAACACATGCAAATGACCACAGAAATAAGAAAAGATGCTCAACATCACTAATCATTAAGAAAATGCAAATCAAAACCACCTTGAAATATTACTTAACACCTGTCAGAATGGCTGGTATCAAAAGGACAAGAAAACAAATATTGGTGAGGATGTGGAGAAAAAGTAACCCTTGTGCACGGTTGGTAGGAATGTAAATTGATGCAATCATTGTGGAAGACAGTACGGAGTTTCCTCAAAAAGTTTAAAGTAGAAAAACCATACAATCTAGTAATTCCACAGCTAGGAATTTACCCAAAGAAAATGAAAGCACTAATTCAAAAAGATATGCACCCTTATGTTTACTGTTGTATTATTTAGAATAGCTGAGATATGGAAGTACCTCAAGTGTCCATCAACAGATGAATGGATAAAGATGTGGAATATTAATCAGCCATAAAAATTTTTCCTTTTGCAGCAACATGGATGGACATTGAGGGTATTGCTAAGTGAAATAAGTTAGATACAGAAAAAGTCATATGATATGATTTTACTTATGTTTAGGATCTAAAAACCAAAACAAATCAACAAACAAACAGAAACAGAATCATAAATAAAGATAACAAACTGGTGATTGCCAGAGGAGAGAGAGTTGAGGATAAGCAAAATAGGTAAAGTGGATTAGGAGGTATAAAATTCCAATTTTAAAGCAAATAAGTCACAGGCATTAAAGGTACATCATTGGGATTATCATCAATAATTTTGTGATAAGTTCTGTGGTGACAGATGGTAATCACTTATTGTTGTGAGAGCATGGAGCCATGTATAGAATGTCAAGTCACTATGCGTACACCTGAAACTAATATAACATTAATATCAACTAACTTCAGTAAACAAAATTTACTCTTAGTTCAGTATTTTCCAGATTAATTAATACTAATCCATCCATCTAGTTGTTCACTCCTAAATTAAGTCGTTCTTAACTTCTTACCCTCTCACTCTCTACAATCAGTTCTTTAGCACATTCTCTCAATTCTTCTAAACCATATTTCATTTTCACCTCTTTTATTTCTTCTCCACTGCTATCATTCTAAGCCAAATCGCTTATATTTTGCACCTGAATTACTTGGGAGACTGATATTTGATGTTCTTGCTTCCACTCTTTCCCCTTTATAATACATTTTCTATATAACAGATAAAGATACATTTTTCAAAGTAAATCTCTGTCTGTTGCTCATATCACTTCTCTGCTTAATGACCCTCAATGACTATTGACTACATTTAGAATAAAACTCAGCTTTTCCCCATAATCTCCAAGATTCTATGTGATCTCAGTCTTGCTCATTCGTCTGATTTCACTATCTGTCCCTCTCCTCTCTACTAACTACATTCCGGCTATAAAATTTGGGTGTCAGCTTCTTAAACAAGTCGGCCATCCTTTACCTTTGCCCCCAAAATATATTACTGAAGACTGGGAGTTCAAAAAATATAGAGAAAGAGAGTTACTGGTCTACATGTATTTTTCCAACTACCCCTTGAGAAGGGGATTCCTTCTCCAGCCTCCAAGCCCAGTAGTTTCAAAAACCTACTCAGAGGGCACCTGGGTGGCTCAGTTGGTTAAGCGACTGCCTTTAGCTCAGGTCATGATCCTGGAGTTCCGGGATCGAGTCCCACATTGGGCTCCCAGCTCCACGGGGAGTCTGCTTCTCCCTCTGACCTTCCCCCTCTCATGCTCTCTCTCGCTCTCGCTCTCTCTCAAATAAACAAATAAAATCTTTTAAAAAAAAAAAACCTACTCAGAGTTCTCAACATGGTACATGAGGGGATGAAGAACATAGGAAATGCTCCATAACTTTCACCTGAAGATGTCTGACATTTAATGACCTGATAGTGGAGGAGTAGAGAACATTATAGAAGGAGAAACCTGGGCTTCCATTGATGGAAAGATAGTCTGAGTTTTTCCAGGAGGCTAAGTGTGTCCTTGGAAAAGTGCAGAACTTGAAATTGGTCCGTGTCTGGAGGGTAAATTATCCTCAATAGACAGCCTCCAAAATTCATCTATTGAAGCTCTAACCCCAAATGTAATGGAGATGGATGGAGGCTTTGGGATATAATTAGATTTAGATGAGAGAATGAAGATGAGTTCTAATGATGGGATTAACACCCTTATAAAGAGACACCAGAAAATCATTCTCTCTGTCCCTCTCTGTTTTTTAAATGAAAGAAATGACTTTGAAAATTATTTGCACATAATAAACGAGATTACTAATGGGACATTTATGAAGGCATTTAAATGGGAGAACATAGAATGGAACCTGGAAAAACACTCATGTGTTAGGGGAATAGAAAAGGATCCAGTGGAAGTCAGGAAGGAGCATGAAAAGATGCTCAACATTACTTATCATCAGGGAAATACAAGTGAAAACCACAATGAGATACCACCTCACACCTGTCCAGAATGGCTAAAATTAACAACACAAGCAACAACAGGTGTTGGCAAGGATGTGGAGAAAGGGGAACACCGTACTTGCACTCTTGGTAGGAATGCAAACTGGTGCAACCACTCAGGAAAACAGTAGGAAGTTTTCTCAAAAAGTTACGAATTGAACTGCTTTACAACCCAGCAATTGTACTACTAAGTATTCACCCAAAGGATACACAAATACAGATTCAAAGGGGTACATGGCAGCACTATCAACAATAGTGCAGTATATCCACAGCAAACTATGGAACGAGCCCAAATGTCCATTGATCATGAATGAATAAAGAAGAGGTGGTATATATATATACAATGGAATATTACCTAGCTATCAAAAAGAATGAAATCTTGCCATTTACAACAACATGGATCAAGCTAGAGTTTATTATGCTAAGCAAAATAAGTCATTCAGAGAAAGACAAATACCGAAAGATTTCACTCACACATAGAATTTAAGAAACAAAACGTATGGGGGTGAAGACAGGCAAGCAAATCATAAGAGACTTCTAACAATAGAAAATGAACTGAGGATTGATGGAGAGAGGTGGGTGGTGGATGGGTTAAATGGGTGATGGGTATTAAAGAGGGCACTTGTGATGAACACTGGGTAAGTGATGAGTCATCGAATTCTACTCTGAAAACCAATATTACACTGTATGTTCACTAATTAGAACTTAAATAAGATTTTGGAAAAAAAAAGGAGCAGACACAGAGGGAAAGAAAGCCAAGAAATATAATGTCATGGAAGTTGAATGAGAGGAGTGTGTTAAGGGAGTGAACGATTGTCAAATTTTGCAAAGAGATTGATGGTAATAAAGAATGAAAAAAGACCACAGGAGTTGTTGTGTTTTAATTTCCATATTTAGAAAATAAAGATAGTTGAGATGTTGCAAAGCAAACAAAGTGAAACGACACAATACTAAACACCAAGCATTACTTCTAGCAAATCCAGATTTTTAAGAAGGGAACAATAAAGATTTAAATTATCTTTTGCACCCTAAGAGAATCATATTGGGCTAGTGTGCTGTGAAACTCAGAGTTGTGTTTTTTTTTCCTTTTTTACATTGTTTTAAGTTTTCTCCCATTTTAAAGAGTTATCCCCAGGCTTTGGTATATGAATATGTAGTGAATTTTTAAATACCATGTGAAATTGCCCACTTTTGCTAAAAGTTATAATAAACTAGTAAGACTAAAGTCTTTTCTTTATATGTGAGTATAACTGGGATTTAAAGCCAGGGAAACCTTGTGTGTCATTTGGTTTTGCAGATGAGGAAACCAAAGTTCAGAGAGGTCAAGTCTCCCTCAAGGTCATTGAGATAGTTATGGGCAGAAATGGGTATAGAAATTAAGTCTCAAGATACCCTCTTGAAGGGCTTATTTTCACTATATCTCACTGGTGCTTCGTAAAAATTAGTGACCGGAAAGTAGAAAATGATCATTAGTGACGGGATGAAGCCCAAGCAGATGCTCTGGTGAGGTAAAGCTTATGGCACAGAGCAGAGACACAATTAACAAATACTGTTGGATTTGCCATGGAGGAAGTGAGTTTTATGATTCATTACAAAACACCACAAAGGAGAATTCTGGTAGTTTCAGGTCAACTTTCAACAGCCCTTGCTTGAGACCCAGCTTGCTTAATGGGCTGAGCTCCCCTGGATCCTCCTGGGGCTCATTAGAGAAATGATGATGGTCTTTGGATCTTGAGATTTGGAGCCAAAGCTGCTTGTGCTGCAAGAGGCAGACCAGCAATGACTGTTAATATTAAAAAGCAATAGATCTTTGGGATTTGAATTAAGGGAAGCGATGCCAGGACACGGAGATACCATGAAAAGTTTGGGATAAAGGCACGGTGTGAACTTTGTCATGGAAACTGGAATCAGCAAATTCATATATGAACTATAAAGCTCCTCACAGTTTTGCTTCCTATTTCTGGGTCACACCAATAAAGTACTACATTCTACCCATTGGCTAAGACATACATGTTGTATTAAAATAAAACATATAGTAAAAAAAAAGGAGGGTTATTTGCTTCTCTGAGTGGTACAAATCATGATGGAACTGCAGTGCAATCGAAGTCACACGTCTGCAAGGCAGGTAAACCCCACATAATTAACTGAGGCAGCCCTTCTCATGGCTGCTACCAATTTAACATTCAAGCAGCAGTGACTTAAATTTGTGGTTTTCTTCTCAAGACCTCTAGGATTTCTGGGAAACTGAATGATAACATTTTTTTAGTGGGAAAAGTCTTCAAAATATATAAATATGTAAATAAATGAAGGTATCTTTCACCAGTCTCATGGGCTCGTAGCCTCGTCATTGGTGGCGTGAAGATGTTCCAGTCCTGGGAAGGCAGAAGAGTAATTTCGAGTTTGCCGTCTGTGTGGATGGTATTTCAGAGTTTAACCAGTTGAAAGAAATTCTGCTGAACTTACTTCACTATCAGTGATGCCTTTGAGGTTGGTGCGCTTGACTGCATTTTCTTTTGCCCCTCAAAGGGTTTCTCCTCAAAGGGGGCTGCAATAGCATGTTAGAAAAACTGTACAATTGATGCTAATTCTGGGGAGGGTTCATTTTCTGCAAAAGCCTCTGGGGAACTTGGATTGTTCAGTGTTCAGTTTTCACCCAAAGATGGGAATTAGTAAGAATGATA
Source organism: Nasua narica (assembly GCA_028533885.1). NCBI lineage: Eukaryota > Metazoa > Chordata > Mammalia > Carnivora > Procyonidae > Nasua > Nasua narica. Next base: position 56,553,189 of record CM052800.1, on the reverse strand, counting down.
AGATGGAGCTGAGCCAGGCGCCTGGGTGGCTCAGTGGGTTAAGGCCTCTGCCTCAGCTCGGGTCATGATCTCCGGGTCCTGGAATCGAGGCCCGCATCGGGCTCTCTGCTCGTCAGGGAGCCTGCTTCTCCCTCTCTCTCTGCCTGCCTCTCTGCCTGCTTCTGATCTCTCTTTCTCTCTGTCAAATAAATATAAAATCTTAAAAAAAAAAAAAAAAAGATGGCGCTGAGCCTTCCTGGTCTTGTGAGGTCTGGGAGCATACACTAAGTCTGCTGACGACGCCTACCTTTTAGTTATGAAAATCTCTCAATGAATCCTGAGTTTGTTGCCTATATAATTTCTGACTTTCACTCTGTTGGGATATTTTCACAGTGGACTGGAATCAATATTTTGTTCTGCCAGAACAAAACACTAAAGAGTGGTGCATACAGACCCTATAGTTCATTTAAAAATATGAGTCCTGGGCGCCTGGGTGGCGCAGTTGGTTGAGCGACTGCCTTCAGCTCAGGTCATGATCCCGGAGTCCCAGGATCGAGTCCCACATCGGGCTCCCAGCTCCATGGGGAGTCCGCTTCTCACTCTGACCTTCTCCCCTCTCATGCTCTCTCTCACTCTCTCTCTTTCCTAATAAATAAATAAATAAAATCTTTAAAAAAAAATATGAGTCCTACAATCTCCCTCTACTTAACGATTATTTTTTAAAAACTCGTGACATTATTTTCTCTTGAGGGATAGATAGCGATCTTGAAGAGGAAAAAAGATTTATTGTGGAAGGAGCTTTGAAAATGTAAGCTCAACAAATTCCTTAAAAATATAAATCAATGGTTATCTTTTTTATTTTCCTAATCGTGAGTTTTCTAGCACTGCCTATAATTTCTCCTTCCTTTGTTAAGCAGAAAGGAGCAAGCTAAAGTTAGAACACTAGCAAAGTGATGGAGGCCATAGTTTCTCACAAGTTGCTATCAAAATATACCCATTCGTTTTTCTTTGATAGCTTTTCTGCACTCTCCACCATTTCCGAATCTGGAAGTTTGAGGACAGAAAAGAGATCAGAAGGATTTGGTGGCTGAAGTAAAAAGGCAGGAGAGCAGCAGGCATGAGCTTACCATGGATGGCCAAGCAGGTAGCTCTGGGACAATGGCTTCTGTTCCATTCTCTGTTGCTGTCCAGTGGCATGTCCTCACCCTCTCTTCCCCAATTACAGCCTTGTTGCTATAAAAAAATGATGTCAAATTGTTGACTCATGTTGATTGCTCTTCTATTTTCCCAACTTGGAGGTTATATTCTAGGAGAGGTAACTCCAGAAAGTCATCCATTTGGAATATGTCACGTGGTATGGTGGGAAGGAAGGAAAGGGAGAGAGGAAAGGTGGGTAGTGCATTCACTCCATGATTCTTTTGAAATTAAATTGCTGCCAAAATGTGTCACTCTGACAAATTCCTAAGCAGATTTTAAAGCTTCTTAGAGATGTTTAGGAGGCTGCATTAGCCAGCAGCTGTGAAGATCATCAGTGAGCAGCTGAATGATTCTGTGCTTAAGTTTTGCATAAGCCTAGATAACAGAAAGATGGGAAATAGATAAAACAGAGATTTTTCCCTTACCTCTATGGCTCCTTAAGGATTATTGAGGTATCCTGTGAAGACAGAGAAGGTGTGTGGGGCATATTATTCTTATCATTACTATCTACAAATGATGAACACCCCCAAATGACAATGTCCTTGGACATTGGAAGGAAAAAGGGCAAATTTAGAAAGTGTCTTTTCAGCCCAATAAAGCCATGGCACTGCCCACCATTTAAAAAAGTAACAACCACAAAATAAGTATTAGTTATTCCAAACATGCAGAATTCAGAGGCTGCACATTACTGACTTGAAAGCAAAACAGTTTTCTTCTTTTCTGAAATCAGTGACCCCCAAACTCTGTCATTAGTAACAATAATTAAAAGGTGCTCTAAGAGGGAATGGATGGATGATTGCCACTAAGAGGCACATTCTCATTAATTTATTACCAATTTTTAACTTTGTTTCATTAGGACATGTCTGTTGAAGGCCATTTAGGACTCAGGGGATTTGCCTGCACTTCACATTGCCTCCATATTGGTTCCAGGAAAGGAGGATCATTTCAGTTTGTTGTTCTCCATGGACCTATACATACAGGGAGGTGGAGGGGAATCTACCACCTTATAAATCTTCCAATCAAGGAAGTGGTCAACTTCTTTAGGATGTTCTTGGGACTGACGGAGTAGGCTTTTAGGAGTTAGTTCTGGGAAACAATCACCAACTAAGCAAATTGTGAAGCAGTTTGTATGTCATTTATGTTTCTGCCTCAGCAAGAAGTATAAATAAAATTCAATCCTATCCCAGGTAAATTAGAAACCTGGTCTTGAGGATTCTGAAAGCACCTTAGGCTTTAATTCCATCAGTATCTTTTCCTCTCTGTTTCCAGCTGATTCATACTTTCTGAAGATTGCCTCATGGGAGAGGGTGAGTTCTTCTAGATGTCTATCTTAGAACCCACGCAGCAGGTGCCACCACAACTGAGAGTAGCTGGTTCATCTCAGAGATGTTCTCGACATGAACTCACTGAGCAGAGGACCTTTTTCTTTTTAAAATACTCCTAGTCAAATAAATTATTCCTATCATCTCTCTGCCTTAGGGCCAAGCATCTAGATCTATGTCTCTTGGTTTCCCCATAGATATCTCTTGTGATGAGCTATAAAGACATGGACTGATCTATCCCAGACTTGGGGTACCACCAAGGAGACCAGAATTAGGCATTCGTTGGCTGTCTTGTGGCATAATTTACTGGAGCTTGTCTTTGTCTCTTATAGAACAGCAAATGACATACCAAATGCCCTTGAACTTTATTTGAAAGGATCAAGTATTTAGGAGTCTCTAGGGTGACATTTTCTCCATCATTATCATTGCTTTCATCTCCCCAAAGCCTAACACAAAACCTGGTATAAAGTTGACCCTGAGTAAATGAATAATGGAATAAAGTGTCATATCATGAATGTGGTAGCCTTTTATAGTCTTTTCACTACAATGTTAGGTATAGGAAATTTGATTCAGGATCATAGGTAAATTTTTGAAAACAAGCTGGGAATTATATTTGCTTTGGTCATATAAATAAAGGAAAGTATTGTTTTCTTTAATTTGGTGGAAGACTTGGAATTCTGGATTATATTTTTAGGTACTTTTTAAACAAAGCAATTAAAGGCAAGAGAACACCCAAATTGCCACGATAAAAATAAATGCAGAAAATGAATCCATTACCTAATACTCATAGAGCACTCTTTACCAATAATTAACAAATCCAACTGATATTAAGAACTTAGCCTCCTCTAATGGAGCAGGCCACAGGGAAATATCAAAGAAGTGCTAACAGCTGGCTTGTTAATATTCTCGGTCTTTTTTCTCTTACAAGAGAAAACAAATGGGAAAGCACAAAAGCAATTACACAGTAGTCCTGTTTAAGATAAACCAGGAGAAGTCAGAGTACTGGCTGGATTGATAGCATTACCTTTTCCCAGATCATAAATTCTAACATTGGCTATAGGAGTATAAAATATTACCAGATTAAGAAGTACTAATATATAAGCAGATGACTTTTTTCTTTAGTAAATACTTTACTAAGAGAAAGACCCAGCCCCAGATCCTAATGGGGAAGAGCATTTATCTCATTAAATCACCACCACATGCCATCTGTTTTCAAATCAAACCCACATGAAGGAATTCTTCAAATAACAAAAACACCATAGAGAATGCCAAATTTCACCTTGCTCTCATGTTTTGTGTCTTACATCCTAGTTTATTTTAAACCACTGTGAATGTAGTTATTTGAACAGGTAAAAAATAAAAACTCAATACAGAGCTAATACTTTCAAGAAGTTGCTATCCAATCTTTTGGATTCTCTCTGCCTTCCTCACTCCCTCCTGGCTACGCAAATCATGGCTCATCTCAAAGGTCAATTGGTTGAAGAAGCCTTTCTTGACTTTCAGACATGGAAAGCTCCCAGGCCATATATAGTGCATGTCATTTGGGTCATCATAGTCATCATATGTAAGTTTACAGGTGCTAAGACAATATTTATCTTTGGCATAGTTCTATTCTTTTCAGTACTCAGCGGAATGCCTAGCGCATGATAGACGTTCAATCCATATTTATTAAATGAGTGAACAAATGAATTAATGAAAAGCTTACATGGTAAAAAGATAATGGTTACAGCATGGCCCTAAACTAAGTAGAGGTTTTTAGATAACATTTTACAAATATCACCTGGAAGGATACACTTCCGAAACTTTTTAATCAGGAGAACTTTATACTTATTAGGTCTAGCATACATATCCTATATTAGGTAATGGGTCTCAAACACATGTCTATCTCAGTAGCACCCAACTCATCTAATGTATGTGTGTGTGTGTGTATGCACACGGATGCACACACATGCAACTTGCAGGTGAAGAGGGCAGTTAGATGCCCCTACAGTTTCTTGCATTAACATGCTTAAATTCCCAGAGGAACATTTGTAAGAAGATATTATTCCCTGAATCACTGTAAGCTCCAGTTCTAAGAAACTACTTGGGTCTCCTGAAAATTTAGATTCAGTTTTATTTCTTATTAAGGATTTTATTTATTTATTTGATAGAGATCACTAGTAGGCAGAGAGGCAGGCAGAGAGAGAGGAGGAAGCAGGCTCCCTGCTGAGCAGAGAGCCCGATGTGGAGCTCCATCCCAGGACCCTGAGATCATGACCTAAGCCAAAGACAGAGGCTTAACCCACTGAGCCACTCAGGTGCCCCTAGATTCAGTTTTAAACCGGAAGAGAATCTAACAAGTTATTATGCATCAGGAACTCATTCTTTGGTCCTTCTTATCCCAGCTGCTTGAAGTAATCATTTTCATAATCATATTAGACTATTTCCCCACACACAACAGCTTACACTGGGACACAGGACTCATGCTGAAGGAGTCTAATGATATATGGAAATATTTGAGGATATTATAGCCCAGGAAATAAAATTTAAAGCAAAAGATTAGTAAAATCCAATTTTACTAAATGGAGAAGCATTATGATTTAGTACCTTATACTTTGTGTAGTAATCAAACTATTTCAGTTTAAGTATGTCTGAAACAAGTATATAAAAACCAAAATTAATGTTCACACACCTTCATGAATACTAAATGCTAAATGACTTAGACAGTAAAATAAGAAAAGGAAAGAAAAAATAGGCTTAAAAAACCATTAACCTTTACTTCAATTTCACTATTTGGTAGAGGGATCTCTTGACATGATTTCAACTTTTAACTGTTTTGGTTTTGAACAGTGATAGTCTAGTGAATTATGAACCTGCTGTAAAATATCTTATCAGCCTTGTTTTGAAATAAGTATGCCTCTATATTTAATTGTACAATGTTGAACTTGAAAATGTTATAGGGTCTTTAAATTGCTCCTCAGGTTATTTTTATTTAATTTCAAGAAAAAGAAGACCCTAAACTTTGTAAATACTTCATTTTTGTTTTCATGAATATGTGTCTGACAAATGCCCTTTGTTTCATCTTCATTTTTGTGTTTATGTATAAGTATATATTTGTACGAACGATAATTCTTATTTTGTTTCATCATATTTCTGACTTTGTCTTATTTTAGATTTCAAAGTAGATAAATGAAATCAAAGATATTGGAAATAAGGATTAAATTCAAGCCACTTTTCAAGGAAAATAATTACATCTTTTCCTTGTGTTTACTTTCAATATATAACATTAACATAGATCTGGCATTTAAAAAAATAGTGTTTCCAATTTATACTGTAGCATGAGAAATTGCTAAGTATATAGACCCAAGCTTCTAGTCTACTCAAGCTAATATTGTTCATATTAAGTGCCTAATGACTTCTAGAGAAAAATTGCAATGTATCACAGCATCTTTGCACTTAAAATACTATCTATTGGAAATATAGCAATACAATATAGTTAACTTCAGGATGATTTAAACTTGTTTCTCTTATTATTAAAGAAAGTTCTGGTATCCCAATATATATTATATCATCGTAATCTTCTAATCAAATTCAGGAAGAATGGAGGAAGGGAATGTTTGCATAACTATGGGTTGAAGGGTTTTAGAATGGATATACCAGAATGAAAAAGGGAAGAAGCCATTCAAATGTTTAGACATTTGATAAAAGGGTGAAATTTGTAGCTGAAGAGAGAAGGAAGCAAATTCAGGAAGACTTGATGGTTTAGGTAAGTGTCTCCATTAAGGTCAAGGCCTAATAGAATAATAGAGTGAAAACTGAATGAGTAACACTATTGTCAAAGAGGGCTAATTAAATTAAATTTTCAAGGGTGGGGCAGCTCCATGGAATGGTTAGATAAGGTAAAAATCAAAAGAATGTGCTGTGGAAAAGGAGAAGAGATACCTAAACTTTGAGGCTACTTAACTGACAAAGTAGTGACCAAATTGATGGGAGCAATTGTGGTCTGAGGGTACCTATGTTCTAGATGCCACTGTTATTGGTGAATTGGTCAAGAGTCACTTGAATGTAGGCAAAACTTTGGCAGGGTAGAAGGCAATAGACAGATAGCCAGAGCTCAGAGAGGAGAGACTTAAGCTCCGGGGGGGGTGGGGGGGGTGGGAGGGGTGGGGGAGGGTTGGAACAATGACTCTGTGATCTAAAAACCAGCTTATAGAATATAAGAAATGTACAAAGAAATGTATAAAGAAATGTACAAAGCCAGCTTTTTTTGTTGTTGTTTTCACAGAGAAAAAGCAGCCTCCATTGTGAAAACTGCAAAGAAGCACGGGTTTTTTAGGGATGAACCAAGTTTCCATAATGGAAAAAAAGTGCAAGGAACACTGTGTGAAGAAAATGAGAGGACACAAGCTAGAAGACACTGATGGTCTTCCACTCGAATATCATCTAAACTTTTTACTGGTTATGTGAGCTCCCCTCACCCCATCCCCATCCCCATCCCCGTGCCATCACTGCCCTAGTTCAGTAGCCTGGCCTTTGTAGGGTTTCTGGATTTACAAATAAAAATATAGAATGACTAATTAAATTTGAATTTCAGGTAGACAGCAACTATTTTTTTTTTTAGTATGAGTTTGTTCCATGCAGTGTTTGAGACATACTTATACTAAAAAGAATTCGTTGTTTGTCTAAAACTGAAATTGGATGTCCTATATTTTATCTGGCAGCCTTGTAAGAGGGACAGACTTGTAGGTGTAATTTAGGCTCCAGAGCTCATATGTGGGATCAAGTGAGGCTAAATCTTTGCCCGAAGGTGGATCCCTGCTTGACTTCTTCTCTCTCTCTGCCCTGCTCCCCTCATTCCATTCCAGGTCTTTCCTGGTACCTTAGTGAGTCACTTCATATGATTCCTTTTCTCAGGGTTTGCTTCTGTGGCATACGAATTGTGACAAGGACTTCATTTAAAGAGAAACTGAGTATAAGATAGAAAGAGTTTGTCAGGAGGTCAGCAATGGGACCATGAGTCAGGAAGAAGGCAAAAGGAAGGAACACCGCCCCCTCCCCCCCCAACACTACTTCTAGTTTTACAGTTGAGGAAATTGTCACTTGGAAAAGTTCCTTAACTTGCTAGGCTAATAGAGTTAGAAAGTGGCTGTTCTGAGGATCAAATATAAACGATCTGATGCCAAAGCCTTTGCCCATGTCTGCACACAACACTCTTTAAGGCAGAGGAATAGGTATGGAAGTGCCTTGACAATATACCACCGGGTGCCATCTGCATGGTGAACAATACACTGATGTTTAAGCAATGAGCTTGGGTTATATTTTACCTGGTGCCTCAGAGAAACAGAGATCAGAGCAATGAATGGAATGGGCTGACCTCAGGGTCTGAGGCCTGAAAGGAACACTTGAGTAAAACTGTTAGGGCCCAGAGCTCAGATACTGAGTGTGAAAGTGCCTGGCAGCCTCTTTCTGATGCACTGAGAGGGCTGGAGCTGGAAGAGAAATCAGGTTTCCAAATGCCCTTAATAGTAGAACATATACATGCTCTCAGAAAACTTTCCAACATGAATCATATACATGCTTAAAGCCACACTTCTCTCCCTTATTATTTAAACTTTCATTATGAAACATGTTCTGGATTAAAAACACAAACATTTTTAGGTGAAAACATGAAGACATTATTTTAAAATATAGTAACTTAAAGATTTATGTGATATTCTCTTTGTGATTTTTTTTACTATGAGTTATTTTTTCTTTTATTCTCATTAACACATATTCCTTAAATATGAAATATTAGTGCTATTTAATAAATAATAATAGTATTTTCAATTGGAGATTAAAAGTTTAGAGAATGTGTGGCTGGGGAATATGAAATATATCTTTGGCATTTGGACAGCCGTGGCTCCAAAATTTGGAGTTAAGAGGCAAGCAAAGAATGTTTTATTGCCAGTATCTAAAACAAATTTTATTGGAAACTTTTATGTTTGTAGGTTTGAGTAGTTTTTATAGTGAAGAGTTCTGAAAACTGCCATAAAATTTTGCCTTGGGGGTTATGATTACATTTGTATCTTTCCCAAACTTATATAAATAAAAAAGACAGTTTTTACTGTGAAAGCTTAAAAGGTTAGAGAGGTATTTGGTCTGTGATGAACCCTTTATAGGTTTGATGTTACAGGAATTTATTTTAAAAATATCAATAAAAATACAACTTTAGATGTCCCTGATAAAGAAATTCCAGGAAACTTGATGTTGAAGTTTCCATTCAAATAGACTCACTAAAGATAATTTAATTAATTTATTGTACTACACAAACTATCTTTAATATTAGCTGATGCTACAATTTTACATGGTTGTGATACGTGGTTTACAATTTTTTTTTTTCGATGGCTAGGCAGTAATAGGAGGTGGATTTTTATTTCTTACTAGAGCTGTTTAAGTATAGGCTGGACAGTCACGTGGTTGGGAAATTATAGAGGAAATCAACGCATCTTAGAGGAGACCAGATGAACTTAAAATCCTCTCCAAACCTGACACTGTGATTTTTAATCTGTAAGGGACATTATTTAAAAATAATATGTGGAAACCTCCCCTTTGCTCCTTTTCCTTCACACCAGAGGTTTTATCCTGCAAAAACACGTTCTATACCAAAGAGAGAGAAGAGGAGGTAGAAGGAAGAAAGAGGGAGGAAATATTTGCAGTATAATCATGTATTACACACAATTTAAAATAACTGTGTAAAGAAGAAAGTATTTCCATATTTTCTAAGTGAGGTAACTGCGTTAATACAGAGCTGGAATCCAAACTTGAGTGTCCTTGATACCCTGACATGTACTTTCCTCATGTATCAATTTTTAAATTTTACTACTTAGAATGCAATGTGAGGTGAAAAGTGAGAAAGTGACCATCTATCATATATAACAATATATAGTAGATAATGTGGACTTGGGCTTCAAAGGCAATTGTCTGGATATTTCTGGGTGAGTCAACCAACAAATATCTATTGGGCACCTATTAAGGGTCAGATACTCTACTAGACACTATAGATTCTGCAGTAAACAAAGCAAATAGAGTACTTGCCCTTAGAAAGCTTGCCTTCTAGTGGAGGAGGGGACCAACAATACACATCAATAAGACAATTCTAAGCCTTGATAAGTGCTTTGGAAAAAAAAAAACTTCATGCAAAACAACAACAACAACAAAAGCCCCTAAATTTGGTTTGGGGAAGTGTGGAAGGGGCTGGATGCCTAGAAAGGTTGAATATAGTTTATTGAGAGCACTGAGAGCCATGCTAATGAATTTGGACTTGACCTTGCAGATGGTAGGGGATCCAATATGAATTTTTTTTCTAGAAAATTACAGGATTAAATTTGTATTTTAGACAGTTTCCTCTACTAATGGTGTAGAGATTGGAATGGAAAGGAAAGGCATAGTAGGCAGGAAGAAGAAGGAGACTCTTCTGGTAGTTCAGGAAATGGTGATGACATTACCAGAGTCATAAGGCCAGATTGCAAACTGTTAATGATATCTAAGGCCCAGTGTTAGTGAATGGCCAAAAAGAAGGAGGGAGGCATGAGATGTGCGCTGGCTGGACTTGCTAGACTTTGGTGCAAAGATAGCTCTCCTACTTTAGGGAGATGAAGGACGTAAGAGGGGGCAGAAAGAGGAATAGATGTTTTCCCACAGATTATAAATTAGGTTCTGGACAAGCTGAACTTAAGGTACTTGTGGAATCTTCTAATTTGATTTTTTTTCGCTAGGCATCTGGAAATAAACCATTTTCCTGACAGCAGTTAGGTTGAAATAAAAATTAGGAAGTTAACAACTAGATGTGCTAATTGAAGCTATGCCATGAGAATGTATTGAGGATATTACATTTTGGGGAAATGGATGTTGGGTATATATTAAGAAATATTGGGGATGAACATGTTTCCCCCCCAAGTAATATCTCTAGAAGCTAATATAATAAGCACTAAAATGACTTGAAAAATACAGATAACAAAGGAAATGTCCCCGGAGTGTGCCTGCCTCTTTGCTGCCCTGTTATCACACATCCCCATCTCCTGCAGCTTCTACATTCAAGTAGTTCTCCCTTTCCTTTTGTATTTTTAATTCTCTCCCTCCACCACATGCACTTGGTTCTAACAGCATTTTAAAAGATTCTCAGCCTTTTCATTTTCTTTGTGGTAAAGATGACTCTTAATTGAAGAAAATTAAGTCAGAGAAGAAGAATGTCCTAGCATCAATTCCTACAGAGGAATAGGAAGGTTAGTATGGTACCTTGGAAAGAGCAGGGAATACATTGCTAAAAAATACATTGCTAAGAATCCAGCTCAACATTTCCACTTACTAACAGTATGAGCTAGGTCATGGACATTAATCCCTTTGAATTTCTGTATACACTTCCCACGATTGTAACAAGTATCAAATGAAATGATATATGTAGTTGTATTATGTACAGGGCTGTACAGATATTAGGTTTTCATCTACTGTCTGGCTTACTCAATAAATGTTTGTTGAGTGAATGATCACCTCTATTAAGGATTCTTGGATCTACCCTGATAGATCTGTCAGTCTCCATAAAATTGTTTCTTTAAGCATTTATAGCTGCCAGGATTTCTGGCCTTAAGTATGTTTTTGATATAGTCTTATTTTTTTGTTGTATTGGCTTTATCTTAAATAACAAATGTATGAAATTATTACATGTGTATCATATAATTAGTATTAAATTATGCTAACAGCAATACTAATTTGTTTCATTTTGATTATCCCCTTCAAAATGATCTTGAGTTCTCTTTTTCTGTAAATCTTTTTCATTCACTTTTCAACTATGCACAAAGAACATAAAAATATTTAAAATACTCTATAAAACTAAACATAAAGGTATAGCAACCAGAGAAGGCTATCGTTCAGTTAAGTTCTCATTCAGTCATGATTTTTATATTGCCTACTAAATTGTATTTACTTCCAACATTTTTTCTTACTGTAAATTATTCAAAATTGACCTGGAGACTTGTCTTAAAAACTTGATACTTGAAAAACATGATTATTTCTTAGGCCCTGTTAGCGGACTTCGGAGTATAATTGTATGATTTCTGAGAGGCATGAACTCCAGTCTGCCCCTTGTTTTCTTTTCTAGGAGGTTTAGTAAAGCTCCATTCATGCTATGCCAAGAGATTTGGGTAGATTGCAGTCCAAATCTAGTACAAATAAACTGTGGAGATTAATAGTAGTGAAAACATAATGCTAGACTATAAGCATTATGAAAACAAAGGAATGTCAGATATTTTTAATATATTTTCAAGATCTAGCAGAGAAGTGACTCATAAAAGCTAATGTTGAACTAATAAATGGTGTGTGAAGCTACTTTTAGGTTATGATTTAATAAATATTCTTTCATGCAGTTAGGAATTTCATTCTTTAATAAATTAGAAAGCATACAATTTTTGACCACTGGCTTCTGGCTTGTTCCTTCAACATACCCAGCTTGTTCCTATTTCAGAAACCTTAACTCGAATATTTTTTTCTGAATGGAATTCTTTTCCCCTCACAGATGTTTATATAGCTTGTTCTCTAACTTTATTCAGATCTCTCCTCAGATGTCCTTCAGAGGGTTATTTCTTGGACACCTCATTTTGGTTTTTTTCTGCCTTGTCCATAATTATTAGTCTCTGTCTTCTTTTCTATATATATACACATATATATACATATATATGCACACATATAAAATTTATTTATTTATTTATTTAGAGAAAAAGCATGTGAATGGAGATAGGGTGCGAGGAGGGCAGAGAGAAAATCCCCAAGCAGATTCCCCACTGAGTGTGGAGCTGGATACGGGGCTTTATCCCAGGACCCTGAGATCATGACCTGACCTTAAATTAAGAGTTGGCTGCCTAACTGACTGAGCCACCCAGGTGCCCCTTTTTCTAATATATTTTTATTTATAGTGTTTATTGTTACTGGAAATTAATCATTTCTTTGTACATTTGTATATACACCACCACTACCACCACCACACTCTCTCTCTCTCTCTCACACACACACACACGCTGAGCTATAAGGTTTATGCAGGCAGGGATCTTGTCTGTAGAAATTACTGCTACATCCCCAAAGCCTAGAAAAGTGCCTGGAAAATATTAGGTGCTCAATAAAAGATCTGTTGACTTGATAAATGAATTTCTGATATTTATATTTGATTTATCTCCTAGGAATCCTGGAAGATATTTGAGAGGAGAAATTAAATCATATGTCCTACTAATCCATGGTAAGGTTCAAGTTACTGAGTAAATATTTAAATGTACCATTTACTGGGGACTCGTTGTAAGCCAGGTATGTGGGTTTTCTCACTTAGTCTTTGAAACAACTTTCTGGGGTGGTTATGATTATCCCATTTTGATGGCAAGGAAACTAACACAGATAAAATTTAAGTCATTACCTCAGAATCTTTCAATTAGCAAGTGGCAAGGCTGGCATTTAAATCCCATTTAAACACAAAACCCCGTACTTTCTGTAGAATCCTCCAGAATGGAAACATACTGAATTTTATGATCCAACAGCAAAATTTTCCACAGCCTACCTAAAACTAAACCTGAAATTCAATCCTGTACTCAACAACTTGGCCTGATGCAAATGCTCTCATACTGGAAACATATTTTCCAGCCCCCCAAACTAACTCTCAGGCTCCAAACATAACCTCCCAGGATGAACGACCTCTCAATTATTTTTCTGTTATGATTCTTTCATCTGGAACATTTTACTACCATATCTTAGCACCTAAGTGAATGTTATCTGTTTCAGACTTCCCCATTTGAGGTCATTTACACAACTTAAGTTCATTAGAATCTGTGTTACAAATATGCTAAGTATAAAGTGATTTCATGGATAGCAACAGTTGTTTAACCATTACTGTCGAAAATAAATACCAAATATTTCAATACAGAATTGGACCCCAGTATATGAAATGAAGGAGAGAGCTGTCAAAGGAAACTTGTACCAGATGTTAAACAGGCAAGCAAAAGAGAGTTAACTCACCTCCCCTGAAATAAAAGTCAGGAGAAATTTTAAGAGCTGGGGTGAGCTAGTGAAAAAGTACTGGAGGACATCAGGTGGGAGGTTATCAATTCTTTATGTTATCATAATAGAAGTTGGGCCCCTACCCTCCCACAGAGACTGGCAGATAGAGGAACTGTCTTTCTTGATCAAAGTTCAACAAGGCATTTCCTGGGTTCTGGAGAAAGACATTCCCAGGTTGTAAAACTGTTAAGAGATTGGGAGAAGATTTACATCTCAAAGGGGCAGAGAAAGAATTTACAATATAAATTTTCTTTCTTTTTTTTTTTTTAAGATTTTATTTATTTACTTGACAGGGAGAGACATAGTGAGAGAGGGAACACAAGCAGAGGGGATGGGAGAGGGAGAAGCAGACTCTCTGTGGAGCAGGGAGCCTGATGCGGGGCTCTATCCCAGGAGCCTGGGATCATGACCTGAGCCAATGGCAGATGCTTAACGACTGAGCTACCCAGGTGCCCCTACAATATAAATTTTCTAAGGTAAGTCCTAAAAGAAAAGGGAGATTCGGGGCTTAGAGTCAGGAAGAAAACTGTTTAAAGTTGAGTTGAGCTGTGGGAAATGGTAAGACCTTGCTCAGTATAAGCAGGTGATCATCAATGTATAACAAATATTTCTGTCCATAGAATTGGATAATAATGTGTCTTTAGCTAATATCAATAAATAGCTTTGGATTTTTCTTTTGAGTCTGCCTTGTAGAGTTATCATTATTGCAGTTTATCAGAGGAGTTGTCATGAAGCATAAAATAAAGGGCCTTTTTGTCTATTTTAGAGATTACTATCTAGTGAGGTCTTTTGGGGAGATAATTCCCCCCAATTTATTAACTAACCCAAAGGGGCAATTCTAGAGTGGGAATACCAGATCTTCCTTATGACAGGTCTGTGGGTAGAAAGGATTACTTTAGAGAGCTAAACTTCACGTGCTTCAGAAAACAGCATTAGTTACGGCATTTGACCACAACTCATATTCCTGGAAGGTGTATGAGCATAGAAATTTTATAATAGATTTCTATTTTAAATCTGATAAAATTTATTCATTTAACAAATGTGCAGTATGAGTACCTTATGTACTATGTTTCAGATACAATTTTGATCATTGGAGATTCATTAATGATCAAAAATGTCTGCCTTTCTGGAGCATGTATTCCAGGTTGGGGGGAGGGAGGGAGATAGTAACAAATAAATGTAACACATAAATAAATTATAGAGTATATTAGACAGTGATAAGTGCTAGAGCAGGTAAAAGGGACTGAAAGGGCACGAGGTAGAGCAGGGACAGTTTATCACATTAGACAGGGTTTTCAGGGCAGGCCTCATTGAGTAGGTGAAATTGAGCAAAAACTTGGAGGGAGTTTTTGGGGAACAGCAAGGGAACAGCAATGCCCTGTCCCACAGGTGGGATCATGCCTAATGTTCCTGGAACAGCAGGAGTTCAATGTGCCTACAACCCACTGATGAAAGGGGTGGGTAGTAAAGTCGAAAGGGGAGTGGTGAATTCCATGCTTTGTAAACTTCATACACTCCGGGGGGCAAAGAATGAGGCTAGGGGAACAGTTAGGTGGTTATTAAGGTAAATCACCTTTTAAAGCAACTGCACTTTACAAAAGCAAATACTATTTTGCACATGGATTATTTCATAAATTATACATTTTTCTAGTTCAAGTTTGGCAAATACTGTGTTTGTATAAAAGCTCACCTAAATTTACAAATGTTGATGAAAACAGCAAACTGACAATGAGACAAAAATTGGTCACCCATATAATAAAAACAGTTTAACTATTTATTTATAGAAGATTTCAGTGATTTCTTTCACTTCTTACCAAATTGATTGTCATCCTATTAGCATCCAAACAGACTTTGGTTGTTTGACTACCATAATCTTATGAAAATGATATATATCTCAGTCTCCCAGACAAAGTTTTTCTTTGAATAGCACTATACTGCTATCCCAACAAAAGTAGAGGCATCATTATTTTGCAGATATTTGGATAGAATGCTTACCATCTATCGACGACCATGCTATGTATACTATCTTTGACTTGGTTCCATGAGGACCAATTCTAAAGCCATATATTTATTATTTTTCTTAGTAATGGAAGAATACCTTTTCATATCCATGGGATTTTTATATAAACACATTAATTGTGAAATCAGAAAGATATATTTACATGAAATGAGGGTGTCTACCAATTCTCTGATTCAATGACCCTAATGGACAAGTCACCGTTTTTATAGGAGATACATGCAATGGAATGCAAGTGAAAATTATACTCTTGCTATTTTCAGTTTTTAATTATCTTAGAAAACAGAACAAGAAACAAAACTATTTCCATGTTCTTCCAAGTATTTGTTGTCACCTACTTGAAAAAGAAGTTATTTTAACTAAAAGATTTACATAACCATAAGAAATGCCCTATCCAGTTAATGTCAAATATTCTATTTTGTCCATTCATGCATGGCTCAAAAATTCTTTCACAATACAAAGAGGAAATTAGAAAATTTTTAGTTCTAGCTTTATTAATTTGGAGTTTTATTCTGTAGCTCTGATTTATTTCCTATAGTCAGTAATATCTCCCTGTTTTAGATTCTTAAAAATTTGACTTTTGTGCACATCTAAAGTAAGACTTTTATATCCAAATAATACTGTGATCTTCAAATTTTTTTTTATTGACTGCATTACTTCCTTACATATAATTATAAATACATATACTTAAATCCCTTTACTCTCTAGAACAGTAGCCTTTAATTTCCTGTATGTATGTGAAGAAGAACATATTTAAAATGCAGGTTCTTGGTCTCATCTGACCCCTAAACCCAGGAATAGTAATATTAAGAAGCCAGGGAGCTATATATATATATTTTTAAAGATTTTATTTATTTATTTTAACAGAGAGAGAACACAAGCAGGCAGAGAGGCAGGCAGAGGCAGAGAGAGGAGCAGGCTCCCTGCCGAGCAAGGAGCCCGATGTGGGACTCGATCCCAGGACGCTGGGATCATGACCTGAGCCGAAGGCAGCTGCTTAACCAACTGAGCCACCCAGGCGTCCCCAGGGAGCTATATTTTTAACAATGTTCTTGTTGATTCTGATACAGTTCCATATAGCAAAAGCAGTACTTTAAAATAAATCAACTATCGAGGCATAATATACATGCAATAAAATATCCATATTTTATACAGTCTTATGAGTTTTTAAAATGTTTAAACTGCATAAACCATTCCAATAATATACAGAACATTTGTATTACACTGTAAAGTTTTTTGGTTTTTTTTTTAAGATTTTATTTATTTATTTGACAGGGAGAGAGAAATCCAAGTAGGCAGAGAGGCAGGCAGAGAGAGAGGAGGAAGCAGGCTCCCCGCTGAGCGGAGAGCCCGTTGCGGGGCTCGATCCCAGGACCCCTAGATCACCACCCGAGCCATGGCAGAGGCTTTAACCCACTGAGCCACTCAGGCGCCCGATAAAGTTACATTGGACCCCACCCCAGGCAACCAGAGATCTCATTTCATTCACTATAAAATAATGTTCCTTTTTTCTAGAATATCACATAAATGGAATCTTGTGGTATGTACATTTGTGTCTGTCTTATTGTTTAACATAATAATTTTGAGTTTTATCCATGTTCTTATGTGCATTTGTAGTTTGTTCCTTTTTATGTCTGAGTAGTATTCCATTGTATGTATATACTACAATTTGTTATTCATTCAGCTCTTTTTTTTTAAAGATTTTATTTATTTATTTATTAGAGAGAGAGAGACTGAGAACGAGAGGGGAGAAGGTCAGAGGGAGAAGCAGACCTCCCGCAGAGCCGGGAGTCCGATATGGGACTCGATCCAGGGACTACGGGATCATGACCTGAGCGGAAGGCAGTCGCTCAACCAACTGAGCCACCCAGGCACCCTTCATTCAGCTCTTTAAGGACATTTGTATGGTTGTACTTTTAGGATTTTATGACTGAAGTTTTTATAAACATTTGTATACATGTCTTTATTTAAATATAAGATTTAATTTTTCTTAGAAAAATATGCACAAGTGAATTGCTGGGCTAAATGAATACTAAATATATATCTAGCCTAATTAGAACCTGGAAGACTTTTTTCCAAAATAATTGTATCATTTTACATTCTCACTTGCAAAATAGGGAAGTTTCAGTTGTTCTACATCCTCCATCAACACCTGATGGCTACTATTTTTAATTAGATATTGCAGTATAGGTGAAATGTTATTATAGTGTGGTTTTAATTTGCATCTTCTTGATGGTTAATGATGCTGAGCATCTTTTTATGTGTTTATTAATTATTTGTATACATTCTTTTTTGAATTGTCTATTCAAGTCTTCTTTAGGTTGTCAAATTTCTTATTGCATTGTAGGAGTTCTTTATGTGTTCTAAATATAAGGTGTTTGTAAGATATATGTATACTAAGTATTTTTTCACAATGTATCTCTATATTTTCTTGATGGTGTTGTCTCTTGATATATCAATCCTTTTATTATTAAATAATGTCTCTCTATCCCTAATAATACACTTCATCATAAATTCTACCTTTTGAGTAATATAAATATCTTATAATATATATATTTTGAGTAAATATATATGTATATGTATTTAATTGCATGGTATTTTATTTCTTTTTTTTCCCAACCAACCAGTGTCTTTATATTTTTACTATTTTGGAGATATCATATAGTTAAGTCTTGCTTTTTTAATAATCTTATAAGCACACATATATATATATGTTATTATATATATATATATTTGACAGAGAAAGACAAGAGAGGGACTTTTTTTTCTCTCTCTCTCTCAATCTTTATTCTAGGTTGCTTGCTGTTATCCAGATAATTAATAAAAACCAACCACACAAAACTGGGTCCTGCCCTCTCCTTTTGCTCCCAGCCCACCTCCCCAGTTTGTGGGCACAGGTCTGGGATGGGAGGCAGGAGTCGTTAATGCCACAGGGAGGAAATGAAAACTGGCTCAGAAAGGGGAAGCCTCAAAAGGAAAAGAAATAAATTAAAAGCCCTCTTAGCCCCTCCAGCCAGGGTTCAGTTCCTTTCCCCAACTCCCCAGGGAGCAGAAGTGAGTGCAGCACTTGATGTCTGCCTCTTCCCTTGTGTGTGTACCTTAGAATGGTACAGGGCTGCGGGGGACTGGATTGGGGCCAGGACCACTGGAGAAATGTACCACAGGGACGGG
Source organism: Nasua narica (assembly GCA_028533885.1). NCBI lineage: Eukaryota > Metazoa > Chordata > Mammalia > Carnivora > Procyonidae > Nasua > Nasua narica. The sequence goes on along the minus strand of CM052800.1, from coordinate 56,534,454 downwards.
GGGGAAGCAGAAACATGGAAATCAAACTGGCATCTAGGAATATGCTCACCCCTGGGCACCTGGGTACAGGCAGAATGAAGCCTCTGAGTGAGAAGAGTCCAGCCTCCACTGACAGGAGGCTCCATGGGAAGGAGGGTAAGGGTGCTGAAGAGTGTTCCCAGGATAAGCCAGGAATGTTCCAGGCATTGCTTCCAGCCACAGTGTGAGGAGTACACACAAATGGATAAGTCCACTGAATCCATGGACTTGTGGGAGGGTATTGTTCCACAGAATGGATGAGTCCACTGGCCAATGTAGGGTGGAGAGGGAGAGAAGATCACAAAGGAAAAAGGTCCACCGAGGAAAGGACGGCATGTTCTCACCCTCATGTAGGTGAGCTACTGAAGATTAGGGGGAGAAGAAGAGGGAGAAGCAGACTTCCTGCTGAACAGGGAGCCTGATGCAGAGCTGGATCGCAGGACCCTGAGATCATGACCTGAGACGAAGGCAGACACTTAATGACTGAGCCACCCTGGCCCCCCTAAACTCTGCTTTTTAAATGAAGTATTTATTTCATTCATATTTAATGTAGTTATTTGTATAGTCAGAATTTGTTAAAATTTTTTCCAGATGAGTTGTTGGAATTCCAAGGCATTAACCAAATACTACTTGACAGGGCTCAAACCTCAAATGTTGTCTCCCTTGGAAACCATCAAGACTTTAGGATTTGTTATGATAGGTCTGAAGTAATCTTTTTTTGAATGAGTTTGGTACTTAATCCTAAATTCTGGATTTTCTAGCATCTTAGCTAGATACCTGGGGGTTTTAACAAAGTCTATCCACTCTGACTAAGCTGGGACTCTAGAATCTCCCATCATTGCTTGACATCAGTATCCCCATTCTATTCCCAACCCCATTAAGGCAACGTTCTGGTAAACCTTGTGCAGTCTTGCTGTGTACATGTCAGGTCCAACTCTTGGCCAAGAGCTGTGAGAAGTCCCATCCAGACTTTGGGGACCTCCAGTCTTACCCTGTGGAATCACCTCTCTACAGTTGCTCTACTCTGCCAAATGTAATCATTTCATCAGTTCCAAAATGTGGTTTTCGCCTCCTCAGCTTTTCAAGCCATGGGCTCCAGAGAGTCTTATGCAGTGCTGGGGAAATTAACTGAATGCAGAGAACAGAGTGAAGATGGGGCTCACTCTATGAGTTTCCCTTCTTTCAGGGATCATAGTCTTGTACAGCCTATTGTTTCCTGCCTAGAAAGAGTTATCCTTATATAACAGTTTTGTAATTGCTTATATAGGAAAGGCTAGATTACTACTCTCTCATAGAATAAAGTAGACTTCTGAGAATAATAATTTTTAAGCTTTTAGGACATTTTGATAATATGCTGAAAGCTATAGACTTCTTCAGCATTAATGGTTGCATTATTTAGATCATCTTTAGCCTATATTTTGACCATATAATCAAAGGGGAAGGAATGGAGATTAGAAGGAGTGCTTCTGTTAATTTTTATTTATGTCTTAAGTAATTTAAATAATGAGCAACTTGTTACATACAGTTTTCTTTTTTTTTTTCCCAAATTTATTTTAATTTTTCAGTGTTACAAGATTGATTGTTCATGCACCACACCCAGTGCTCCATGCAGTACGTGCCCCTCTCAATACCCACCACCAGGCTAACCCCCCCC
>CM052800.1:56434149-56532282 GCA_028533885.1 Nasua narica | reverse complement strand
CTCCCAAACAGGGACCCGGGAGGCCTGCGGCAGGACGGGGAAGTCGCAACCCCAGCCGCTGTTCTGCGGCTCCACGAGGGGCGCCCCGGAGGTTAGGCCACTTGCCCGCGTTCTCTCCGCTGCCAGCGGGGATCGCTTAGGCTCTGCAGTGCGCCGCGAATGTCGCGGTGGTACGTACCCCGGGGGAAAAAACTGCGGTTCACGAACCACCGCAGATTCTCAAAAAAAAGGTGTTTGCAGGTGCAAGCCCGGCCCACCGGTTGTTGCAGAGAGCGGAAATCTGCAGGTTCAGGAATCGCGGACTGGATCCCCCACCAGTTCCACAGCTCCTTCCTGGGAGAGTGGGTCCAAGCGCTGGTGCCTGCGACCACCCCCTTCCATTAGTTACTCCTCTGAACCTTCTGCCCTTTTTAAGTGTTTTTAAGGGATTTTACATTTATGCTAGTCCCCCGCTACCGGGCACTTTCCTTTGGGGTATTACTGTCCTTGGTTAGCTTCTGGTGGCTCCCTCCCCCTTTTATTTATCCTCCGATATCGGCTCGAGTGATCCCACTTCGCTTTTACCTCTCCACTGCTGTCTTCTGCTCTCGGAGAGATCCTGGGGTTAGAAATCTTTCTCCTCAGGGTGATTTCATGGGTGTTCAGCGTGTTCTGGTAGATTTCCAGCTCACTTTTGGGGACCGGTTGCTGCAGGATCTCTTACTTCTCCGCCATCTTGCCCCTACATACAGTTTTCTGATATTTAAATTTTACATCATACTCCTAATTATTGAAAAAAAGACTTCATCACATTTATATGAAGTCATCTTTGTTGGACATTTATAGTTCAACTCTTGTCTTCTTTTTTCCTGGCATTTTCTTTTATAGCATTAATCATTTCATTATCATGAAATATTATGAGTCAACTTCTTTTTTTTCTAATAATTATTTATTAATTTGAGAGAGAGAGAAAGAGTATATGTGGAAGGGGAAGGGTAGAAGGAGAGGGAGAGAGAATCTCAAATTTTAAGCTGATTTCCCACTGAGTGGGGAGCCCAAGGAGGGCCAAAATCTGAAGACCCTGAGATCATGACCAGAGCCGAAATCAAGAGTTAGACACTTAACTGACTGAGCCACCCAGGTGCCCCTGTGAGTCAACTTCTTTTATATAAAGCTATATATAAGGTATTTTATATAAGGTATTTAGTTACAATGAGATTTTATTGTATCTTATTTTAACCAAACCCAGGAATCCCTTCCATTTAACTTATGAGTTTTGCTGTTTATCATTGTAATAACATTTTCATTAACTTTGCTCTCCTATTTTACTCTTTTGTGTAGGTTTTTTCCCCTAATTTATTACTTATGCTTAATTATTTTGAATAATTAGGAAAAAGTATAGCACTGTTTTTTATTCTAGTAGTGGTTATTTTTATGAACTTTTATAAAAATGATAAAACTTATATTTCTTAATCTACCACTCTTAGAAATGAGACAGTATCTAATGAATACCAATTGTGAAATATGAATAAATTAGCACACTTACAGACATTTTCATTCCCTCCCTCTTTTCTCTGTTTTCCAAGTTTTGTTAATTTGCTCTGAGACTTTTTCCTCCAATCAATTTTTGCAAACATATTATTATAATTTGTTACATGGGTGCCTCAATGATAGCCTTAGGTCCATGTTTAGGGATTCGGTGATTCCTGCCACCCCTTTCATACCACACCTCATGGTTGGTTAATTTACACCTCAAGGTAATTTGAGAACTTAGTTTATTTTGGGCAATGTGCCAGGAACTAGGGATTTAGCAATGGGTAAGGTAGCCACTAACAATGCCCCCTGACAGCAGTTCTCAGTATAGTAAGTGGAATTTCCAAATGAGGAAAGAAAAGTTGCTTCACTTTTCTTGCACTCTTAATAATGTTCATTTAAAAAACTTTCTTCCGTTTCATTCTTTTCCTTTTCATTGATATCACATTTGATAGTGGGAACCTCAATGGGCACTCTAGTTTCATTATTTCATTTGTGTTTTGAGGCATACATACTTGATATTTTAAAGTTTTATTCTATTTAATTCTCATGGCTTCACAAGCAGCTCTTCAGTTTACCTCCAAGTAAAAAATTTCCCCTGTCTGGGCTGCTTCACTCATCCTCACATATTTGTTTTGAACATTTGAAATTGTACTTGCTCAATGGTGTGTGAATTTGAAATGCCAGGGGAAATAATTGGACAATGCAACCTACTCAAAGTTTAAAATCTTAATTATGTTTCTAATGTTCTATCAGTTGTCAGAAGCCCTCTATGTTGAATCCCAAACAGTTATCTGGAAGTTCTTGTGTCTTAAAAAGTATCCTGGGAATGAATTTTTAAAGCTTGTCTCAACTCATTTCCTTTCAGATCTCTTTCCATTTACAAATCATTACTGTTGCTTTTCCAAGTTTCTGGTGAGAAAGGAATCCCTGAGAGATAGATTGGAAAAAAAAAAAAAGTATCTAAATTGTCGGATGGAGTAACAGGGAAGTTCTAAAAGTAGAATTTTATTTCTTTTCTAGATCAGGAGTTCCCTACCATTCATTGGTGGTCTATGAAGTTATTTCACTAATTTGTTCCTTTGTAAATTGATAAGAGGAGAAAGAAAAGGTTATAGGAATTACTCTTAAATCATTGTTCTGAAAATTCAAGAAGCTATCATGATGTGGGTAAGCCCACCTGCAAAGACTTTTGGGAAGAAGAAGGATACCTGAGCTGCCTTCAACAGAATATTTTTCCTTTTAAACATAGAAATCTATGATATAATCTTCTTCAGAAAAACTTTATTTTATAGGTCTGAAAACTTCATAATGTGATTAGTATATAAAAGTCTCCATTTTGTCTTGTATAAATAATAAAGTTTTATTTTATTTATTATTTAGGTAAAAAAAAATTTATTGGCTATCTTTTCCCAAACTTCAAACACTTCTTTTATCCCTGAAAGATCTAATAAGAGGTTGTTGTTCATATTGTTATTCCATGAAGTATAGTTTGAAAACCTTGCCTAGGAAAATGCTTCTCATGAAGCCTAAAACTCTGATACTTAATAGTTTCAAAAGGAATAAAGAGGGTGGCAGAGACTCATTTTATTTTATACTGGACTCTTGCCCAACTGAAACACACTAACACACTAACATCCATACAGAAAGAATGCTTCATTGAAAAATTTTCTCTCTATACTTAGACTTAACTCTAGGAATAGGATGAGTGTGGGGCTCCTTGTCCCCTAAATACTAACACTACTCCTATTTTTCCCAAATACTAACACCTTCTATATCATTTTAATGCATAAAAATGAAATAGCATTTAAACTATTATTATTGCTTATAAGTTCACTCTAAAGTATTAAATATTTAAAAATTCCTTAATTCCAAATGAATTCCTTAAGTTGAAAGGCAGAATGGAACAGAGTTAGTAAAATCACGAGGGAAGTGAACAACTTTGAGACTCAGAAGAGGAAGTTTCTTCAAGACAGAGGTTGAACGACTGAAACAAAGACATTTCCTGACTTGACAGTGGTCTACCTACTACCCACTCTAGCTGTGCTACATAAAATCATTCTCAAAAGCACATTTCTAAAGTGATTTCAGAAAAGAATATACTATTATTCAATGGTATTATGGCAAATGCAACTTTGTACTCTTGTCAGCATTAACTGTTGTAACTTTTTTTAATGCTTGCTAGTTTTATGCAGAAATTCTCATTTGTTCATTAGAACTTCTTTACTAGTGAGGTGAAATATTTTTAATTTTTCTGTGAATTATATTTCTATAATATCATGTAACATATGTTGGCTATTTAGGTCTGGTGGTGTCATCTATGATAATTCTGTCCTCTATTTTACTTCCATTCTCTCAATTGTTTTGTTTTATGAACGTCTTCAGTCTTCAGTGAGAATGAGGTATAAATAAAACTGATCAGTTTTTTGCCTTCTCTCAGTAATCAATCCTAGGGGATGATTTGATGATAAATTTGCTCAAAACTGTGATGAGAATACAGTGGAATATTGTTTTTTTTTTTTTCAAAAATATTTTATTTATTTTATAGAAAGGAGAGAGATCACAAGTAGGCAGAGAGGCAGGCAGAGAGAAAGAGGGAAGCAGGCTCCTTGCTGAGCAGAGAGCCCGATGTGGGGCTCAATCCCAGGATCCTGAGATCACGACCTGAGCTGAAGGCGAGGCCTTAACCCGCTGAGCCACCCAGGCGCCCCTATAGTAGAATATTGTTTATTCATTCTATTTACCATGCTGTTTTAAATTTGGCTAACCACCACAAATCTCAGAAAATAAAGATGCTTGCTATCACCTTTATTAGTTAACACTTTTAAAGCTGCTAGTCATTGTATTATACCAAGAAAAGGAAGTTACATTAAGTTATTAGAAGCAGCAGACAAATAAGGTCATTTTAAAATCTAAAGACAGTTGTTGTTATAGAATCTATAGATTCCCCCAAATTTTGGGGAGATCTTGGATTATTTGTGTCAACTGTTTTATGGAATAAAATAGCTATCTTCTTCACTGAAAAGCTACAGTTTATCATTTTTCTCCTTATACTGAAATGCAGATGAATTATTTTACATAGAAAGCAAATTCTAATTTCTAGATATTCAGGGAATAAGTGTTTAGTCTTATTGATGGAAGTTCTCACCAATGGAAATGATTTTAATATAATACAAATTTTACCAAATTTTTACCACATTTAACAAATTTGAAACTTAGTTTTTAAATAATGTTTTAAAAAAACAAGATTGGTAGTTAGATACATTTGGTACACTGTTTCTTACACTGATGGTATAGGCATGTGGCCACTTTTTGGATTTGTCTGAACAGCTAAAATATCCCATGCCAGAGATAAAGCCCTAAAGAGGAAGGAGGAAGAAACAGGAAGGATTATTACAATTGATGAGGGATTTGTAATGTATGGAAATGAGAAGGATAGAGACAGCTAATGATACCAATGGCTAGAATTTATACCTATCATTTGCCAAAACTTACACTTACGTGCTTCCCCACAAAAGTATAGGTTTCAGCTTTCAAAACAAATTTATAAGACAGCTGTTATTTTTATTTCCTAATGATGTGAATAAGAACTGAGGCTTAGAGAAGTGAAACCTCTTTCCCAAGATCAAAGAGGTTAGCAGCACAGGTAGAGTCAGCCCACAAACTTATGTGAATTAGAAACTAGAACTTTTATTTTATTTGTTTTGTTTCTTTCTTTCCTTTCTTACTTACTGAAAGTGATATATGTACCTAATTTAAATATTCAAATAGTTTAATGAGACATAAAACTAAAAAAAAAAAAAAAGCAATCAGCCTCCCTATTTCTGAAATCCCACACACCTGATATAATTCTTTTACCTGTGTCCTTTGGTCATTTACCCCAATATGTCTAAACATCAAAGGTTATGGGACGCCTGGGTGGCTCAGTTGTTAAACATCTGCCTTCGGCTGAGGTTATGATCCCGGTGTCCTGGGATTGAGTTTCACATGGGGCTCCTTGCTCAGTGGGAAGCCTGCTTCTCCCTCTCCCACTCCCCCTGCTTGTGTTCCCTCTCTTGCTGTGTGTCTCTCTGTCAAATAAATAAAATCTTAATAAATAAATAAACAAACACATAAATATCAAGGGTTATACTGTGAATTTTTATAAATCAAGTTTGCTGAGCTCTGATATATCACATGATGAGTTTAGATAAACGTGTTCATCCATGTAATCACTCTAATCAAAAGATAGACACTATCATCATGCCAGAAAGGACCCTGGGTACTCCTTTTCAGTCAATCATTCCACCCATCCTGACCCAAGGCACTGATGTAATTTTTACCAACATAAATTTACATAAGTTAGTTTTATTTTTCTAGAACATCATGTATAGTATATTCTGTATATTTCTGGCTGCTTTCAGCTCAGCAAAATAATCTTGAAATGCATCCATATTGTTGCATGTATCAGCACTTAGTAGTACTCCATTGTATAGATGTGCCACAGTTTTTAAAATTAATTTTACTTTGATGGATATTCAAGTTATTTCTAATGTTTGGCCATTAGGACTAAATTTACCATGAATATTTGTGCACAAGTCTTTGTGTGGACATATTTTTATTTCTTTGTAGTAAAATGAGTAGGTGTATGTTTAACTTAATAAGAAACTGCTAAAACACTTTCCCAAATTGTACCATTCACATTTTCACTAATGGTGTATGAGACTTCCAGTTACACTTTCCCACTGACATTTATTTTTGTCAGTATTTTTATTTTAGTTATTCTCTTGGATCTGTAGTTATATCTCATTATAGTTTTATATCTTCATGAAGCATAATGATTTTGAGCATCTATTCATGAGTTTATTGGCTATTCATTTATTTTCTTTTGGGAAATATCTCTTGAAGTCCTTGCCCATATTCTACTATTCCCATATTTTCCTCTTATTTTTGAGTTGTAGTTATCATGAATATAGATTTTGTATGTATTTTGTCAGACATATTTATTGCAAATATTTTCTCCCAAAGTGCGATTAGCTTCATTATTTTCTTAATTATGTCTTTTGAAAAGCGGAAGTTGTTAATTTTGTTGAAGTCCGATTTATCAATTTTAATCATATTGTGACTGCTTTTTATTTTCTATGAAATCTTTGCCTACATGAAGGGCATAAAGTTTCTCTACACTGCTTTCATTTAGAAGTTTTATGGATTTAGATTTTTCACTTACAACTGTGATTCAGGGGCGCCTGAATCACACTGTGATTCAGTGTGGCTCAGTCAGTTAAGCAGATGACTCTTGGCTTCAGTTCAGATCATGATGCCAGGGCTGTGGGATCCAGTCCTATGTCCTCCTCCACTCAGCATGGAGTCTGCTTGAGACTCTCTCCTTTGCTGGTTCCCCCACTCACACATACTCTTTCTCTTTTTCTGAAATAAATAAATAAAATCTTAAAAAGAAAAAAAGAACCGTATTCATTTCAAGTTAATTTTTATGTGTAGGGTCAAGGATTGGTTTTTTTGAACTGATATTCAAATGATCAAGCACTATTTGTTTGAAAAGCTACCTTTAACCATGAAATTACCTTGGTATCTTTGTTAAAAATCAATTGACCATATATGTATAGATGTCTTTCTGGAATCTCTTTTATGATCCATTAATCAATTTTTAAAATTTTTATGTCTACACACACATAATTATTATAGCTTTATAGTAAGTCTTCAAATCATGTAGGGTAGGCCCTACAGTCCTTTCTATCTTCTTCATTTAGTTATTCTAGGTTTCTTATTCCACTATTTTTTAATTTCTATTTTAGATATTATGTATTGACCACTTAATTCTCAAGATGAGAGGTTAGCTATTTTCTTCCGTCCCTATTGTAATTTTGTCAAAATTTTTGGTTAAGTCAGTGTTCAGTTTATTGCTTGGTTATTATAGAGTTATAATATTACTTATAGATGATTCATATGATATATAACCATTTACATTCTCTTTCTTGGAAAGAAGACTTTTTGTAAAATTTTTGTTTTTCCTGGGGTTGGTTTTGCTTTAAATTGCCATTTGTTTAACCTTAGATATAGCTATCTCCAATTCTACCCTAACTCTATAACAAAAATTCAAATCTCTTTGAAAATTGTTCAAATGTATTGTTAGCACTCCATCAACTTCCATTCTAATAATAATGTTTTTTCTCTAAGCTTGATATACAGTTGTCATCCCAGAATTTAGCACCACAACTCTGGAAATCCTTTCCATTTATATCCTGTAGTAGATTAAGATTTTCAGTTTCTTGCACCCTATATCTTTGTTTTACTTAGTAAAATGATGTTTTTACATCCTCCAGTGGCTAAGAAACTATGCATAGCATTAATTTTTTGAGAAATTTTGTGCTTGAACAATGTCTTTATTTTTCCTCAACTGACCTTATAAGTGGATGTAAAACTGTGAGTTAGAATCATTTTTCCCTCGGAATTTTTAACTATTGCTTTATTTTATTTAGCTTCCCATGTTTTTGTTGGGAGGTTTGATGTATTTTTGAGTCCAGATCTTTTTATGAGTGAGTTTGTGTGTGTGTTTGTGAGTGGGCGTGCAAGGAGGCATCTGTCCCATTATCTAAACAGAATGTTGTGTGTGCATATATACACACATACATTTGAATGCTTTTAAGTTATTCTCATTCTCATTCATCTAAAATTTCATGATAACATTCGTTGGTGTGTGTCTATTTTCTGTACTGTGCTAGGTACTTTTGGCACCCTTTCAATTTAGACACTTATGCTCTTCAGTTTGGGGATATTTTATGGAATTTTAAATATAAATATCAGGTTTTGTTTTACCTTTTTTTTCTTTCAGAAAATCTATTATTCAGGTGTTGGATTTTTAGACCACTTTTTCAGCTTTTTAAATATCTCCTCTATTTCATATCGTGGTGATTTTATTTTAATTTCTGGATATTTGCTAAAATTTATCATCCTATGTTTTTTCTTTTCTTGTTTTTTTTATTGTGGTAAAAAACACAGAACATAAAATTTATCATCATAACCATTTTTAAATGTATAGTACAGTAGTATTAACTAAGGCACATTGTAGTGCAACACATCTACAGAAGTGTTTCATCTTACAATACTGAAACTCTAAACCTCTTGAACAATAGCTCTCCTTTTTGTCCTCCTCCGAGGCCCCAGCAACCATCATTATACTTTCTATTTCTTTTTTTTTAAATTTAATTTAATTTTTTTCAGTGTCCCAAGATTCATCGTTTATGTACAACACCCAGTGCTCCATGCAATATGTACCCTCCTTAGTACCCACCACCAGGCTCAACCATCCCCTCACCCCCCTCCCCTCTAAAACCCTTAGTTTGTTTCTCAAAGTCCACAGTCTCTCATGGTTCGTCTCCTACTCTGATTCTATTTCTAAGAGTTTAACTCCTTTAGATACCTCATACAAAGGAATCGTACAGTGCCTGTCTTTTTTGTAACAGGCTTATTTTACTTAGCATAATGTCCTTCAGGTTCATCCATCTTGTAGTGTGTGATAGGATTCCCTTCTTTTTTAGGGCTGAATAATATCCCACTGTATGTATATGCCACATTTTCTTTTTCCATTCATCTGTCAATGGACATCTGCATTGTTTTCACCTCTTAAAATTATTTTGAATAATGTTGCATTGGACATGGGTGTGCAAATATCTGGTTGAAATTTGGTTTTCAGTTCTTTTGGATAAATATACAGAACTTTGATTGATAGATCATATGATAATTCTATTTTTAATTTTCTGAGGAAAATTCATACTGTTTTCCCTATTGGCTATACCATTTCACATTCTCATCAACAGTGGATAAGAGTTCCAATTTTCTTCACATCTTCACCCACAGTGGAGTTTGTTTTGCTTCATTTTTTGATAGTGGACATCCTAACATGTGTGAAGTGATACCTCATTTTGGTTTAGATTTGCATTTCCCTGATGACTAGTGATGTTAAGCATCTTTCCTTGTGCTTGTTGGTCATTTGTATAACTTTTTGGGACAAATGTCTACTCAGGTCCTTCGCCCATTTTTAAATTATTTGTTTTTGGTGTTCTTGAATTGTAGGAGTTCTTTATGTATGCTAGAAATATTTTTTATTATTGAAGTATAGTACAATGTTTTATTAGGTTCAGGTGTACAACATAGTAATTTGACTATATGTTACCGTGCTCATCACAATAAGTATAGTCGCTATCTAGTATTATACAAAATTATTACAATATTATTGACTGTATTCTTTATGCTATACTTTTCATCTCCATAATTCATTTATTTTATAATTAGAAGCTTACCTATTAATTTCCTTTACCTATTTTGCTATCCCTCCACCCACCTCCCCTCTGGCAACCACCAGTTTGGTCTCTCTATTTAAGACTGTTTGGGGTTTTTTGAGAGTTTTTGTTTGTTTTGTTTCTTAAATGTGACATATAAGTAAAATCATATAGTATTTGTCTTCTTTTGTCTGACTTATTACACTTACCATAATACTCTGCATACTCCATGTTGTCATGAATGGCAAGATTTTGTTTTATTTTTTTAAAGATTTTATTTATTTGACAGAAAGAGATCACAAGCAGACAGAAAGGCAGGCAGAGAGAATGAGGGAAGCAGGCTCCCTGCTGAGCAGAGAGCCCGATGCAGGGCTCAATCCCAGGACCCTGAGATCATGACCTGAGGTGAAGGCAGAGGCTTTAACCCATTGAGCCACCCAGGAGCCCCAGATTTTATTCTTTTTTATGGCTAAGTAATACTTCATTATGTATCCACTATACACATGGATTATATATAAATACATATGTATATATATATACATACTACATCTTCTTTATCCATTCATCTACCAGTGAACACTTAGGTTGCTTCCACATCTTGGCTATTATAAATAATGCTGCAATAAATGTAAGGGTGCATGTATTCTGGATATTAATACTTTACCAGATATATGGCTTGAAAATATTTTCTCTTATTCCATAAATTGCTTTTTAACTTTGTTTCCCTTCCTGTGCAGAAGTTTTTAAGTTTGTTGTAGTCCATTTGTCTATGTTTGCTTTTGTTGACTGTACTTTTGGTATCATATCCAAGGTAATGCCAAATCTGCTGTCATGAAACTTTGCTCTATATTTTATTATTTTTTAAAGATTTTATTTATTTATTTGACAGAGAGAGATCATAAGTAGGCAGAGAGGCAGGCAGAGAGAGAGGGGAAGCAGGCTCCCCACTGAGCAGAGAGCTCAATGTGGGGCTCGATCCCAAGACCCTGAGATCATGACCTGAGCTGAAGACAGAGCCTTTAACCCACTGAGCCACCCAGGCACCCCTCTATATTTTATTCTAGGAGTTTCATATTTTCAGATATTACATTTAGAGCTTCAGTCCATTTTCAATTAATTTTTGTACATAGTGCGAAGCAAGGGTCCAAATTTATTCTTTTGCTTGTAGGTATCCAGTTTTCCCAGCACAATCTGTTGAAAACTATCCTTTACATACTGTATGACCTTGACATCCTTGACATCTTTGACATCCTTCTCAAAGATCATTTGGCCATGTAGATAAAGGTTTATTTCAGGGCTCTCTATTCTGTTCCATTGGCTAATTTGTCAGTCTTTATGTCAGTACCATACTGTTTTGATTGCTATTACTTCATAATATGTTTTGAAAACGGGATGTGTGATCTTTATGTTTGCTTCTCCTTCTCTAGATTATTTTGGCAATTTGGAGTTATTTGAGACACTAGTCTGTAGGTTTGGGTGATTCTCATTTTTCATAAATGAACTTTCATATAACTGCATTTTCACTATAGCCTCTCTACCTTCTGTTGAGCTGGGTAGTACTATGCCCAGGGTCCCTCTGGATCAGCAGAAAGTAAGTCCCCAGCCTTTTGCTGTGAAGGAAATGAGGATGAGAAGGGTGATAGTTGCTTTGCTGTGTGGTGGAAGATAGGGCCTGGGGTCTCCAGTGATATTCCTTATTGACTTGAAGCAGAGATTCAGCAAATGCTCATTGGTTGATCGATCTTGTCTTTGAGCATTAGTGGACAGATTGCTAGACTGAGGAGCAGAAAATTTAGACAAAAGCAGTACAAAAAAGTTCAAGGAAGAAAAAGTTGGTACTATTGAAAATGAAAGTGATTAAAATTGTTAGATTCCTGAAATTTTTAATTGCAAACCATTAGTCATTATGAATATATGATTTCTTCCCAAAGTCTTTTTTTAAGAAACATTATGGAATTTATATCTATAATATTTAAAACTCTGCTGTCATAAGCAGAAATATTATAACCCTAAATGGATAATTACTGAAGTGAACGTGCTTAGTTTTTGCATGTAGAATTCTAAATATCTCTGCCAATAGGATTAGAAATTTAAGAAATTCTTTAGGAGAACAATTTCCCTAAATAGCTCATTATTTTTCTTCTGGGGTTTTTCATGTAGGCTATTTAGGTGAATATTAAAAGTGTGAATGGAAATATTTTGTACTCATGATGCTACAGATTGGCATCTTCAAAAGACAAGAGATATTGCCAAGTCTATCACTAATCAAGTTTTATAATTTACAACCTGTGCAAACTGTGGGCTGAGAACCATAGCAGTTGTGCTGAGCATTTCTGGGAAGTTACCATCATCCCAGCACCAATTATTAAAACCTCTTACACACATTAAAGCTATAAAGATTAAAAATATAGCACACTTGTCATTAAATATGGATGACTTCATCTAATATGCATTATATACAAAAACAATGTCCTGCCACTTGAGCTTTATCACTACCCTATGGAAAATCCACAAACCCAGAGTCCCACATCAGAGCTCATTTTGGCAAAGCCAAGGAACAACTTTGTCATGCAAAATAAACACAGATGTTCCACACTTAGGCAACTGGCTAAGAGGAGAAGTGCATAAAAGGGGGAAGCATAGCTCTGTAAAAGATAATACCTCCTTACATACCCTACAGCAGTATCTTTGTGGAGGCTGCAAACATTGCTTAAAAGGACTGATTCATCTGTTTTAAAAAATTGTCTTTCCTGACTATAGCTGTGAACACATTGAACTAGTTCTCTGTGTGTGTGTGTGTGTGTGTGTGTGTGTGTGCAGAAATCTGTGTGCACTGACTGCAAATGTCAGTTTGGATGTTTTTGAGCTAGAGAAGAACTAAATTTCACATGCATCTTAGGCAGTGCCTTTCTTGTCAGTGATTTATTGATTTCTGTCTGTAAGGTATAATATTAATAACCATATTAATTATAAGAAGGTCTGAGGAAGGAAAAGTTACTAGCCTCTCCCATTAACTGACAGTTAATGCTGGGCGGTTCCAAATGACCAGACAGCTATAATTGACTTCCCTTTGTTCCTTTCATTCTCAGCTAATTGCAAGAGAATATCTCTGCTAAACAAACATTCCTGGGACTCAAATATATTTCTCCCAGAAATAAAAATAGAGTCCAAAAGATAAAGAACCCATATTTGGGATTTCTGATATTTGGCCTAGAATTACCCTGACATTCAGTTATGGTCTATTGAAAATAATTACTCAAAATAGTATCCCTTTTCCTCCCAATACTGGCATGTAATTAGAAAGGACAGAATAGGGTAGGATTAGAAAAGGAAGGTTAAACTTTGGGGTTATTGTGATTTTTGGAACTATACATTTTTGTGAACACTTCTGTCTTGAAATAGTTTCAATCTGAAATATACCTAAATCCTATGGAGGGTAGGGAGAGCGTTAGAAGGCCAACAAAATATCCCTATGTTCTGCCAGCAATATTGTCTTGGTTATAATGGAAAATCAATCCTAGCAGTCATATTCTAATTAGTACAAAAATATGTAAAAAGCATTTTAGGAAATAAGTGGTTACTTATTGAGAAGGCCAAGAGTCTTGTTCATTTATCTTCTACTGACTTACATTTTAAGTATCATGCTTTAGGTGTGACAGGCAGAAAACATTAGGCTGTGTCCCATTGTCTTTCATTTTCTAGAAGTATTTGTGTCCCCTTTTTACTCTCTTTATTGCAATGTACTTTACACTTTTCTAATAATGCACTCATCAATATTTTGAATCTAGACCCCCAGTATATATTTATTTATTGCTTTATGACTTTCTAGAATAATATAGACATTGTAAAACATACTCAAGGATAAAAATTAAGAACAGATAAAGCAAGAATAAAGTTTTAAACACAATTTTAATTTTACTTATTCTTAATTTGGAAGCCCTCTTACACTAGCATTTTATTTTAGATTAAAGGGACTCTAGGACTGACAGCCATGTGATCAATGTGACTAAATATGCCTTACAAATCTGGCTTACCCCCTATAATATAGCAATTTAAGGATCTGGTTCTAAGTGTAGTTTATTTCCACATTTGGTTATCACTGCCATAGTTGAAAAGATACTTTATAGAATTATAATGACCCTAACAAGAGGACACTTTTGGCTGTGATTAATAAATTATGATATTCACTTAAAAAATTTCAATCTCCTAGTTAAACAAAATTATTTTTCTTAAAATTTGACTAATACTTATCCTTCTTTCCTGATGCCAAACAGTATTCTTTGCAAACCAATAAGAAATTGTTACATTAATTTTAACAAATTTCTTCAATACATTGAAAGTTTTATTTTCAAGATTTTAGCATGCACAGGTTTAAAAATCTTACATAGGGAGGCCTGGGTGGCTTAGTTAGTTAAGCATCTGCCAGCAGCTCAGGTCATGATCCCACAGTCCTGGAATCAAGCCCCACATCAGAGTCTTTGCTCAGTGGGGAGGCTGCTTCTCCCTCTGTCCCTTCCCCTGCTTGTGTTCTCTCTCTGTCAAATAAATAAATAAAATCTTAAAAAAATAAAATAACAAATAAAAATCTTAAATAGATTTATTTTATTTTGGGGAGCTAAAAATAGTGCTTAATAATGGAAGAGTTTCAAAATATCAGTTTTAAAGAAGCTCTTTCCATAGTCGAAGCTACTTCCTCACTTATTATTAAAGTGTTATCTTTACCTTGGAGGGACATATTAATATTTTCCCTCAAATGTCTGTTAGGTAGCATACTCCCCTGTCAGCCACTTGCCATCATAAAGAAGTTTAGGAAATTTGGAATACTTTACTTTTCACAGAAGAATAATGAGTAACTTTTTAATTATTTTTTTATTTTTTTAAATACATTTTTTAAAGATTTTATTTATTTATTTGATAGAGATCACAAGCAGGCAGAGAGGGGGGAAGCAGGCTTTCCACTGAGCAGAGAGCCCAATGCGGGGCTCAACCTCAGGCCCTGAGATCATGACCTGAGCCAAAGGCAGAGGCTTTAACCCACTGAGCCACCCAGGCGCCCCATGAGTAACTTTTTTAAATTCCAACAATTTATCAGAACTTTACCATGAGAGGTGACTGAGGAGGAGGGAGCCTGCATGACTCACAGTGGGCTCCTAGGTGTGATGCACAAGGATCAGGGTGGAGAGCACCACTGCCTCAACCTCGTGTCTGGCAGTTGCCTTGGAGGTGGAAGTTCATGGCTGTAGCACTTCTGTGTGCCTGTTGCTCTGGAAGGCATCCTCCAGGATAGAAAGGGACTTGGAAATCTTTGGCTTAAGAGACCACCTCCAGCCAGAAACAGAACTCAACAGTTTCCAGTTTGTGATCAACAGTAAGATGAGGCAGGGTGCATCTTGCCTGGATTGTAGGTGATATATTCAGCTATACATCCCCTCATCCACTTCTCATCAAAATGACTAAGAGGAGGAGCACGCAACAGAGTTGGGTGTTCAAACCCAGAGTTTGTGCCCTCTTCTTCAGAACTATTGGCTATGGTCATAAACAGTATGTTGGAAAGAGAATTCAGGGCAACAATTATCTAGGCAATGGCTAGGATGGAGAAAAACATTAATGACAACATAGAATCTCTAAGAGGGGAGTTGAGAACCAGTATGGCGGATGTAAAAAATGCTATAAATGAGACAATAAGATCCAATCTAATCTAAATAGTCTAACAGCTAAGGTAACAGAGACAGAGGATAGAATTAGTGACCTAGAGGAAAAGATGGTTGAAAAGAAAGGTCAGGAGGAGAGCTGGAACAAACTACTTAGGAACCATGACAAGAGACTTACGGAAATAAATGACACCATGCAATGTTCCAATGCCAGAATTATTGGAATCTCTGAGGGGGTGGAGAAAGACAGAAGATTAGAAGATATAGCTGAACAAATTCTGGATGAAAATTTCCACAATCTGGGGAATGGAACAAGTGTTCGTGTCCTAGAGGCAGAAAGGACACCCCCACAAGATCAACGTGTCTAGAAAAACATTTAGACACATCACTGTGAAATTTGCAAATTATAATTTTAGACAAGAGGTCCTGAGGGCATCTAGGGAGAAGAGATTCCTTACGTATAGAGGAAGACCCATCAGAATAACATCAGACCTGTCCACAGAAACCTGGAAAGCCAGAAGGGGTTGGCAAGACATATTCAGGGCACTAAATGAGAAGAACATGCAGCCAAGAATACTTTATCCAGCAAGGCTGACATTCAAAATGGATGGAGAGATAAACAGCTTCCAAGACCTGCAAGGTCTAAAAGTGACCACCAAGCTGACACTACAAGAAATATTAAGGGGGTTCTATAAAAGAAGAAAGAACAAATGAGTGACATAGAACAGAAACTTACAATCTATAGAAACAAGGACTTCACAGGCAACATGATGTCAATAAAAACTTATCTTTCAATAATCACTCTCAACATGAATGTCCTAAAAGCTCACATAAAACGGCACAGGGTTGCAGACTGGATAAAATGACAGGACCCGTCCCTATTTGGTCTATAAGAGACACATTTGGAACCTAAAGATACATCCAGATTGAAAGTGAAGGGATGGAGATCCATCTTTCATGCCAACGGGCCTCAAAAGAAAGCTGCGGTAGCAATTCTCAAATGGATAAATCAGATTTTAAGCTAAAGACTATAGTCAGAGATACAAAAGGATACTACATCATTCTTAAAGGGTCTGTCCTTCAAGAAGATCTAACAATTGTAAATATTTATGCCCCCCATATAGGAGCAGCCAACTACATAAGCCAACTGTTAATCAAAATAGTCATACTGATATGAATACATTAATTATATGATATCTTAACACACCACTCTCAGTAACAGACAGATCATCCAAACAGAAAATCAATAAAGAAACAAGAGCTTTGAATGACACATTGGACCAAATGGACCTCATAGATATATACAGAACATTCCATCCTAAAACAACAGAATATTCATTCTTCTCAAGCACACATGGAACTTTCTCCAGAATAGACCACATACTAGGTCACAATCCAGGACCCAACTGATACCAAAAGATTGAGATGATTCCCTGCATATTCTCAGACCACAACGCTTTGAAACTGGAACTCAACTGCAAGAAAAAGTTTGGGAGGAATTCAAACACTTGAAGGCTAAAGACCAACCTGCTCAAGAATGTTTGGAACAACCAAGAAATCAAAGAACTTAAACAATTCATGGAAACCAATGAGAATGAAGACACATCAGTCCAAAACCTATGGGACACCGCAAAGGCAGTCCTTAAGGGGAAATACATAGCTATCCAAGCCTTACTCAAAAAATTTGAAAAATCCCGAATACACCAGCTCTCTTTACACATTAAAGAACTGGAAAATCAACAACAAATTAAGCCAACTCCATGCACAAGAAGGGAAATAATAAGGATTAGGGCAGAGATCAATGAGTTAGAAACTAGAGAAAGAGTAGAATGCATCAAAGAATCCAGAAGTTGGTTTTTTGAAAGAATCAGTAAAATCGATAAGCCACTGGCCAAACTAATCAAAAAGAAAAGAGAGAGGACCCTAATTAACAAAATTATGAATAAAAGGGGAGAGATCATGGCTAATCCAAAGGAAATAGAAATAATCATCCAAAATTATTATCAAGAGCTATGTGCCAATAAGTTAAACAACCTAGAAGAAATGGATGCATTCTTGGACCTATAAACTTCCAAGACTGAAACAGGAAGAAATTGACAACTTGAATAGACCAATATCTGGTAACAAGATTGAAGCAGTGATCAAAAACCTCCTAAAAAACAAGACTTCAGTACATGACGGATTCCCTGGGGAATTTTATCAAACATTCAAGGAAGAAACAATACCTATTCTCCTGAAACTGTTTTGAAAAATAGAAACAGAAGGAAAACTTCCAGACTCTTTCTATGAAGCCAGCATTAGCCTGATCCCCAAACCAGGCAAAGACCCCATCAAAAAGGAGAATTTCAGACCATCATCCTTGATGAATATGGATGCCAAGATTCTCAAAAAGATCCTAGCTAAAGGATCCAACAGCACATTAAAAAGATTATTCACCATGACCAGGCAGAATTTATCCTTGGGATACAAGGGTGGTTTAACATTCGCAAATCAATCACTGTGATAGAACAAATCAATAAGGGAAGAGAGAAGAACCACATGGTCCTCTCAATTGATGCAGAAAAAGCATTTGACAAAATTTAGCATCCGTTCCTGATCAAAACTCTTCAAAGTATAGGGATAGAAGGAACATCCCTCGACTTCATAAAATCTATGAAAAGCCCACAGCAAATATCATTCTCAGTGGGGAAAAGCTGAGAGCCTTCCCTCTGAGATCAGGAACATGACAAGGAGCTCACTCTCACCACTCTTGTTCAACATAGTACTAGAAGTCCTAGCGACAGCAATCAGACAACAGAAAGAAATAAAAGATATTCAAAATTGGTAAAGAAGAAGTCAAACTCTCTCTCTCTTTGTAGATGACATCATACTTTATCTGGAAAACCAAAAGACTCCACCCCCAAACTACTAGAACTCATACAGCAATTCAGTAATGTGTCAGGATACAAAATCAATGCACAGAAATCAGTTGCTTGCCTATATACTAACAATGAAAATATGGAAAGGGGAATTAGAGAATCTATTCCATTTACTATAGCAACAAGAACCATAAGATACCTGGGAATAAACCTAACCAAAGAGGTAAAGGATCTGTACTCGAGGAACTATAGAACACTCATGGAAAAAATTGAAGATGACACAAAAAGGTAGAAAAGCATTCCATGCTCATGGATTAGAAGAATAAACATTGTTAAAATGTCTATACTGCCCAGAGCAATCTGTACTTTCAATGCCATCCTGAACAAAATTCCACCGGTTTTTTTCAAAGGGCTGGAACAAACAATCCTAACATTTGTATGGAACCAGAAAAGACCCCGCATTGCTAAGGAAATGTTGAAAAAGAAAAACAAAGCTGAGGCATCACATTGCCTGATTTCAAGCTTTACTACAAAGTGGTGGTTACCCTACAGCCTGGTACTGACACAAAAACAGACACATAGACCAGTGGAACAGAGTATAGAGCCCAGAGATGGACCCACAACTCTATGGCCAAATAATCTTTGACAAAGCAGGAAGAAAATATCCAGTGGAAAAAAGGTAGTCTCTTCAATAAATGGTGCTGGGAAAATTGGACAGCTATATGTAGAAGAATGAAACTTGACCATTCTGTTACACCATACGCAAAGATAAACTTGAAATAGATAAAAGACCTCAATGTGAGGCAGGAATCTATCAAAACCCTAGAGGAGAACATAGGCAGTAACCTATATGACATTAGCCACAGCAATTTCTTTCAGGCCATGTCTCCAAAGGCAAAGGAAACAAAAGTGAAAATGAACTTTTGGAACTTCATCAAGATAAAAAGGTTCTGCAGAGCAAAGGAAACAGTCCACAAAACAAACAGGCAACCCACAGGATGGGAAAAAATATTTGCAAATGACACTACGGACAAAGGGCTGATATCTAAGATCTAAAGGACTCCTCAAACTCAACACTCACAAAACAGATAATCATGTCAAAAAATGGGCAGAAGACATGAACAGACACTTCTCCAAAGAAGACATACAAATGGCTAACAGACACATGAAAAAATGTTCATCATCATTAACCATCAGGGAGACTCAAATCAAAACCACATTGAGATGCCACCTTACATCAGTTAGAATGGCCAAAATCAACAAGATAGTAAATAACAAATGTTGGAGAGGATGTGGAGATAGGGGAACTCTCTTCCACTGTTGGTAGGAATGCAAGTTTGTGCAGCCACTTTGGAAAACAGTGTGGAGATCCCTTAAGAAATTAAAAATAGAGCTACCCTATGACCCTGCAACTCGGTATTTACCCCAAAGAAGCAGATGCAGTACAAAGAAGGGCCACATGTCCCCAATGTTCATAGTAGAAATGGCCACTATCGCCAAACTGTGGAAAGAGCCAAGATGCCATTCAACAGATGATTGGATAAAGCAGACATGGTCCATATATATAAAGAACTATTACACCTCTATCAGAAAGGATGGATATCCAACTTTTGTATCAACATGGACAGGACTGGAAGAGATCATGCTGAGTGAAATAAGTCAAGCAGAGAGAGTCAATTATCATATGGTTTCACTTACGTGTGGAGCATAAGGAAAAACATGGAGGACATTGAGAGAAGGAAAGGAAGGGTGAATTGGGGAAAATCGGAGGGGGAGATGAACCATGAGAGACTGTGGACTCTGAGCAACAAACTGAGGGTTTTGGAGGGAGGGGAAGGCGGGGGGTTGGGCGAGCCTTGTGGTGGGTATTAAGGAGGGCATGTATTGCATGGTGCACTGGGTGTAGCACATGAGCAGAGAGACAGAGAGCAAGAAAGAAAGAGAGAGAATCTTAAGTAACCCCATGCCCAGCATGGATCCAGATGCAAGGCTTGATTTCATGACCCTGGAGGTCATGGCCTTAGCCAAATCCAAGATGAAACACTTAACCAACTGAGTAACTCAGGCACCCCAATGTTATGAGAGTTAGGAGGAAAAGAAAATGAGAACAGAATGGAAAAAGGATATGAAAAGATAATGGCTGAAAACTTCCCAAATTGATGACATATACATCTACAGATTCAAGAGGTTGAGTGAAACATAAACATGATAAACCCAAAGAAATACACACAGAAACACACCATAATTAAAATTCTGAAAATTAAACAGAGAGTAAAAAAATCTCAAAGGCAGTGAAAAAGATATGTTACCTAACCATGAGGGTAAAAACATTTAGAATGACAGAGGATTTTTCATCAGAAATCATGAAGGTCAGAAGTAAGTAGACATGCAAATACCATATGGCCCAACAGTTGTAGTCCTGGGCATTTACCTTGGAGAAATGAAGACTTATGTTTACATAAAAACCTGAACACAAATGTTGATAGCATATTTATTTTTAATAGGCAAATAATAGAAACAACTCAGATGTTATTCAGCGGATAAATGGCTAAACTGTGGTAGTCCCATTCCCTGGAATACTATTTAGCAATAAAAAGAACTAAGGTACTGAGTTTGATTTGTCATGAATGGGTATGAAGAAAAGGAAAATCATTCAAAATAGAAAGCATAAGAGTAAAGAATTTCACAATATAATGGCTTACAAATCAATAAAAAAAATTTAAGACTATTCCAGCAGTTTTTTAAGACTTAATTTTCAGGTTTCAAGAATACTCACATATTATCAATTATCCTCAAGCTAGTGTGTAAAATGTCCGTCTGCATTCTAGAACATACGACAATCATTTTACTACCTCCTATAAGAGCATGTCAGTCCCCTGCCCTGAATTCACATCTTTCAGGTTAGAGAATAAGGAAGCATTTAAAAATTGTGTTACTTTCTCTGAATTGAGGTCATCGAAGTGCCCTGAGTCCCAGCACAGGTGGCCACTCTCTGTGTGAAATGCCCAAGCCTGTAAAACAAGCAGGTATGTCATGGATCTGTGGTGATCACTGACAAAGAGAGTTCCTCCCTCACTGCATCTGCCTGAGACCTGACATAAGTCAAAGACTTCATAAGAGTCAAAAATACAAGGCAGCCTAATTAACCAAGTTTTTGCCCAGGTAATGGGCACATACACTTGGGAGACGAGGCACCCCTAGGTAGAAACATTCCATTCACTATCTTGAAAATATAGTCTTGAATGCTTTTGAATTTATTTATTTTCTACAGATTTTATCACCTATTAATAACTTGCTAGTTTGATAGAAAGAGGCTTCTTCTTCAGCTCCTTCCAGTAAACATTCTACTTTTAGTAGATTTTGTAGGCACTGATATCCTTTCTTATCACTACCAAATGAAGAGTTCTATTATTAAATCATCTTAGGGTTAACTAATATTAAGAGTTCAAAATCTTAATTTTTAACGAACACTATCTTTACATTGACATGTTTCTAAGATTTGAGGCAATTTTTTTAGTGTTCTTTTGGGGGGAGGGAGAGGAAGGAGGCAACCTGATTACATATGAGCACAATGCTGATTTATAAGATATTACAATAACTATATATAGAAATGCACTGATTTCTAATTTGGAAATGGAACAGAAAAATACAAGGCAGAATATGTATATTTAATAATGTATATTTGCATTAATCAGTATCTTTGGTTATAATGTATATACTGAAGCTAGAGACTGATTTCCTCATGGTATATACTGTCTTCCTTTTAAAATACTCACCACACTGTTTTATATAAGTTTTGGAAGGTATTATCCTATACATCTCATTTGCATACTAGAGAAGAGAGATATAATTGGGTTATTTATTTTATCCTGGAGAATATGATGAATGGAACAATTAGAACCCTCAAAACTGCAACATTAATAAGCTATTTTATAAGGACTAAAGACAAGTATACTCTATAGCTACCAGTTACCAATGAAAATGGAAAGGCATTTTTTAAAGTGAGAAATAAAGGGAATGGCCTTTGAATATTGTCACTTGACTTTCCAGAACAGCAGAATCTGGAAGCTAAAGTGTTAACATCTATAAGCTGTTCCAACAAGGGAATATATACTGTTAAATATTGGGAGTTATTTAAAATGCCAGTGAGTATAATAGCAGTGCTCTGAAATAACCATTTCATCTGCCTACATTACTCTAAAATTAATGAATAATGAAGCGATGCCCTTCACATTCTCTTCCCTTTCCATTCCAAGATATATTGATCAGATGACATTTATTTAAGTTTGGGATAATGTATTAATTTCAAGATAATTATTCAATATACTTTTGTCACTGTTGATATGCTTCAATGTCATCCAGGGGCCGGGGGATGAATAAACTGTTATCTGACATTGCTGGACAGGGTGCTAGAAATAAATGCAATTTTTCTCCTTGAGATTCACTGACTTGGGTTTTTATTTGGGGAGGGGCATAGAAGAGGAGAAAGCTGAAGGTAGAGGGGGGATGATGATGTAACCCGCAGGTTAAGAGGATAAGGATATATTGAAAGGTGGTACTCTGGGACAGAGTGCTTTGCCATTGTTGCTGGGGTCAGACTGATCCTCAGCAAAGCTGACAGAGCCCATCCTTAGTGGATGCCACTGCAATATTAACACTCATTTGGAGCAGATGTGGCTAAAAGCATGAAACATTGAACAAACAGCTGCCACAGATCCAGTGCCATTGCATAAGCACTTATGTTCTATTAATGCAGTGGACTGCTGAGGCCAGTAGGGCAGACGTTATTCCCCACAGTTCTTTAGCAGATGGGCCAAATGATGGCTCCTTGGAGAAGGGCTGCCCTGTTGAAGCAATCCCTCCATCTTAGGTAAAGATTCCAATAAAAAATCAGCTACCTGCAAAAACAATTCATGTAAGGTCAGCTCAATTTCTGTCAGGATATTTTCTAGATAAATACTTCAGTATGTGCTCCTTTTAGTGTATTACACTTGATTCCATTTTGATTTTGGTAGTGTGCCAATGCTACAATGTGATTTCGTCCTCTTTTCTCACTCTGTGAGTTGAACATAGCCATGAAGTATATGGGACTCCGTGTTTCTGCACACAGGATGAATTGAGGTCCCGGTACTATAAACTTGCCTCTCTGCTCGCCTGATTCAGTGGGTTCAGACATGGTGTTTCCAGAAGTCTACAACTGGTAGACTGAAACCCCTATGGGCTTCCAAGATTTTCCTCTGTTCATTGAAACAACCTGAAACTTAGGACTATGAAGCAAAAGTGTCAAACGATATGGGTCATAACTATAATTTGTTCATAATAAGAATTGACAAATGTCCTGCTTTCCTGCACGCAGAGACCACATGGGTGGTATGTGCACGTTTAAAGAGAAAAAGAGTGGGCAATATTTCTAGCTTGCTCCCTCTCTGACCCATTTGTACTCGAGTGCCACCCCACTTGCCTGTGCAGGCTAGTCACCTGGGTAATTAAGCCTTAACAAGCCGACACACTGATTCCAACAAGGGGGTAATTCCTTCAGAGTTGAGCCGAAGTGGGAGAGGTGCTATCTGGAATTATATTTTTATGGATTCGCAAACAACAAGTCTTGTTAGCCGTAATTGTACTTCAGCATATTATGCCATCTAAGTTGTCTGCTCCAATGTCAGAAGGAAAGAGGAGAAAAGAGGAGAGTAAGGTGAAAGAGAGTTAGTAGAGCCCTAACTGAAACGTGACCTAAGAAAGCAACAAGCCTTTTCTTTTTTTTTTTTTGAAGATTTTATTTATTTATTTGAAACAGAGAGAGAGATCACAAGTAGGCAGAGAGGCAGGCAGAGAAAGAGGGGGAAGCAGGCTCCCCACTGAGCAGAGATCTCGATGCCGGTCTGGATTCCAGGACCCTGAGATCATGACCTGAGCCAAAGGCAGAGTCTTTAATCCACTGAGCCATCCAGGTGCCCCACAACAAGCCTTTTCTCTATTCACTCTCTTTTTTGGGCGAGGGAGATTTGGGGGTACATACTATGTGCTAAGCACTATGCCAAGGATACAGTTAGGGACATCTTCATTAGGTCAATGATTACATGAAACTTATATTTTAATACAGAGCAACTGATGAAAAAAGAAACAGTAGAACAAGAAATTTAACCAATAAATTAACCAGATCACTTCAGATTTTGATAAGTGCTCTACAAACAAACAAACAAAAAAACAACCCAAAAAAACCCTGGAAAGTGTATTGAAGAGTACACAAGGTGCAGAGTGGGTTACATGCTACTTTAGACAGAGTGGTGAGGGAAGGGTTAGGGCAGCAGTCTAAGGCAGAATCAAGCTTGGTCCCTTTGAGGGATTGAAAGAAAGCATTTTAGTTGGGCTGGCAGCCTCTGTATTATGATGTAAATTTACCTTTTTGAGTTATTTTAAGTGAGGGATAGGGGGAAAAGGGAATACAAAAGGAACTTAGCCCTGTGACTTTGACCTTGTTGAGCCAGTGAGTCCCCTGAGGCATCCCTCCCTCAAACTGTAGTTGCCCACAAGGCTCTGTTCTCTAGTCAAGAGCATCCTGCAAACTCTCGGCTACTTCTTGAAACCTGGTCTTGTTCCAGAAGGGAGAGAGGCAGGTGAGGATGCCCGCGTTCGTTTAGCCACATCTTCTTTTCTTCCCTCCTGACAGCAGTGTCCACTCTTTCAGTTATGAAGGAAGACGTGGAACTTTACCAGGGGTTCAGCAAATGTCAGGAGAAAGCTGAGTAATGCCTAGAGTTGGCCCAGATGCCTCAGAACTGAATGGAACAAAGCGAATGGTACCAGAAAGGAATTCAGCTCAAAATGTTCTTCTTCTTTAAAAAACAAAACAAAACAAAACAAAACAAAACAACCAAAAAATCCTAACGATACAAATCCAAAGCCAGGAAGCAGCAATTCTAAACAATTTGTGCTAGATGCTGCTTAGAAACACCAAGGGGATGTGTGAAATGACTCTTGCATGTTGAAATAGTCACCGCGCTTGTGAGAGAGAAGTTCCTGGAGCCTACCTTTCTGGTGGCTCTGGAGTAAAAACGTGAGCAATCCCTGTGTTAGCAAGGTGATGTTGAGGACAGCAAAAGAAAAGAAAAGAAAGGGTGATATGTTCGCCTAATTGTAAAATACCATATAGATATGGAAGAGATGAACCGATGTTTGTGGGGGACAGGCCCCCATTAGGGCGGTGGGAAGGGGAGTGGCCCTAGATCCAGGTCCGGAATCTGAATGTAAGTTTTTTGTTTGTTTGTTTTTGTTTTGTTTTGTTTTTTGACAGAGGGAGAGAGATCACAAGTAGGCAGAGAGGCAGGCAGAGAGAGAGGGGGAAGCAAGCTCCCTGCTGAGCAGAGAGCCCAATGTGGGGCGGGATCCCAGGACCCTGAGAGATCATGACCTGAGCTGAAGGCAGAGGCTTTAACCCACTGAGCCATCCAGGCGCCCCCTGCATGTCAGTTGTTTAACTGCAGTGTTTTAGAGAGAATGTATCTTTAGCCTTTGCCTCAGCTTAAAACTACCACCTGGTATTCTTAGCTTTATTCTCAGGCTCATGGGATCCTAAAGCCCTTCATGAATTAGCACATCCAGTGATTTTCGAACCATATTTTCCTGGGGCCTAGGGCTTTAGCTAACGTATAACAGGAGCCCATCCCCCGGGGATAGAGGGGATTATGAGGATGAGAAGGAGCTTTCGGCTCCCTACCCCATTTCTAATTGGTTCTGCTTTTCAAAAAGCCATAAAAACAAGCTTTGGCTTTGTAAAGACAGGAGGTGGAAGGAAGTTTTAGCTGAGGCAATATGGTTTGCTTCTTCTTTTGGGTGAGTTTGACTTCTTGGACCTACCTGATGGTTCTAAGCACAGATGGCGAGCTAGACGGGATTTGAGTAGACCTAGGAGCATCGATAGGCTATTCACAAGACTCCTTTCTCCACTTTTAAAAACCGTCACAACATGTCTTGTTCACCAATATCGTAACATAGATCTTGGGTCTCAGTGCCTGAGGCTTGTTCTAGTAACCATCGTGTGTTTTGGCAGATAAAACTCTAACTCCCTGTCTAGGGCTCTGTAGGATGAGGCTCTTGGGGCCCATCTTACCCCTGCTACGGTCTAGCCTGTATCCCTTCTCTTTTGGGCACCCTCCCTGCACCCCTCCAGGTTCTGCTAGCCTCTCCCTTTCCTCCTACTCTGATGGCAGGAGGATTCTATGCACAATCTCCCTTCATGCTGGGTGATAATTCTTTCACTGGTTTTGCTTTGTCAACACTGTGATGTTTTTAAAAGCACAGACATGGTCTTAGCGTTTTTGTATGTGTTTCTCAAGTACAGCAGCGCTGGCTCAATTATAGGCAAGCAATAAATACTTGTTGATTGCTAGGCCTTGCTCATTTCAGAAACATTACAACTTACTGAAATTTGTTCCAACTTGGAAAACGGCTCTTAGAACATCTGCTTTCTCGATTATCTCTGGCCTGGAAAGGATTTAGGTCATTTTAGAATGACCATTTTTCTCTTCTCTAGAACGTATATAATCCTAGTTCCGATCAAAATGAGAAAGAGCCTGTATTTTACCATCTTTCAGTCTTGTCATTTGAAATAAATATAACACAGACACAAATACAGTGGCATCACTCAGAGCTCCGTACTCGTTACCAACTAATATTCTGGCTTCTGTATGAAAATGCCATTCAGAACGCCTGGATTTTCATCTCAAGTCTATCTCCAATTTTGCATGACCCTAATTCCAAAATATCCTATCTAGATCTTAGGTTTCCAATTTTTATAGCAGATAGTCTTTCCTCTTTTTGCCTGAGTGGTGCTGTAGGTCTGATTTAGATGCCGTCTGTCAGGTCCGTTAACCGCCTTAGAGAATAGTATTGTGTGAATACCAGAGATCATTGTTATTGGGTCTCCAAGACATTATTTTAAGAAACGTAATTCCCTGGCTTCTAATGTAAGTTAAATGATAGAGCATAAGCTTTGCTTGGAGCCGTGATGACTCCGGTAAAACTGCCACCTGGCTAACAAGCCCAATGAGGAACGTACAGCGGCTCCGATGTCATTTATAACAATGCCTATACATTGGATAACGAGGGCAGCATTGGCTCCCACTTCTGCAGGCCCTCTTAACTGCTGGAAATACCGATCTGCTTGCCGAGCTGCTGTTGGCCACGGCCACCTGCTGGCTCTGGCACACCATTCCCCTGGCTCCCCTCCTGGTGTTGTCCTGGCAGCCTCCCCAAACTGCCAAGTTTGAGCCAGAGAGCACAGGGGTGTTTGGAGCTTTCCCCTTGCTGCGGCTGCATCCTGCAAGCTGGCTGGCAGCGGGGCATCTTGTCGCTCTCCAGGGTCATTGTGTTGACTACTATGGTGATCAGCTGGCTAGCAGCAGCGGTGATTGGAAGTTGCCCCAGAGAACGTCACGTCTTGGCAAGGAAAAGATACCGAGGGAGTGAGCCTTCATAAGAGAAAATAAACAATGCTTTATGAGGTGGCTGCGAGAGTGTTCTCTCCAGCCTGAATTCATTTCAGGCATTTAAAACTTTTCTCGGAGTTGCCTTTAAGCATTTGTATTTTGGTCTGGCAGCTCTTCGTGCCATTGGTGTGGCTTTTAAGTTCTGACCTAGAACTTTGACGTTCCCATTTAGCTTGTGGGGAGTCAAAGCGAGGTCACAATGGTTTCAGGTGGCAGACTGTTAGGAAATATGAGGATGCTCACCTTGCCTTGCGCTCTAAGCACTGACGCATAAGTCAACTTATTTATTTATTTAATCATCTGCGTGAAAACCAAAAAGGTTTGTATGTAAATACACTGAACCATCCTCCCATGACATGGGTGGAGTCATTTATGAGCTATTGTCCAAACCAGGCTGGATGTAAAAGTCCCAGTCGGATCATAGCTGACTCTGTGAATGCCCAGCACAGACTCATAATAACAAACCTAGTGTTCCAGGGTGCGTGAATCTTGCCATGAGACTCAAGCTTTCTGGAGTATTTTAAAATGTAGATTTTAGGGACGCCTGGGTGGCTCAGTTGGTTGGGCAGCTGCCTTTGGCTCAGGTCATGATCCCAGCGTCTTGGGATCGAGTCCCGCATCGGGCTCCTTGCTCCGCAGGGAGCCTGCTCCTCTCTCTGCCTCTGCCTGCCTCTCTGCCTGCTTATGTTCTCTCTCTGTTAAATAAATAAATAAAATCTTTAAAAAAAAAGTTTAAAATGTAGATTTTATTTTTATCCAGATATGGTGAGGCTTATAGTTTAGGAGGTAATCACCATTAAAAGACAGCTTGGTGTATTCGCAGATACCAAGAGGAGGGGGCACTCCATGAGAAGGGGGGGCATAGGGAAGCACCAGTCAGGAAGCAGAGAGAATAAGGGGAAAATGTGGGCAAGAGTCTTTTTTGTGTTTTCCGTAGGAAGAGACAAGCCAGACTGTCCCTTTGGATTAGGATTGGCTAATCTGAATAATTTCGGCAGGCTCTGGGGCATAGGGCCTGACCCTGGTTGTGGTACCTGGTCCTGGGGTGTTTAAGGCAGAGGAAGAGTGGCCCGGAGTAAGAAAGCCCATTAGAAGAAGGGGTTGGGGGTATAGGCTTTGGAGGCTGTGGATGGGTTAGTCTGATAGGAAAGACTTGCTCCCATTTAAGTTGTTTGCTATCCCTAGGAATTAACCAGCCCTGGGTAAGGCAGCAAGACCCCAGATGTGAAAACATCAAGGGAATGGAATAAAAACACACGCCTAATGTATGCCATTAACCAGCACGCACAATATCAGGTGACAGCAAATTTACTACACTACGGTTGTAGCTGATCTGTTCTTTTTATTGTCTTCAGAAATCTCAAACCACATAGTCCTCCACATTTTCTGTTTGTGGGACAGCAGGGAAGGGTACAGTGACTTGCACATTTAAAACTGCCAGCCACAGTTATTATCACACAGTGTGTATGGGGGGGGGCGCGAGGGGGAAGAAGAGGTGGAAGAAAGGAAAGAAACCTCATCAGAAATATAACTGTGTTGAGTGGAAACACTAGAGGTCATGGTGGCCAGGCCATATGATGTGCCACAAATCTAATGAGAGAAAAGACCTATTAGAAAAGTTTCAGATCCTAATTTGGTTCTGTTTTGCTTTATTGGGTGGCAGGGAACTTTTTCACCTGACTGAGATTATTTGACTTGTATGCAGTAGGCAGTCAGGACAGATTTGGAGGGATTATGGCCTGGATATGGACCCTGGCTCCAGCACGTAGGAGCTCTCTGATATTGGGCTGGCGATACACTCGCCAGGTGTAAGTTTCTTTATCTAATATGGAGATAATAATAGTACCTTGAGTGAGTGCTCAAAAGTGTTAGTTTTGAATAACTCAGATCTCATTAGAAAGCGGCCGCCTAAGAGAATTCCATCAATCTTGTGTCTAGTGTATGATTCTCCCTCTTATTTCACACCCTTATTAACAAATATTGTATTTTCATTTTCCATTTCTGTTCCCTTCATCTTGATGTTACAACATTTCTTGGTTTTCTATCAAAATTGATTCTGAGAAAAGAGTAATTTGAGCATGTGTTAGCATTAAAAAGGAACATAAGACTAAAAAGTACAGACATACTACAAGGGACAGTTAACATATCAAGAAATTTCTCTAGTCTCAATAAAATCTTGTATTCCAATTTTCCTTTTACTAACATATCATAGTTGAGGCTTATTAATTTCCATTTTCTTTCTAGAAGCTGTGTAGGCTCATAGAAGAGAATTAGAAAAATGTTATCTAGGAAAAAGAAGGGAAGATTTAAATCACTATAATCTTTCCATCCAAATTCATCATTTTCATGCTTTCTAATTGTCTTTTTTCTAAATAAGTGTTTTAAAAATATAATTCTTGCTCATGATACACATACATTTCATTGCTTTATTTGACATTGTATCACAGTTGTTGCATATTTTGTTATACCATTTTTTATTGTCTAAGTAATATTCTTTTTTAATACTTTTATGGTTATTATAGGAATTATTGAGAAAACTGAGAAAATGTAGCCATGGAATGAAGATCCCATACAGATGGCCTATGGGCTAGAACCACCCAGAAGACATATCTGGGAGGGAGAACCAACTTTAAAAAACAAACAAAAAAACCTTAAAAAATTCAAAGAAGTTTATTTAAAGATATGGTTTTCTGCTTCTCTTGAAAACTTGGACCTAGTGATATTGCGTCTGCATTTTCCTGTGTAAGAATATTTAGAAATAGAATATGGTCCACTTTGGACCTGATGTAAACTTTTCAGTCTGTTGAATCTCCCATCCCCAATGCTCCCGCTCACTTAACTTGACTGCATTGGAGGCTAAGAAAACTTAGAGGAGATTCAAGGTAAGTGCATGGTTGAGCTACATGCCTCCAAGGCCACATCCATATTGTAAGTCTAAGGCTTTGCTTTGGCCATAAGGTCTGAGGGACTAGAATAGAGGGAACAGTGAAACTACAACTCACTGGATGCAGCAAAGATGAAGGAGGTAGAAGGATGTTCCTAACATCTAAGCCTGGTTAAGTGGAAGATTCAAAGGTCATTGACCGATAGGGGAAGATGATAAGTTTGGCTTTTTAATCTACGGACTTTTTTTTTTCTCTGAAGACCTTTCTGGAGGAATTTAAAAGTATGGAATACTACTATTTGTCTGCCTTAACTGTGAGGCTTCCAGAGGCAAGTATGATTCCTAAAAATGGCCAGCAACATCCTCAATTTCTCTTGTTGATGTTGGCTGAGATCAGAAGAAGTATTAAACTGCAGAGGACAAGCTCTGGCCATTGGATCACCCAAGGCAATAAGCCCACTTTACCCCTCAGTGGTGTGAACACACTTCGGGTGTTGAGTCAAATCACTCTGTCCAAAGCAGAAAAGACTTGAGACCCCATTTCAAAAGGAGTTCTTAGACTAATCAGACCATCAGCCTGAAGAACATGATGGCTACTTTAAAAAATGTAAGGATGTTTTTGATTTAAAAAAAAATAAAAGAATCCATTTCTTATGGATGACCTTGAAGTATAAAATTAGGAATCATAAGTAAAAGTTGTACTTTAGCAGGTTTAAGAATAAATATAATGAAAACCCATCTAAAAATGAGAGGCCATCAGAAACAGAAAAATCCCTCTGGAAAGTGGTGTTTCCTTTCACCGGAGGTACCCAGGCACATGCTGGAAAATGACTTGTCAGGGAGCTGGAGAGGGGATGCAGGCGTTGACTGTTTATCTTATCCAGTCTTACCATTGTATGATTCTATAAGCCAGAGCATCCTACAGGCAGCTCCAGAGACTCTTAAATTGATAGATGGAGGCAGCGACTCTGAAAACACAACTTGCATTTCCTGTGGAGCCCAGAACTTGAGAGTAATCTTATATCTCTACTCAGATCTGCGCTGGTTGCCAAACTGCAGGGGAGTAAAAGACTCTGCGTTATCTTGATAGACGAGATGGAGAATCCCACACAGCTGTGTTGTGGAAATGTTCTCGATTTCCCTCATGATAACATTGAGTCATAAAAGGAAGAAATGAACATTTATTTGCCAACTCCACCTGTCTGTTGGGCCCACCATATCTATATTAGCATCAAGGGAACTTGCCTATAGTGCTGAAATTTTTATCAGTAGGAGAGAAGCAACTGTTCTTTCCCTTACATGGTGGCTAAAGCCCATTCCTTTTTCATCAGAAGTTAAATGATAAAAATTGAGCCTTGGGTGACTCTCTTGTCAACATTTACATTTAGTAAATGTTTGGAACCACAAAAAAAATTCTCAAAATTTTTAAAATTCAGAATTAGGGTAAAAACTGATTTTGTTCTTTAATCTACTCTGAATACCAGGAATGGTCTTTTGTTTAGAAAAAAGGAAGAAAAAAAAAGATAATTGTGTTTTCTGGATAAAAGCAAGATCAAATGAAGGAAGAAAAAGGGAGGTAAATGAAAATTCAGGAGACACAATATTTTCCTTAAATGCCAAGTTCTGGGATTTATCCTTTTCTTTTATTAAATTTCTGGGTAAATTCATTATTTCTGAAATCATTGCAATGACATCTCTTCCATTGTCAGAGAAGATTAATTTTAGAGTTGAGTGGGAAGTGAGTTTTCAATCTATCCAGATTAACTGATGCACTAATTGAAGTGCCTGTTTTCTTTTTATTTATATTTGCAATTAGCTCATCTGCTTTCTTTACACTTTTTGGATGAGCTATT
Source organism: Nasua narica (assembly GCA_028533885.1). Taxonomy (NCBI): domain Eukaryota; kingdom Metazoa; phylum Chordata; class Mammalia; order Carnivora; family Procyonidae; genus Nasua; species Nasua narica. Next base: position 56,499,760 of record CM052800.1, on the reverse strand, counting down.
TGCTATGCAGATTCCTTTTAAAAATTGACCATACCCTGTAACCTTTGACCCCCATTCTCAAGTTGAAGTGTAGGTACATCTTCGTGGGACACTGTGTGTGGTCCTGTTTTCAAGAATAATGCAGACACCAAACAAAAATAACCAATAACAAAACAAAACAGGTTTTCTGGACCACAACAGAAAATCAGAGCTGGCATCTGTACCCACCACCTTCACAATTTGATTGATAACTATGATTTGCTGACTCTCTCAATTACTCTGGTTTCATTACAGTCTGAGAAATGTGCCAAGCACTCATTTGGTTTTTATTATCTTTCTAGCCTTGTGCTTGTATGAAATGCCCCAAACTGGCATTTCAGGAAAGGATAGGTAACTTACAGCCAAAAGAAAAAAACTATATATGTTTCTTCAGTGTGACCTTGCAATCAGGCTCATCTTGGATTATCATCCCAAACCATATAGAAATGCATCATTTGTCATTCAGATCATTGCAAACCAGCACACAGCCTGTTCTAAGTCCTCTTAATGTGCAGATCCCACGTATATTTGGATTTTCTTTTATTCTGCTAATAAAATCCCCTTTCTAATCTTGGGTGAAGAGAATCATTTTCCAGTCCATTCTAACATTCTTGCTCTGCAGCTACCTGGTCACCGATTCACAGACAATATGATCTTGAAATGGCCTTGAATTAAAGGTACAACACCAAACCTTATGACTGTAACAGTTTTGGAGTGTTTTAGAAGCACAAGGTATTTTAACTATGTATCCTTTGAACTCAGAGCAAGAGTTTCAAATTATGTCCTTTCCCTCTGGGTAGTAAATCTTAAGACATGGGGACTGTTTTCTGCAGCATCCCTAAGATTGAGGACTCTTAAGCTTTGAACTAGCAGCTTAGGCAATGTCTAAGGCTGTTACAGAACGAAATAGAGCTTTCTAACTCTGACCACTAAATATAATTTTAAGATAAAGTTTGATGTATGTCAGAAAATGAACAGTCTAAATAGTGCCCCCTGTGGAAAATAGTATATTGCATTAGATTTTATCACAACACGATGAAAATACACCAGGAAAAGGAAAGGTGATCCCTCCTGAATTCTATTTCCAATCTGGGTATTAGTATTTTTGTTGATATTCTTCTTCAGCAGTAACTGAAAAGACTTCAACTTTCAGTAACTTCCAGCAAACTGAAAGACTAGCAGTAGTCTTTCCATTACCCTGCTCTTTTGACCCATGCCCTACTGGGGCTCTTTACCAGTAACTATGTGTTAGGATGGAATTTGAAGTGGAGTCTTCCTCTCTGTAATAACAGCATTCCATACTGAAACCTTGAGGCTTAGCCTCTTTACATCTGGCCCATATCCAGTCATGTTAATAATAGATGCTTCTTTCCCATTCTTGCTTCCTTATTTCCCTGGGTAATGTGTATGCGGTCCACTTCCTGGACTACATGGCAAGCTCTTTCAATGTTGGGATACCTTCAAATGCATCTTTGAAAGTAAAGACCATCTTTGTGGTCTTCCCAGGTCCAAACACGAGCTTTGATGTAAGAACCATGTTTTAATTTTTTGTTATGTAAATAAATAAAACTGCAAATCATCTACTATTATAATGTTCTTGGGCTAGGCTTAAATAGAACCTATATCACATTTTGCTTGGTTAACATTTACTTTATTTTTCACATTAAAATTGCATTGTTTTCTTAGAATCACAAACTCTTAATTATATATTTTATATAATCTGAAATTCTGAAATTAAAATACATTTATGTAGAATTATATATATTTTTAAAAATTCTTGGAAAAGTAAAAAACTCTACAGTAAGGTCTACTTTTCCATTGTTTTCTACACATTTTTATTCTTTTAAAAGCTTTCCATAGTTAACAGTGTAGAAAGTCACACATCTTTCCCTACAAATTAACAGACCACTGAAAGCAGAATTGTCAATGAATGATATCTCTATTTGGTGACAACCTTAACCTTTGGGTTTAATCCAGGTTTCAGATACAGTCTTTCCTGCATACGTTTAATAGCTTCAGAAAAAACCATGTCTGGAAAAAAAGTACTCATAAGACAGAATGCAAAGAATAAAAAGGCAGAGGATATGGGGAAAAAGAAGAAATGCTTAATGACATACGGCATGTTTCCATTAAAATTCTGTATTAAGCACAAGTTTCACAAGGTCCAAATGGTATCATGCCTATAACACTGCTTTGTTAGGGAACTATCACCAAAGTCATTCATAATGCCTTTGTTTCTAATAAGCCACAGTGATACGTGATATTGACTCCCATGGGCCTTCACATTTTTTAATGGGCTTGGCATAAATAACATTATATCCAGATAATGGGCATTTTCTTTTTTAATAGTTGTAACACTATCTTCATCACTGATCTGATGCTGAGGGGAAAAAGGAGTAGGGTTCCTGGGTTAAAAGAATGACTATATGATATATGATTATAGTAAATTATTCAAGTTCTTTTAAATATTAAAAATAAAAATTACACCTCTAACAATGATGATATTGTAGTGATAACTTGCATTTGAGCTTTTCCCTCCAAATTTTAAAATAATTTTGTATATTTTGGTCTTATTGTACTGATAAACACCAAACAAACTCAAATATTTTAAATAAGAAAACGGAGGTATAAAGTAATATAAGGAATATGGTGTGTTCATTACCAAACAGCTGGATTAAAAAAATAATCAAGTTAGGTTATTTATATCATACAAACATCTGGACATAAAAGTAGACAAATGGTTTTCACAAAAGACTTTTTCATATTTTCATCTGGATATCATTATGCTATGTAAATATACCTTGTTCCCAATTAGAATATCAATTATGAAATAGAGAAGAGCCGTAAGAGATGCTCCCATAATTTAAAACAACCTAAATTTGGAAACAAAATATAGTATCGCTGAAATCAGCATAAAAATGACAATTCCTATTTTGTTATTTTAGGAGGACTAAGGCTATAAAATAGAATATGAAAAAGTATGGAATACGATTTTCTGATGACTACTAAAACTATTCTTAAATTCTATTCCTTATTTATTGTATTTTACTAAGCCATGATTCCCTTGTTTAAAGTCTATGAATTGTATTTAACTATTTTTATGGATTGAATGTTTGGGTCCCTGTCCCTACCTCCATGCAGACATTGAAGTTCTAATCCTCAGTGTGATGATATTAGGAGATGAGGATTTGGGAAGTGATTAAGTTCAGAGGAGGTCAAGACAATGGAGCTCCAATGATGGAATTTATGTCTTTATAAGAAGAGGAAAAGACTGAGCTCCTTTTATTTCCACCATATGAAAACACAGCAAGAGGGCAACTGTCTGAAAACCAAGAAAAAGGTTCTAACCAAGAGTCAACCATGAGCCATGCAGGGATTTTGTTATAGCAGCCTGAGCTTCCTATGACAACCATCAAAACATTATTCTAGATTTTTCTTTGGCCCAGTTACACACATGTGTCATATCAATCAGTCTATAATAATTACCTGGAATATGCATTATTTGCTTAAAATAACTATTCATTACTTGTAAGTGATTAGGGCTTCTGTTCCTTGCTTAAAATTTTTTCTTAAAGGCTTCTGACATAAAAATCCATGGAAACCTTCAGATTTCACGTGGCACCATTTTGGACTTATTTTGAACTCATTTTGAGCTTGTCTGCAAAAAGCAATCTTAGTGTCAAGGCCATTGTCAATTGGCAATATAAAACCTAAATAATTACCTGTATGATAAAATCCTCGCTTTTTTTTTTTACTTTTTAAAATTTTTTTATTTATTTTTTATCTTTTTATTGACATATAATGTATTATTTGTTTCAGGGGTACAGGTCTGTGATTCATCAGTCTTACAAATTTCACAGCACTCACCATAGCACATACCCTCCACCATGTCCATCACCCAGCCACTCCATCCCGCCCATCACCCTCCAATCCATCAACCTTCAGTTTATTTCCTAAGATCAAGAGTCTCTTATGGTTTTTCTCCCTCTCTGGTTTCATCATGTTTCATTTTTTTCCCCTCTTCCTCTATGATCCTCTGCCTTGTTTCTCAAATTCCACATATCAGTGAGATCATATGATAATTGTCTTTCTCTCATTGACTTATTTTGCTTAGCATAATACCCTCTAGTTCGATCCATATTGTTGCGAATGGAAAGATTTCATTTTTGATGGCTGCATAATATTACAGTGTGTGTGTGTGTGTGTGTGTGTGTGTGTGTGTGTGTACACCACATCTTTATCCATTCATCTGTTGGTGGGCATCTAGGCTCTTTCCAGAGTTTGGCTATTGTGGACATTGCTGCTATAAACATTGGGGTGCACATGCCCCTTCGGATCACTACATTTGTATCTTTAGGGTAAGTACCCAGTAGTGCAATTGCTGGGTCGTAAGGTAGCTCTATTTTCAACTTTTTGAGGAACCTCCATACTGTTTTCCAGAGTGACTGCACCAGCTTGCATTCCCACCAACAGTGTAAGAGGGTTCCCCTTTTTCCTCATCCTCACCAGCATCTGTCATTTCCTGACTTGTTAAGTTTAGGCATTCTGACTGGTGTGAGGTGGTATCTCACTGAGGTTTTAATTTGTATTTCCCTGATGCCGAGTGATGTTGAACACTTTTTCATGTGTCTGTTGGCTACTTGGATGTCTTCTTTGAAGAAATGTCTGTTCATGTCTTCTGCCCATTTCTTTTTTTTTTTTTGAAGAATAAAAATTATTCATTTATTCTTACTTCATTATAATTGACATACAATGTTTCAGATGCAACATAGTGATAAAATTTCTCTATATGTTATGCTATGCTCACAATAAGTGTGACTACTATTTGATACCATACAATGTTATTACAGTATCACTGACTGTATTCCTTACACTGTCTTTTATTCCTCTGAGTTATTGATTCCATAACTGGAATTCTATATCTTCCACTGCCCTGCATTCATTTTGCCCTGCCCTCCATTCCCTGCCTCTCAGGCAACTATCAGTTTGTTCTCACTATTTATATATCTGATTCTACTTTTGTTTGTCTTTTCATTTGTTTTTTTTAAATTCCACATACGAGTGGATTCATATTGCATTTGTCTTTCTCAGTTTGACTTATTTCACTTAGCATAAAACCCTCTAGGTCTATGCATTTTGTTGCAAATGTCTTCTGCCCATTTCTTGATTGGATTTTTCATTTTTCAGGTATTGAACTTGATAAGTTCTTAATAGACTTTGGATACTAGCCCTTTATCTGATATGTCTTTTGCAAATATCTTCTTCCATTCTGTCAGTTGTCTTGGTTTTATTGACTGCTTCTTTTGCTGTGCAAAAGCTTTTTATCTTGATGAATTCCCAATAGTTTATTTTTGCCCTTGTTTCCCTTGCCTTTGGCAACGTGTCTAGGAAGAAGTTGCTGCGGCTGAGGTCAAAGAGGTTACTGCCTGTGTTCTCAAGGATTTTGATGTATTCCTTCTCACATTGAGATCTTTCATCCATTTTGAGTCCATTTGTGTGTGTGGTGTAAGGAAATGGGTTCATTTCTGGGTTCTCTATTCTGTTCCATTGATTTGTCCGTTTTTGTGCCAGTACCATACTGTCTTGATGATTATAGCTTTGTAATAGAGCTTGAAGTCCGGAATTGTGATGTCACCAGCTCTGTTTTTCTTTTTCAATATTCTTTGGCTATTCTGGGTCTTTTCTGGTTCCATACAAATTTTAGGATTATTTGTTCCACTTCTGTGGAAAAAAGATGATGATATTTTGATAAGGATTGCATTGAATGTGTAGATTGCTCTAGGTAACATAGACATTTTAACAATATTTGTTCTTCCAATCCACGAGCATGGAATGTTTTTCCATTTCTTTGTGTCTTTCTCAATTTCTTTCCTAACTGTTCTATAGTTTTCCGAGTACAGATTCTTTGCCTCTTGGTTAGATTTATTCCTAGGTATCTTATGGTTTTGGGTGCCATTGTCAATGGGATCAGCTCCTTAATTTCTGTTTCTTTTGTCCTGTTATGGGTGTATAGAAATGCAACTGATTTCTTTTCATTGATTTTATTTCCTGACACTTTACTGAATTTCTGCATGAGTTCTAGCAGCTTTAGGGTGAAGTCATGGATTTTCCACATAAAGTATCATATCATCTGCAAAGAGTGAGAGTTTGACTTCTTTGCCAATTTGGATGCCTTCCCCCCCCCCAAATATGTTTATTTTATTTTTTCAGTGTTACGAGATTGATTGTTCATGCACCCCACACCCAGTGCTCCATGCAATACATGCCCTTCTCAATACCCACACCAGTCTTGCTGAACCCCTACCTCCTCCCCTCCAAACCCCTCAGTTTGTTGCTCAGAGTCCACAGTCCCTCATGGTTCATTGCCCCCTCTGATTCTCCCCATTCACCCTTCCCTTTCTTCTCACAATGCCCTCCATAATTTTCCTAATGCTCCACACGTGAGACCATAAGATAATTGACTCTCTCTCCTTGACTTATTTCACTCCGCATAATCTCTTCTAGTCCCATCCATGTTGATATGAAAGTTGGATATTCATCCTTTCTGATGGAGGCATAATATTCCATTGTATAGATGTACCACATCTTCCTTATCCACTCATCTGTTGAAGGGCATTTTGGCTCTTTCCATGGTTTGGCAATTGTGGCCATTGCTACCATGAACATTGGGGTACATGTGGCCCTTCTTTATACTGCATCTGCTTCTTTGGGGTAAGTACCGAGTACTGCAATTGCAGGGTTACAGGGTAGCTCTATTTTTAATTTCTTGAGGAATCTCAACTTGGATGCCTTTTATATATTTTTGTTGTCTGACTGCTGAGGCTAGGATTTCTAATACTATGTTGAACAGCAGTGATGATGGTGGACAACCCTGCAGTGTTCCTGACCTTAGGGGAAAAGTTCTCAGTTTTTCCCCATTAAAAATGATATTCACTGTTGTTTTTTGTTTTTTGGTTTTTTGTTTGTTTGTTTGTTTGGGTTTTTTTGTTTTTTTGCAGGTGGCATTTATGATACTGAGGTATGTACCCTCTATCCCTACACTGTGAAGAGTCTTAAGAAAGGATGCTGTACTTTGTCAAATGCTTTTTCTACATCTATTGAGAGCATCATATTATTCTTATTCTTTCTTTTATTAATGTATTATATCACACTGATTGATTTGCAAATGTTGAACCAACCTTGCATCCCAGGAATAAATCTCACTTGGTCGTGGTGAATAATCCTTTTAATGTACTGTTGGATCTTATTGGCTAGTATTTTGGTGAGAATTTTTGTATCCCTGTTCATCAGGGATATTGATCTGTAATTCTCCTTTTTGATGGGGTCTTTGTCTGGTTTTGGGATCAAGGTATTGGGTGCCTCATAAAATGAGTTTGGAAGTTTTCCTTCCATTTCTATTTTTTGGGACAGTTTCAGGAGAATAGGTATTAATTCTTCTTTAAATATTTGGTAGAATTCCCCTGGGAAGCCATCTGGCCCTGGGCTCTTGTTTATTAGGAGATTTTTGATTACTGCTTTAGTTTCCTTGCTCGTTTCAGTCTGTTTATGTTTTCTATTTCTTCCTGTTTCAGTTTTTGTAGTTTATATGTCTCTAGGAGTGCATCCATTTCTTCCAGATTGCCTAATTTCCTGACATATAATTTCTAATAATATGTTCTTATGAATGTTTATATTTTTTTGGTGTTGGTTGTGATCTTTTCTCTTTCATTCATGATTTTATTAATTTTAGTCCTTTCTCTTTTCTTTTTGATAAGTCTGGCCAGGGGTTTATCAATCTTATTAATTCTTTTAAAGAACCAGTTCCTACTCTTGTTGACCAGTTATACTGTTCTTTTGGTTTCTATTTCATTGACTTATGCTCTGATATTTATTATTTCTCTTCTGCTGGGTTTAGGCTTTATTTGTTGTTTTTTCTTCAGCTCCTTTAGGTGTAGGGTTAGGTTGTGTATTTGAGAACTTTCTTGTTTCTTGAGAAAGGTTTGTATTGTTATATACTTTCCTCTTAGGGCCACCTTTTCTGCATCACAAAGATTCTGAACATTTGTGTTTTCATTTTCATTTGTTTCCATGAATTTTTTTAATTCTTCCATAATTTCCTGGTTGACCCATTCATTCTTTAGTAGGATGCTCTTTATTCTCTATATATTTGAGTTCTTTCCTACTTTCCTCTTGTGATCGAGTTCTAGTTTCAAAGCATTATGGTCTGGAAATGTGCAGGGAATTATCCCAATCTTTTGGTACCAGTTGAGACTTGATTTGTGACCCAGAATGTGATCTATTCTGGAGAATGTTTCATGTGCACTAGAGAAGAATGTGTATTCTGCTGCTTTGGGATAGAATGTTCTTAATATATCTGTGAAGTCCATCTGGTCCAGTGTGTCATTTAAAACCCTTATTTCCTTGTTCATCTTTTGCTTAGAAATCTGTTCATTTCAGTGAGGGGGGTGTTAAAGTTCCCTACTATTATTGTATTATTGTTATTGTGTTTCTTTGATTTTGTTACTAATTGGTTATATAACTGGCTGTTCCCATGTTAGGGACATAAATATTTACGACTGTTAGAGCTTCTTGTTGGATATACCTTTTGAGTATGACATAGTGTCTTTCCTCATCTCTTATTATAGTCTTTGGTTTAAATCTAATTTGTCTGATATAAGGACTGTCAGTTCTGCTTTCTTTTGTTGTTCATTAGCATGGTAAATGGTTTTCCACCCCCTCACTTTAAATCTGGAGATGTGTTTGGGTCTACATCAGTCTCTTGCAGACAACATATCAGTGGATCTTGTTTTTTTTATCCAATCTGATACCTGGTGTAAGATGACTGTTACTGTATAGTGTCTCTGTTCCTTTCTGGACTATGTTACTTTTAGACTGTCTCTTTGCTTGGAAGACCCCTTTCAATATTTCTTGTAGGGCTGGTTTGGTGATCACAAATTCTTTTAGTTTTTGTTGGTCCTGGAAACTTTTTATCTTTCCTTCTATTTTCAATGACAGTCTAGCTGGATATAGTATTCTTGGCTGCATATTTTTCTCATTTAGTGCACTGAATATATCATGCCAGTCCTTTCTGGCCTTCCAGTCCCTGTGGATAGATCTTCTGCCAATCTAATGTTTCTACTGTTGTAGGTTATGGGCCTCTTATCCTGAGCTGCTTTCAGAATTTTCTCATTGTCTCTGAGAGTTGTAAGTTTTACTATTTGATGATGGGTATTGACCTATTTGTATTGATTTTGAGGGGGGTTTTCTGTGTCTCCTGGATTTTGATGCCTGTTTCCTTCCCCAAATTATGGAAGTTCTCTGCTATAATTGCTCCAATATACCTTCTGCCTCTCTCTCTTTTTCTTCCTCTTTGGGATCCCAATTATTCTAATATTGTTTAGTCTTATGGTATCACTTATCTCTGGAATTCTCCCCTCGTGATCCAGTAGTTGTTTATCTCTCTTTTTATCAGGTTTTATATTCTCCATCGTTTGGTCTTCTATGTCACTAATTCTCTCATCTGTCTCATTTATCCTAGCAGTTAGAGCCTCCATTTTTCATTGCACCTCTTTAATAGCCTTTTTGATTTAGACTTGGTTAGATTTTATTTCTCCAGAAAGGGATTCTCTAGTATCTTCTACGCTTTTTTCAAGCCCCCCAGTATCTTTATAATTGTCATTCTGTTCTGTTACTAATGTCTATGTTGATTAAGTCCCTGGCATTCAGTACTTCCTCTTGTTCTTTTCTTTTTGAGGCGAATTTTTCCATTTTGTTATTTTGTCCGAGACAAAACAAAACAACAACAGATGAATGAGAGAACAAAATGATGCAAAAAGCATAACAGTGACCCCAGGAAAATATACACCAAACAAATCAGAAGAGACCAAAAACCAGGGGAAAAAGAGGAAAAAAAAAAAGGATATGAAAAATATGACCAGACAGGTGAATACAACAGATCCATATACTAGATATTGGGTGTATTTTTGTTCTGTTAGAAGAAACTGCCTCCCAAAATTTGAAAGAAAAAAACCACATATATATACAAAAAAAAGGGTAAATACAGTGTAGGGATGGGACATGGCTATAAAAATGAAACTTAAAAATATATATATATAAAAGAAATTGATAAGAAGTTGGTTGAAAAAGAAAGAAGAAATATTTTTTAAAAAAGGAGATAATGTGATCAGGTGGGTGAATAGAACAACGTCATACACTAGATTTAGGGTATATTTTGGTCTGTTAGAAGAAACTGCATCCCAAAATTTTAAATAAAGAAAAACTTGTATATATACAAAAAATAAGATTAAATACAATGAAGGGATAGACTATGCCTGCAAAAATGAAAATTAAAAAAGGAATTGATAAGATAGAAAAAGCCATGAATTCCTTGTACTGTGTTCCCTTAGAACTGGAGTTTCGCAGTTCTCACTGACCAGTAAACTTGGTCTTGCCTGGATGTTCTTGCTGATCTTCTGGGGGAGGGGCCTGTTGCTGTGATTCTCAAATGTCTTTGTCTGAGGAGGAATTGCACTGCCCTTGCCAGGGGCAAGGCAAAGTAATCTGTTTGGGTTTGCTCTCAGTAGCTTTTGCTCCCTGAAGGATTTCCAGACAGCTTTAGAGGTTGAAAATGAAAATGGCGGTCTTCCAACTTCTGGCCCAGGAGGAGCCAAGATCTTGGGGCCCACTCCTTCAGAGAAAAGCAGTGAATCCCTCCTGTCTCCCTGGTCTCTGGGTGCACTCTGTGTTCATCTGGACTGTGACCGAGCATTTCTATCTCTGGCACAAGACCACATTTGGAGTCTCCCAACCCAGTAAATTCCAGAGGTGTGCTCCCACACTGCTCCTCCTGGGGGAGGAAGGGACGTCTCCCCAGATCTGCTGCTTGTGAGGTCCCAGTTCTAAGAATAGTGGCCTGACTGTGCCATGGTTTATGACAACCCTAAGCTGAGAGCCCTCTCTTTAGCTCCATATTTGTAGTTGGCTTCCCTGCTCTGACACCTGGGAGTTCTGCTGCACTCAGGCACCCTTAGTTTTTCTGTGACCAAGAGGGTCCTAAGACCACACTATCCCAGCAAGGGTTCCACCCCTTGCTTAGCCACTGGAGCAATGTTCCTCAGTGGAGCAGACTTCTAAAAGTTCTGATTTTGTGCTTTGTTGCTTTCTCCCTTGTCAGTCACTAGATGACAGAGACTCCCTCCCCCTGCAGTCTATCTTCCCAAATACCAACTCAAATTCACTTCTCCTCATGTCCTGCCTTCCAGGAAGTGGTCGCTTTTCTGTTCATGGAGTTTCTGCTATTCTTTTCTTCTATCTCCTTTATAGAGTTCAGAATGGTTTGATAACTATCTAGCTGAATTCCTGGGACAAGACAAAATTTAGGCCTCTTACTCCTCTTCCAACTTGCTCAATACCCTCACTTCATTTTTTTTTTAATAGTATATCATTGTTTAGGAAAATTGATTTTTAGTCTTTCTGGCCCAAGCTCTAGTCAGCACTTATGTTATAGATTGGAACTCTAAACTTAAGTAGATCAAATAAGTCAATTGCATTGTCACTCAGGCTAATTGTGTTAGTCATTAAATTTGACAATAGCATATTTATATTATCACAATATACTTTGCTTTAAAATCATGAAAATTATTTGCAAACTATATGAGAGTAGACTAAATTAGGAATAAAATCGGAGATGCAAATAGCTTTAAAAAGAAAAAAAGTGGAACATAAGAAAATTTTATATAGCAGAAGATTTATTTAATAAGTACTTGAATTCAAATTGGGTATATCACTTTCAGAGGGTTTTATTTTCTTCTAAAGAGTTTTCCTTGCTGTGAAATGTATAAGCCTAATGATTCACAGACTTGTACCCCTGGGGCAAATAATAAATTATATATTAATAAAAAAAGTTTTCCTATTTATATAAAATATTTTTTAATTCGTAAAAATTCCATTTGATGAGTTTTTCATGACTATATTACTTGCTCTCTTTATCAGCCTGTATCTGGTCAGGAAAATATTAATATTACAAACAGAAAAATGTAACCAGGAATTGGATACAAAAGTGTTGGAATGGCGGGGCAGCTGGGTGGCTCTGTCATTAAGCATCTGCTTTCAGCTCAGGTCATGATCCCAGGGTCCTGGGATTGAGCCCCACAGGCCCCACAGGAAGCCTGCTTCACCCTCTCCCACTCCCCTTGCTTGGCTTCCCTCTCTCTCTCTCTCTCTATCTCTCTCTGTCAAATAAATAAATAAAATCTTTAAAAAAAAGTGTTGGGATGGCTGGAGGAGCAAAAGGGGGGAGGTGACATAACCCTGATCTTAGAAACTGTACAAAGGTGCTATTGCTTCTAGGATAGAGGAAGGAAAATCATCCAGATCCCATACAGCTGAGGTTGCTGTAACTGCTGTCCCTGGAGTCAGTTGAAAGAAACCAGGAGGTTATACCACAACTAACATTGCAAAATCCCAAAGCCTATAGCTAAAGCAATGGATTCAGAACCCAAGAACACTGTTCTGTAGTGGCATCTGAAGCACCTCTTGCCTCCACCAACTCTATATCAAGAACCTGAGTGGAAATCTGGAGTTCATACTGCCATAGAAGAGCCTGTACCTTTGCTGTTATTTCTGCCACTGCCAGAGTTAATGTCTAAAAGAGAAAAAAAAAGAAAAATACTTTTTTTCCTTTCACTTTATCACTTTCCACTACCTCCCATTGCCAGAACATAAAGGGAAGCCAGCTGGGAAGGGTGGCTGGGAATTATAGTTTCCAGACATCTACCCCCCATGGCACAGAACAGTGCACAGAATGATGGATATGGACAAAAAACCAAACAAACAAACAAAAAGGACCAGGTAAATAATGTATACTATGTATTATACAACTGATAAATATTTTTTTCTTGGGGCACGTGGGTGGCTCAGTGGGTTGGGGCCTCTGCCTTCGGCTCAGGTCGTGATCTCAGGGTCCTGGCATCGAGCCCTGCATCAGGCTCTCCGCTCGGCAGGGAGCCTGCTTCCCCCTCTCCCTCTGCCTGCGTCTCTGCCTACTTGTGATCTCTCTCTCTCTGTCAAATGAATAAATAAATCTTTTAAAAATAAAAAAATATATATATTTTTCTTTTTCAAACACTTAAAAGATACAAAAATTCAAATAATTGTTATACTTGTAATATTTATTAACAAACAATTATTTGATACCTTGAACATTTCCTCTGAACATGATTTAATAGGAAATCTTGACTACATAGACACATACAAGTTATATGTACTTAGAAAGTCAAATAAAATTCTTGTTACCTCAGAAAGATAAGAGGACTTCTTGGTCATCTGGATACACAAATCCCAATTTGCTTTTGGCTGTCTCAACCCGTTCTCCCTACAGAGTCAACTACTGCAATTGCAGGGTCTGTTCTGACCACTCATAGTACTTCTCATGCTGACCTCCTGAGGTTAGATTGTCAGCACTGGGTACCTCACTCCTGAACAACTGACTCACATTTGAAGTTTCCACTACCCCTTTAGTTTTGGTCTATAAGAACTCACAGAACTCAGGAAGGCACTAAGCTTATGATAACAGTTTTATTATAGCAAGAAAGAAGAAGATACAAATCATAACCAGCCAAAAGAAGGCATAGTGGGAGGACGGAGAGGGTTCCAACATAAAGCTTCCAGTGTCATCTTCTTGTGGAACCAGGATGTTTCAGTTCCCCAACACATCAGCGTATAACAACCTGCACAGAATATTGCCAACAGGGAAGTTCCTCAGGTGTTGGTGTCCAGAATTTTATTGGGATTCCATTAAGTAAACATGATTGATTGAATCATTGACTATAAGATTAAGCTCAGTTTTCAGCCTCTCTCTCCTCCCTGGAGCTCTGGTGGATATCACGTGACTCAAAGCCACAACCCTGTAATTACATGCTTGGTCTTTCTGGTTGTCGGCAGCCTCCATCTGGAGTTCATCTCATTACCCCAAACCATTGACAAGCTCACCATAAATAACAAACACACTCTTATCCCTCTGGGAATTCCAGAGATTTATAGTCTACTTCTCAGGAACCAAGAAAGAAATGCCAGACAAATTCTTAAATAAAGGGAACTAATACACAGGACTAGTTTTTAAGCCAATCCTTAACAAAATGGTAGACTCTTAGAATCTTCTCCCATGTCAATAAATGAGATCTGAAACTGTTCCTGCTGCTCTAAACCTGACAAATAGAGCCAAATAAGTCTCCTCTCTCAGGGTTACTGGAAAATGATTCTGTATCTCTGTGGCTGGCAGCTTTAATATGGACACATTTCATCTGCACCTAGGAATAAAATTGCCTTTAATTGCTATGTCAAACTCTGCCCAAAGCTTTCCATGGTTTTACCTTTGCCCAACCATTTAGATCCCTTGAACAATGACTAAAGCATGGATTTGGATTAAGAAACTTAATCCCCTCTGGACCATGTGACCTGAGACTGTTGGCTTCTTTTTACTCTCCCTGCCAGTTCACCATTAAGGACCCAAAGGAGGGTCCTTGTCATAACCTGTATATGACAAGATAAAGAGTTAGATTTCAGACAAGGAGCTTATCATTAATATAAGCCTGCCAGGTGTTTTTAAAAGAAGGAATTAACAAAAACTATTTCCTAATGGTATTGTATTGAAGAAAATCTTTCAAAACAACTTAGAAAGTCAGATCTGATGATTTTCTTTGACTCTCACTTCATTCATTCCTAAGAAAATTGTTAAGCTTTAAAAAATGCATAAATGATTGCTTTGTTTGTTTTAGTAATCTTTTTAACTATATGATCAGGCTGATTATAAGATTATTAAGCTGGCTTCATGTTACCTACTGTTCACCCGATATTTTAGGAAATATAGTAAGAATGTTGAATGTGGGACTGAAAAATAGTTTAAGTATTACTGTTCAAAGTCTTCGGTAGAATAATCATTACTTGGATTATTTCAGTGAAATTTCAACAGAGAAATCTATGGTAGATTGAATTATTGATGAAAATTGTTTAATTCCCTCTACTCATAATTACACCTACACTTTGAAACAAACTGTACTTCCCTAACCCTCAGCCATGGGACTTGCTTTGGTCAAAAAAATATTAACAGATGGGAAATAACAGAGGACTGAAATGTGCTGGTGCTTGGACATGCATCCTGCAATTTTGCAGTTACCATGAGAAAAGCTTCCCCTGGGGGTGCCTGGGTGAATCAATCATTAAGCAACTGCCTTTAGCTCAGGTCATGATTCCAGGGTCGTGAGATTGAGTCCCACATCAGGCTCCCTGTTCCACAGGAAGCCTTCTCCCTCTCACACTCCCCCTGCTTGTGTTCCTTCTTTCTCTGTGTCTCTCTCTGTCAAGTAAATAAATAAAATCTTAAAAAAAGAAAGAAAGAAAAAGAGAAGTTTCCCCTGGATAGCTATTACAGCTGTAGCCTAGACCCCAGAATTGTCACATGTGGAGATTTGAGCCTACCCTTCAGTGGAGACCAAAGTGGACTCAGATCCAACCTATAGTTTGCAGCTGAGACCAGCTGAGCCCTTACCTAGACAGTCAGGCCCTACCTGATCTATTAACATACAAAAGAGAATAAATGAATAGCACTCCTAAGCCACTGGATTGTGAAGTGATTTTCTAAGTGGTATTTTGTGGCAGTATCGACTAATGCAGAAATTTGTACCCAAGAGTGAGGTGTTGCCTTAACCAATATTTGAAATATGTGCATCAGTTTTGGGATTGGCTGGTGGAGAACAAAAAACTTTGAGAAAAGCCTGGGAAAGTATTACATAGAGATAGCATGTGACAAACCTATCACCTATGAGAACCTCAAAAAGAGAAAAGAAATACCTATTGAATTTCCAGCATTGGAGGAAAAAGTTTTGAGGCAAAAGTTGAAAATGTGCTGATTGTTACTAATGGCATTTGATAAGGTCCTACAGTATTGAGATGAGCTCAGAAAAGAACTTAGCGGTAAATAGGAATAAATAATTGTTTTAAGCCACGAGTTTTGGAGACGTTTGCTATACAACATTATTGTGGTAATAGTTGACAGGTCTAGAAACTAAAATTTGCACTAGTTTTAATCCAACAGAACTATGGTCTTCTTTCCCTCTATAAATATTGGCCAATCTCTATGCTGCGTGTTATGAGGAATACAAAAGAAAAAAGAAAATTTAGCTTATAGAATTATTGCTATTTGTGGGTTTTATTTTTAGATGAAGTAATTTGAAATATAGTTATTGAAAAGGAAGTTAATACTTTAAAAATATCAATAATTTTATAAATATAAACTGCTTTACATTACCTACAGATCCTCTTTTACTTACAATGAAGTTATAGTCAGATGGATTTATCATAAGTTGAAAATAACATAAGTCAAAAATTCATTTAATATATTTAACCTACTAAAATTCAAAGCTTAGCTGAGCCTACTTTAAACATACTCCGAACACTGACATTAGCCTACAGTTGGACAAAATGATGTAACACAAAGCTTAGTGCAGAATAAAGTGTGAAATATGTATATAATTTATTGACTACTGTACAGAATGACTGTGTGGGCACAGAATGTTTGAGAATACCTTAATTCTTTAGCCTTATGATTGTGCGGCTAACTGGGAGCTGTGGCTGCTGCTACCTAGCATCATGAGAGCGTTGTACGGCATCTTGCTAGCCCAAGAAAAGATCAAAATTCCCAATCTGGAGTACAATTTCTACTGAATGCATATTGTTTTCACACCATTATAAAGTAAAAAATTGTAAGTCAAACAATCATAAATGGGGGAAGTCTGTTTATATATTTTTAAAATTTTTTTAACTTTATTTATTTGAAAGAGAGAGTGAGAGAGAGCATGAGAGGGGAGAAGGTCAGAGGGAGAAGCAGACTCCCCATGGAGCTGGGAGCCCAATGCAAGACTCCATCCCCGGGCTCCAGGATCATGACCCACGCCGAAGGCAGTCGCCCAACCAACTGAGCCACCCAGGTGCCCTGTTTATATTTTTAAATAAGCTCTGACATCCTTACTGCAAGACATATTTTAAATATTGAAGGGTTGATAAATACTGAATAACTCAACAATTAAATTATGTTATACTCACTAGTTTTGCCTGTCAGTGAAAGAACAATAAATATTCTTGTATTTATTTTAATTGCTGGTTAAGGCACCTCTGACCAAATTAAGACATCCCAGAGTTGAACTAAACCAATATGGCCAGTGCGATTAATTTGGTTTAAATAACTACTGGAGTCTTAATTCTATGAAGAGACCTCATAAATTCTAGCCCAGGACAGTCCAATAAGGTTGCAGTGCCAGGGTTAATGTTTATGCCTGTGTCCTGGCTCAGTACATTATCCCCAAATGAAGACCAACCTAAAAGCAGTCCAAACATGAGATGGGCTGCCAGAGTAGATTTCCAGCATTATAATAACTTGTACATATTTATTCACCTCAGTTGTCTGATTGAGAAAGAGTATCTATATCTATAAAGGGCAAGTACCTGGCACACAATGGTACCATAAAATTGTCATAAAATGAGAGTATAAACATGATTATTATGTGGCCAAGCAGTTCACCATCAGACAGAGACAACGACAAAGGCCACACCTTGTATTTACTTAGGGAAATATTGTGCACAATCTCAATTTATTTTTTTACCCTCCTTCCCTCTGGTAGCCCATCCCTCCAGAAAGAAAAATAAAATTGAAATATGGGCACAAATCAGAACAGGAGAGGAAAATCCTCGTTGTTCCTAGGAACCCACATAAAACTTTCAAATTTCAATTGTGTCAAACATTCAAGTTTAGTATAAATATTTTAAAATATTTTCTCACGGTATACATTTAAACTTATCCAGGAGACTCACCCAGTAAAACTAAATGATTTCTTGTCCCTCAGTGAGCTTTCCACTTTGAGTCACGAACCTCATAAGTTTCATGATCCTCACAACAGGGAGACTATACCACATGACACAGAATATATTTTTTCTTTCTTTCTTTTATAGATGGAAAAAAAACTTCTGTTTCCATTTCTTAACTTGCAATTTTATTCCCTATGCCAAACCAGACTTTTGGCTGTCCTTTCCCTAAAAATATAAGTTTTCCTAGTATCAAGGACTTAAGTTTTCCAGAAGAAGAGTTTTGTTATTTTTACTTAGTTTTTGGTTTTATTGCTGAAAAATGAGATATATGGAGACACACTGTTTTTAAAGGCTCACCTCAATTTGTTGGATGATGACCAACCTAAAATATATACTGTTAATATGGAATATGAAAACTCAGGAGACATTTCTAGATCAAAGACATCAGGCATTAGTAAGAGTAAACTGAACAAACTCTTTGAGTAGGATTTGCTTCTGTAGGATTCTCTTGTGATAAAAATCCTTTGTTAATACCTTCCAGTTCAATCAAAATATTAAAGCCAAGATTATTTGTATCCATCAGATGCAGTGAGACCCACTGGCACCAGGGCTATGGAATTCTGGGTTTCACTTGCCCAGGAAGTTCACAAGCAGAAACAATAAACTATTAACATATTTCCCACAGAACAGGCAGAGGATGACTGAGTGTTTAACAGTGCCCAAACATCAGAATGCACCTCTTCTACTTAAGAATGGAATCTGTCAGTTTCTAAATTTTGGGTATTCTCAAGCAGTTAGCACAGTTTAAGGTCTGAAAACCATCACATCACCGCTATTCTTTTTTTTTTTAAGATTTATTTATTTATTTTAAGGATAGAGAGATTGAGTGAGTAGGGGGAAGGACAGCAGGAGAGTGAGAAGCCTCAAGCAGGTTTCCCGCTGAGCATGGAAGCAGATGCAGGGCTCCATCCCAAGACCCTGAGATCATGACCTGAGCTGAAATCGAGAGCTGTCTGCTCAAGTGACTGAGCCACAAGGCGCCCCACGTCACCACTATTCTTAGAGCCAATTGCTTCATAAATGTTAAGTTAAAGGATAATTTTGCACATCTAACCATAATTGGCAAACAGGGATAATGTGTTCCATGCATATTTTGTCATTGACTCAAGAGGGAAGAGCAAAAGGAGGAAAGGAAACCACTGCTCGCTTTTTTGGCATACAGTAATGGCTGTTTGTAAAAAAAAAAGTAGATGAATCCAGAAAGCATGCATTCAGTTATTGGGAGAATCTGATGTCATCCCATTAAGAGAAACTGTTCAGGTTTCTATGGTATTTTACATCTGCAAGCCACAGCATTATTTCCATCAGCTGTTAATGCTGCTACCAAAATTAGGGCCAGGAACTCCACAGTTGAAGTGACTTAAGTGGGTTTGGAAATAGCATTTGTTCATACTCTCTTTATAAGGTTATGGTTTGGTTAAGGATGGTATGTTGAAGGAGTTCATTTGTGGGATTTATTTCTACATAAGTAGCTGTAGCCAAATTCAAGGAGTATGGTGCCTATTTGAGATTTCTCAATTCTAATTCAGCGGGTTGGAATGCCCTGATCCAGTTTGGCTCAGAGATAATATTTCCTCTGGACTGGAGTTGTAAAGAAAGGAATTTAAAATGCATAAACACAGTGCCTGAGCCATGCTGTATATCCACCACCCAACAGGGCACTCACACTAAGCACCGCCTCACTTCCTAACTGCTCAGCTGAAGTCCTCGCTCCCTTCCCAACTATTAATATTCATGTGAATTTGTACCAGTGGGGTCAGGCAGAATAAAAGGCATCATACTGGAACATCATAGAATAACTTGAAATTTCTACAACCAAATTTTTATCAGAATATGCTTTACAAAAATGAAGAATCAGAAATTTTTATTTTATCTTATTTTTTGGTATAGTAAAAATATATATATATTTATATATATAACTAGATGTCAGGAAGCCATAGTTTCAGCTTTGGCTCAGACACCAAATAATTAAATAATTTAACCAATACATGTGAGTATTCACTATGTGATGATCATATTAGTAGATGCCAGGGTCTAGTGGAAATTCCTGGTTCTTGCTCTTACAAAGTCTACAGTCTAGTGGCAGAAGCTAAAGGAGTATTTCATTTTGGCAAGTAAGAACATTATCAGTCTATAGGCCCTATCAGTAAAGTAGAATAGTTAGAGCAGCTATTATTTTAGCTGTGATTTTATGATTTGGTGGAAAAATATATCTTACAAGTCAAAAGTTTTCACAGTGAATCGTATATCAAGCACTATGACTGTACTTTTCATTCTGCTGTCTCTTAATGACCACAAGGATACCATGAGGTGAGGCACATGTTATATTGCCTGGCCCAAGGTCCCACAGCTGGTAAGTGGCAGACCCAGAGTTGGGATGCCAGTCTGTCAGCCTCCAAAGGCCGTGTTCTTACAACTGATGTAAACCACTTCAAAACAGGAGTAAACTAAGACTGTCCATCAGAGATATGATTAAGATGGAAATAGAGCCTAAAAGATAAAAAGTCATGATGCTTTTTCAGGATGGACCCGATGTGTTGAAGGGAAGATTGAGAAGAATCATTTCTAGACCACATCTGTTTAGAGATTAAGTACAGATATGTCCATAATTTATAGTTTTCTTATTAAATAATAATCAAGAGAAGAACGTGAGCTGGAATGTGGTGGTTGGGAATCATAAAACATGATTTTGTCTGCATACATTTATTACTGGCTGGCTGAAATGGAAACCATGTGACAGTCCATGGAGGCGCCAGCAGGGTGTCCTGGAAAGAGACCGGCCCGGGAGCTCAGCTCCTGCCAATGACTCTGCATGGCACTGGGAACTCATTTCCTTGAACTAGTATTCAGGGCTTCTATCTGGAAAATGAGGACAATGGATCTGGTCCAGTGACTATTTCCAAAGGAATTAAGCTCTGTGATATAGCCTGACTTTGGAAGCAGAAAGCCCAATATCCACTAAATATATATATTGATTAGACTTTGATTTTTGCTTTCTGTTAGAAACAACTTTCTTGTCTCCAAGCCTCACTGGAACACATACGCGCGCACACACACACACACACACACACACACACACACACACCCCTTCTCTCTGTATCTCTTTCACTGTTTCTCTCTCTTATCTGCCCAATTTCCAACCTTTTTTTCAGGTCTCAACGTAGAAATTCTTCTGTTAGGGAATCTTTCACTGACTCCCAAAGCCTTAGTGAAGTGTTTTCCTGACTCTATAAAAGAAACCTGTGCTTCCTTTGCACTGAGATGTTGTGAGAGTTGGATTAGATAATATATGTACAGTGTTTGTATCATGCTCAGGTCATAAAAGTACTCGGTAACTATTAGCTAACATAATCATCACCATCATCATTATGCATAGCAAGCTTATGACACTGTGTTTTATTAGTCTCTTTGAATCTCTGTGTCATTTACTAGGTGTTAGGTTCCGCAGGGACCAGAACGGTCTGACCTACTGTTGTTGCATTACCAACAGCTTAGCACAGTGAATGACAAGAGTAGGTAAATATGTCTTAATTAATGTTAAGTAACACATAGCAGTTTACATAAGGAGACTTTCAATTATGCAACAAAACAAGTTAAGCCTGTAAACACTTATATTCTAATGGAATAGACTGAAAACTGCAATTGAAAATAATTATGTTATGAGGGCTATAATTAAGTTATGAACTAAATTTTATGGAGACATAGAAAAAGAAGTAATTGATCTTTCCTGGGAGGTGAAGTATACAACATTTGTGTTGAGCCTTATAGAACCAGAGTGATTTCACCAAGGAGTAGAGGTGTGAGAGAAGGGTTGCATCATACAGGAGAAAAATGGTGTAAGTAAAACACAAGCTGGGAAACTCTACAATGTGTTTCTACTACTGACTTACTAGATCTTGAAAGAGTGCACTGGGGGTCAGAGAGAGGTTTATTGGAGAGTTAAGGGAGATGACAATGGGAAGATAGTTTAGACTTTTAAATGTCTTAAATGTCACACTATTACATCATGATATGGAGCTTTCTTTTTATTTTTTGTATTATGTTATGTTGGCCACCATACAGTACATCATTGTTTTTGATATAGTGTTCCATGACCCATTATTTCCGTATAATACCCAGTGCTCCATGCAATCCACACCCTCCTTAAGCCCTCACTAGGCTCACCATCCTCCTACTCCCCCCCACCTTCTTCTTTTTTCAAAATTTTATTTTATTTTTTTCAGTGTTCCAAGATTCATTGTTCATGCACCACACCCAGTGCTCCATGCAATACGTGCCCTTCTCAATACCCACCACCAGGCTCACCCCCTCACTCCCCTCCCCTCCAAACCCCTCAGTTTGTTGCTCAGAGGCCACAGTCTCTCATGGTTCATCTCCCTCTCTGATTTGCCCCTTTCATTTTCCCCTACCTTCTCCTAATGTCCTCCACGCTATTCCTTATGTTCCACAAATAAGTGAAACCATATGATAATTGACTTTCTCTGCTTGACTTATTTCACTCAGCATAATCTCCTCCAGTCCCATCCATGTTGTTACAAAAATTGGGAGCTTTCAAAACACTTTTCCTCATCTCTTAGTCATTGCTCAACACCATGTAATCTGTGTCTCGACTTTTATGAAGAGCTAGGTAAGCATTTACCACAGCTATTCACTTGGGATTATATTTTGACTTTCTGTTTAACATTTCCTCTTTTCCAGCCTACTCTTGTTTCTAGAATACCTCTCAAATTTAGATAATTATGCCCACTCTCTGCTGCTGAGTTCAAGACATTAAAACATTACCTACCTGATCTCTTATTTGCAATGGATCATTCAGATCACTTCCAGTTACTTCTGAAACATTAAACACTGATCTGATCCATTAACTTTCTACTCTAATTTTTAATTTAATTTATCAGAACCATTATTTATTTTTAAAATAATGTGTTCTGTGCTCACTTTGGCAGTACATAAAAGTTGGAACAATACAGAGAATATCAGGCCCTGCACAAGAATAACATGCAAATTCATGAGGCATTAAAATAATAATAATAATAATAATAATAATAATAATAATAATAATAATATTTTGTAATGAGAAAGTATTGTATCAATGTTCCACATGCTAAAAGATTCTACATTTCTCTTTTATACTCACTCTATGGAGAGCTTAATCAGTGAGGTCATAATCAGTGGCTAAATTATCACGAATCTGGTGAATAAAGTCAAACTACTGGAAAAAACACTTTGAAAGCCTGTGCAGCTCAGTCAATTGAGCACCCAACTCTTGATTTTGGCTCTGGTCATGATCTCAGGGTCTTGGGATCCAGCCCTGCATTAGACTCTGCACTCAGCGAGGAGTCTGCTTGTTCCTCTCCCTTTGCTTCTTCCCCCAACTCTCTCTCTCTTTCTCAAATAAATAAATAAAATCTTTTAAAGTTTAAGTGAACAATACTTTATATAATAATTTCACAAATATAGTTTGTCATAAAAAGAATTTCGAATCTCCAGGTTATAAATCAATATTCTTTTAATCTATTTATACATTTTTTCATTATTATAGAAAGGTCTTTTCTTAGAGAAGTGAGTAAAAATTCACTTCTTGATAAGATTCAAAATAAATATTGATTATTTTATTAAAGGTTGCAAAATCATTGTTTTCCAATTCTATTATTCCATCAACATCTACCAGTAAGAATTCTTCTCAAAGAACTTTCCTTTATTAGCCAGCACTATTTAGTTAGCTACAAGTTCATTTCATAAAGGAAAAGCATTGGTTCATGAACAATCAATCTTGTAACACTGAAAAATTAAAATAAACAAATTTGGGTAGAAAAAAATAAAGGAAAAGCAGGTCAAATTTTTATTTTTAGTATTTTGCTTTTGAATAAGGTTTTGTTGGTTCTCTCTCTTACATTATGAACTTATGGACTTTTACGTAACAAATTATTTCCTAATAGGTTGTATTCACTGGTCTTTCTGATGCTTAAATTTTATTATTTTTGATTGTTGAGATCCTCTTCATGTCTGTAGCTTTTTGAGGTAATTCATTTTCTTTGATAGCTTGTGTTTTGGCCTTCCCCAGATCTTAGGTTCATCTTACATAACTTGGCTTAGACTTAGACACAGTCATTCTTCTGATGCTTTTATGGAAATAAATAAATGCAGACCATAATCCAGGTAATGGATATGCTCATTGCTATTATTACTGCTTTTCAGTGGTCAAAACCAGGAAATGAGGTGGTGGTACTTGTTATTTTTGTCAATTCATGCAGATATTTCCAATTCAAATTGAATTACATGATTTTTGTTTACTTCTTTATTTTCATACCTACCTCTCTTTTCCCCTCTTACAATAAACTTTTTGTGTGTGCTGACACATTAATGAAATTGCTTTCTTAGCCCTGATTGTCTACAAAACAGAACTGGAGGCAGATTACCTACTTAAGCAGATTATCTACCTAAGGGTTTATTTACTGGAAGATGTGAACCCAAACACCGGATATGTGGAGTGAGGTTAAAAGGGAATTGAGGCAGAGGAAGAAGCCTAGTCATGTAAGAAACCTTCCAATCAGGCTTTCAGAAATCACTGGCCTCTGAATAGTCCTCAGTGGGGGAAAAAGAAGTGAGAAGAATTTATTTTCAGGCTCCCTCCTGACTCCTGGTGCTCTGGTCAAATTTGTCTCAAGAGTTGTTAATGGTCTTACACTTTCACATGTGTTGCTTGGAATTATCCAGGAAGCAGAAGGACACCAAATCCCATGCTCTAGTAAGCCACATTATCATGTGAGTACATAGCAGTAAGAGGAGCTAGAGCATCTTTGGGTCTGGTCAGGTCAGGTCTGCACACTGGAGCAGATGACGGCTCTAGCCATGGCGGTCATGATGAAGCCCAAACCCTCATTCAGAAGTCCAAAACAACCAGGCAATATTTAGATAGGAGGCTGTGGTAAGCCACAGCTGGGGCTCTCCTGAGCAAGCAGGCAGGTGCCAAAGAGTCCACAATGGTAGAACCCTAAATGTTTTCACATTAAAACTGAATTTAAATCTTTAAGCCAAATTATATAGTTCCTTTAAGAAAAATGAATAGAAAAAAACCCAGTCATGTTATTTATCTTATTTTTAACAGCACACACCCACACACTAAAATTAATGGTATCAATAATGTTTAATATTTCTAACAATTAGAGTAATGAATGAAATGTAGGAGTTTTTTGAAGCTCAGTTTTTAATATACTACATCAAGGATCTACAGTAAAAATACTGGGTATAAAAGTCAATTACAGTAAGTATTTTCTTTATGTGTTTATCTTGCCAACTTGATATATAATTGGTTCATTCATTTCAGTTTGATTCAGTGTTTTAGAATTAGATATATTTTTCCACTTCAAAGTAATTTATTTTTGGAGTATGAAAATTATATATGCTCCCAAGGTGAGAATTACATAAGAAGACATATTTAGAGAAGTCCTGTTCTATAAGTTAACTGCCTTCTTTATGCTATACTCTTTCCCATTTAACCATTTTTATAACACTGATTTATCCTTGCAAAATTTCTTTTCACAAATATATTCTATATTTATATTTTACTACCAGTTACACAAAATATAATTTACTTTTAAAAACTGTTTTGCCTCTTGATTTTTTTTAATTTAATATATCCAGTCATTTCAGGTCAGTGTATACAAAACTTCCTCATTCCTTTCAGTGTCTGCATAATATTTTCAACTTAATTTTAGAGAAGACTAAACCAAGACATACTTCAGTTCCTTACTTTTTATTCTCCAGTGCCATTACAACTTTGGGCACCCTGATTTGACTCAGCATAATTAAAGAAATGCTATAGTGAATGTTTCAGTGTTAAAATCAGAATGTTTGTAAATACTTCCTCCTTTTCCCAGGACATCTTATTAGAACATCTAATACTTCTAGAAACCTTGCTATAGACTGAATGTTGATGTTCCCCCTAAGTTCATATATTGAAGTGCTAACCCTTGATGTGATGGCATTGGAAGATGGTACCATTGGGATGTAATTAGATTCTTTTGAGGTCAAGAAGGTAGGGTCCTCATGATGGGATTAGTATCCTTATAACAGAAGGAAAAGAGACCAGAGCTCTCCCCACCATATAGGACATAGCAAGAAGGCAGCCATTGCAAGCCAGGAGAGGGATCTCAACAGACCAAATTGGCCAGCACCTTATTTTAGACTTCCTAGGCTGCAGAACTGTGAGAAATTAAGCGTCTGTTGTTTAGGCCACCCAGTCTATTATATTTTGTTATAGCATCTCAAGCTGATTAAGATAAACTTCAACATTATTCATCCATTGCCAGACCTAAATAAAATAAACAACTTAAAAACATCTATGGCATGTGGTTATGTGGGTTTATTTGATTTGAGATTTGTTGTCATTGTTTCTTTCAGTGAAAACTTCAACAACTTTCTTTTACTTAACATAGCAAATGAGAAGGAGCCATCTTTTTTGGAAAAATCCAAGGCAGGCACGACCTTCCTGTAACTCTCATCCTCTCTGTTCTGAGAGTCTCTGCCATGGACTTGTTTAGCCTTCCCACATACACTTGGATCTCATAGACTTCAGACTCTTCAATCTGAGCAAAATAGAGAAAAAAAAAATAGGGCATATTTGGCAGAGCAAAGTACTATGATTATCTTTTTTTAATAAGGAAAAAAATTACTTCTCCATAGTCTCTTAACTCTAGTTCTTTAGAAGTGCTATCAAATCATTTTCTAAACACAATTTTTGAATTTTGTTAACTTTTTTATTTTAATTCCAGTATAGTTAACATACAGTGCCATATTAGTTTAAGGTGTACAATATAATAATTCTATTCATTAATTAGTGCTCATCATGATAGGTATAGTCTTTAATCCCCATTACCTATTTCACCCATGCCCCATTTACTTCCCCTCTGGAAAGGATTAGTTTGTTCTCTCTTGTTAAGAGTCTGTTTCTCAGTTTGTCTCTCTTGTTATTGCTATGAACTTCCCTCTTAGAACAGCTTTTGCTGCATCCCAAAGATTTTGGACCATTGTGTTTTCTATTCATTTGTTTCCATATATTTTTTTATTTCCTCTTTGATTTCTTTTTTTTTTTTTAAGATTTTATTTATTTATTTATTTGAGAGAGAGAGAGACCACAAGCAGGGGGAGCGGCAGAGGGAGATGGAGAATCAGGGTCCCCATTGAGCAAGGAGCCCAATGTGGGGCTTGATTCCAGGACCCTGGGACCATGACCTGAGCCAAAGGCAGACACTTAACTGACTGAACCACCCAGGCAGTCCATCCTTTTTGATTTATTGGTTGACCCATTCATTGTTTAGCAGCATGCAATTTCACCTCCCTATATTTGTGTTCTTTCCAGGTTTTTTCTTATATTAATTTCTAGTTTTATAGTGTTGTGGTCAGAAAAGATGCATGGAATGACTTTGATATTTTTGAATTTGTTGAGATGTGTTTTGTGGTCCAATACATAATCTATTATGGAGAATGTTTCCTGTACATTAGAAAAGAATATGAAATCTAATGTTTTAGGATGGAATGCTCTGAATATATCTGTTAAATTCATCTGGTACAATGTGTCATTTGAAGCCACTGTTTGGATGACTTATCCATTGATGCAAGTGTGATGTTGAAGACTCTTACTATTATTATATTACTATTGAATACTTTCTTTATATTTGTTATTAACTGTTTTAAATATTTGGGAACCCCCATGTTGGGTGCATATTTACAATTGTCATACTTCTTGTTGAATTTTTCCCTTAATGATTATATAGTGCTTTTCTTTGTCTCTTTATAATTTTTGTTTTAGTCTGTTTTGTCCAATATAAGTATTGCTACTCTGACTTTCTTTTGACATCCATTTACATGATAAATGCTCCTCTATCTTTTCACTTTCAATCTGCATGTGTTTTTAGGTCTGAAGTGAGTCTATCATAGGCAGTATATGGATGAATCTTGCTTTTTTATCCATTCTGTCACCCAATGTCTTTTTTTAATTAACATATAATATATTATTTGTTTCAGGAGTATAGGTCTATGAATCTTCAGTCTTACACAATTCACAGCACTCAACATAGCACATACCCTCCCCAATGTCCATCACCCTGCCACCCTATCCCTCCAACCCCCCCAAGCAGCCCTCAGTTTGTTTCCTGAGATTAAGAGTCTCTTATGGTTTGTCTCCCTCCCCAGTCCCATCTTGTTTCATTTTTCCCTTCCCTCCCCCCATGAATCCCCGCCTGCCTCTAAAATTCCTCATATCAGAGAGATCATATGATAATTGTCTTTCTCTGATTGACTTATTTCACTTAGCATAATACCCTCTAGTTCCATCCAAGTCATTGGAAATGGTGAGATTTTTGGGTTTTTTGATGGCTGCATAATATTCCATTGTATATATATATACCACATCTTCTTTATCCATTCATCTGTTGATGGACATCTAGGCACTCTTTCCATAGTTTGATTATTGCAGACATTGCTGCTATAAACAGTTGGGTGTATGTGCCCCTTCAGATCATTACATTTGTATGTTCAGGTTAAATACCCAGTAGTGAGATTGCTGGATTGTAGGGTAACTCTATTTTCAACTTTTTGAGGAACCTACATACTATTTTTCAGAGTGGCTGTACCAGCTTATATATCCACCGGCAACATAGGAGGATTCCCTTTTCTCTGCATCCTAACCAAATGACAAAATGGGAAAAGATATTTGCAAATGACATATCAGATAAAGGGCTAGTATCCAAAATCTCTAAAGAACTTATCAAACTCAACACCCAAAGAACAAATAATCTAATCAAGAAACGGGCAGAAGACATGAAAACAGACATTTCTGCAAAGAAGACATCCACGTGGCCGACATCCACATGGCCAACAGACACATGAAAAAGTGTTCAACATCACTTGACATCAGGGAAATACAAATCAAAACCACAGTGAGATACCACCTCACACCAGTCAGAATGGCTAAAATTCACCAATCAGGAAACCACCCTATATCTTTTGATTGGAGTGTTTAGTCAGTTTACATTCTAAGTTATTATTGATAGGTATGCATTTATTGACATTCTGTTATTCACTTTATGGTCATTTTTGTCATTTTTATTTGTTCCCTTCTTCCATTGTTGTCTCCTCTCACTGTTAGTTGTCTTTCTTTCGTGATATACTTGGATTCCTTTTTCTGTTTTCTTTGTATCTATCACTGGTTTTAGACTTGTGATTACCATTTGGTTTGTATATAACATCTTCTGCATATAGCAGTCTATATTAAGTTGATGGTCACTTAAATTTGAACCCGTTATTTACTCCTCTTCTCCCCACATTCTAGGTAAGTGCTATCATATTTTACATTCTTTTATTTTGTGAGTCCCTTGACTGATTTTTACAGATATTCTTTTTGTGCTTTCTACTTTCTTTACTCTTGTTTATTATCTTTCCACTCAGTCTCCCTTTTAACATTTCTGGTAGGGCTGGTTTAGTGGTCATAAATTCCTTTAACTTTTGTTTGAGAAACTCTTTATGTCTCCTTCTATTCTGAATGACAGCTTTGCTGGATAGAGTATTCTTGGATGATTTTTTTCTTTCAGCACTTTGAATTTATCATGTCACTCTGTTCTGGCCTAAAGTTTCTGGTGAAAAATCAGCTGATAGCATAATGGGATTTCTTTTGTATGTAACTGCTGTCTTTCTCTTGCTGCTTTTAAAATTCTGTCTTTATCATAACTTTTTGCCGTTTTAGTTACTGTGTGTCTTTGTGTGGTCCTACTTGGGTTGATTTTCCTGAGGAATCTCTATGTCTCCTGGTTATGGATTTCTGTGTCTTTCCCCAGATTCAAGAAATTTTCAGCTATTATTTCTTCAAATAAGTTCTCTGCTCCCTTTTCTTTCTCTTCTCCTGGGGTGCTTATAGTGTGAAGGTTATGATGCTTGATGGTGTCACTGTTTTCCCTAAGTCTCTTCTTTTGCATAACATCTTTTTCTCTCACTTGCTCAGCTTGATTATTGTCCATTATTCTGTTCTCTAGGTGACTGATTCATTCTTCTGGTCTTTTTCTAGTCTATTTATACTAGCTAGTGTATTTTTAATTTCATTTATTGTGTTCTTCATCTCTGATTGGTTCTTTTATATCTCATTGTTAAGGATCTCACTAATTTCTTCCACTCTTTTCTCATGTCCAGAGAGTATCTTTATGATCATTATTTTAAATTTTCTATCAGGTATATTAATTATATCTGTTTTCCTTAGATCTCTTGCTATGGCTTTGTCCTGTTCTTTCATTTGGTACACTTTCCTCTGTCTCTTCATTTTGTCTAACTCTCTGTGTCTGCTTCTTTGTGTTAGGAAAGACAACGATGTCTCCTGCACTGGAAAGTAGTGGCCTTATGAAGAAGAGGTCCTTTAGTGCCCTGCTATGTAGCATCCCCTCCTCACCACGACCTAGCACTTCAGATGTGTCTCCTATGTGTGTTGCATGTGCCCTACTGTTGTGGTTGAGTTCATTTTTCCTTTAGTCCAGTCATCTACAATGATTCTCTGCCTGTTGTGGGCAGTGATTGGTAAATGTGGTGTGAGTGGGCCAGTCTGGGGACCCCTTGGGCTTGAGTTGGGTCAGACCAGGTGTTTCCCAGTTGTAGTAGCAACACACTTGCAGGCATTTTCCTTCTGTTGTCCCCTGAGAAGCTTTCTTTGGTGTGTTGAATGTGTAGTCAGACCACTTGTCTGCCTCCAGCCCACTTCTGGGTCCTACATCTGACTTGTGTGTGTGGTTACCTTTCCTTCTATCTGAAGCAGAAGTCATTTTGGAGTGGCACTGGCCACTGTAGTGGCTGTTTACATACTGCCAGGCCTGTGGCACAGCCCTGAATGAGCCCCCAGAGAGTATTGGAGAGGGCAGATCCACTGAAGCACAGCACTGGGGGGCAGTGTGGGTGTGGGCAGTGGTGCTAGCAAGTTTTGTGTGCCCTGGGTCCTCTGTGGGAGGGACCCTGAAGTGCCAGGACTGCAGTGGGCTGTCCAGAGGAGTAGATTGTTGGGAGCACAGTGCAGGGAGGAAGGGAGGCAGTGCTAGGAAGTTGGATAGCATGGGTGGCCATGTGTTTATACTGGGAGCAGGGGAAGGAAATGGTGCCTGTTAGTTTGTTCCTGGAGCAGTTCCCCCAATGATTTTTGCCCCTCTGGGACTTGATTTGAGACTAGCAAATAACTCTCCCTCCTATACTAGCTAGCACCTTTCATACTGCTGCTTCTATGTTATATCTCTGTGGGTCGTTAGTTGTGCTGTCTCTTTGAAGGTGGGAAATCAGTTTCCTCGGGTCCTCCTGACTCTCCCAGAGCCAAGCCTACTGATTTTTAAAAATTCCATGGTTTAAGTCCCATGGGTTGTAAGAACTCATGAAATGGGGCCCCTCTTGTTTTCAAAGCCAAATGTTACAGGGATTTGTCTTCCCCATGCAGGCTCTCCATTTTGGGGGTCTGTTTCTCTCTCCTCTTTGTGTCCACAGAGTCCCTCCATCCCATGGACAGTCCTGTGAGTCTGTTTACATCCTGCCTCTTGGCCCTTCCTACCCTCTTTAGTATGGTCACTTCTTTATATTTAGCTGTGAAGCTTGTTCTGCCAGTCTTCAGGTCATTTTCTGGGTTATTTGTGATGTGAGTATCATGCAGTTGTATTTGTGGGACCAGATATACCTAGGGCCCTCTCACTTTGCATCTTCTCCCTGAACCTAAATTTTTAAGCAAATCTCTTTGGTTTTGTTATAAGATGAGTGAAAAAAAATTAGTGTTTCTCATCCCTTTTTCCCCCATTGTCAAAATGTTTCCATACCCTGTTTTGAAATGCCTTTAATGAGCAGAAGCCTTTAATGACACAGATAATTTGGAGTTAACAGCATTTTACTATTTTTAATATAATTTTTTTATTATTCATATACTAGTTCTATTAATCTATCTTTAGTACAGGACATCTCTAAACATTTAATTTGCTAGGATGTTTTCTAATAACAAAGATGGACTATAGTGAGAATTGAAGAAGTAGTTTATTGAATGTCTGTTCACGGTTTTCCATTATTCTTCACGTGACAAAATATCCATCTAAGCCTCTGCCCTCTCTCCATGCTTTTTTTTTTTTTAATTAGCTTTTCCCCAGAGAATAAAGAAGGGATCTTGTGATTTGTCAGACAATGAGAAAATCATTAGGCCAGGTTTTCAAATGGGAAGACTTACTGTGACTTAAGGATAGGTTTTTGTACTCCCCACCTGATTTGCCAGTGCCTGGCCTCCATTCATTCAGGCCAGGTTGACTTCCTACTTCTCTGTTCAGGTTCTTCTGTTTGAGACTAGGTAGATACAGTATCCAACTGTCCAGAGTAGATAACCAGGATAACAACCCCAGTACAATTATATGATGAAGTAAAAGACTGAAGTCTTTCTCCAAAGCAAATATCTTGGGTAAGTATCAGGAACTTAGCCTTATATTTATAATAAATTAGGTTCTCTGTGTCTCTTTTACATTTTCCTTTTGTCTTTAAAATTCAACAGTGAAAGGGAGTATATTTGGGCAGTACATTTGAGCACTAATACTTGGTAATAAAAATGCAATAATGACATTTTCTACTTTTTGTGTCCATGGAACACCTTCTTCCACTTCCATCATTACCATAGTTCATCTACAAATTATCTACCATAGACCAAGACTCAGAATGGGTTATAACAGATTCTAGATCTAGATTGGCTGAGTTCAAAGTCTCTAATCTATGGCTTGCAAACTGTGTGATTCTGGGCATCAGTATGCCCTTCTGGCCCTTGATTACCTTGTCTGTACACTGACAATGATAAAAATATAACAATAATAACGATATAATGACATAATATAAAATACCATATTATTATACTTATATAATGACAATTATGTTAATCCTGGTCCTATGCAGTAGGATCTAAAGAATGTGAATATATAAAAATATATATACATATATAATATATATCTCATAAATAACATATGTATGAAACAGTGCCTGGCTTATGGATTGAAAATTCTGGCTTAAGGTTTTTATTCATTTGTCTTTATAATCTCTGTAATTTATTTTGTGGCATTGAAAGTTGCAAGACGGTAGCTGGTGCTATCTCAAAGATATAACTTAAAGATTTTTTAAAAGCCTACATACATACATATGTAAATGGGACTATTTGCTAACAATATAATAATGCAATATAAAAATGTGAGTTAAATGAGACAATTAAAAATAGTTTGTGAAGGACAGGTAAAATAACATAGATATTTTTTGGTCTGTGATAATTCAAATGCAGTTGTATTTAAAAGTCAGAAGTTAAGCCCTCAAGGTCCTTTGCAAGGCTGTAATTCTATAAAAAAGGGAAATGTTCCTTTTTGAGATGTTCCAACTTTGAGATGAATGCATGCACACTTTCTATTAAGATATACACAGAGAAAGAAAGTTAGGTACACATACATTGTAATTCAGATTTGCCTACTTACAGATGGTAACATTCTGTGCAATAATAATGCTCTCAAAACCATTTGCAAATTTGTCCAGCAACAACTCTGCCTTTAATGATGAAGTTTCCACAGTGGCAGATGGCAGAGTGAGCAGTGAAGGATGCTGCCGACCCACCAGGGTTATGTCTGTCACTAAAGCGATCTGGCTCCAAAAGCCAAAGTCTGTTGAGGTCATACTGGCTATTGCTCCATTGGAATGAGTTGATTGATCACATTTGTGGTTATTCCATAAATGATGACCTTCTAGAAGGGGTCCCGGCAGTTTCATCCTGCTGTAGGAAAGTGATACAGAGAAACACACAGTATCTGCAGTCTATCGACATATCATAGAAACGAAGGGGCAATTTATGGAGCTTAAAAAAAAAATACATTCACTGATGTTCTTGTTCCCTTCTTGTGTCTCAATGGTTAAGTAGCTTGTAGAAACAGCTGCAGTACTACTTTTAATAGTATCACATTTAGGAAGGGAAAAGGAAACAAGATAAGAAAATATATTTTAAAATGCATTTTTTAAAAGGCAAGGATTATTGTTTTAATGAGAGCATATAAACTTGAATTGAGATCCATTTATTCTCTAAGCACCTAAAATTGGCAGATAGTGTGGATAAAAGAAAACAAATTAAAAAAATTCAGTGACCAAGTGAGTATATTTTGGAGAAAATTATATCCTATTCCATGGGAAGTTTAGCCCAATATAATACCACTTATGATGTATATTTTATTGAAATCATCAAGTTCCATTTATAATGTGATATTGTTGGACTCATTTATTATATAGCAAGTATGTGAGTGTACTTTTCAAAACTAAATGTATTATCAACATAACTTAAGCTGGAAGGAGCATAGTGCATCCCTCTGTCCCTATTTATTACACAGTAACACAGAAAATTATAGAAAAATATTAATTCTCTTGTTCACCGACTAGAATAAGAATAGCTCTTGTGTGTAAAGTTGCTCATTAATAGCAATAGAAATAGTACTTTCATTTATAATACTTGCTTTATTCAGAAACTTCTAAGTATTGTACATACATTACCTATCTTCAATTTTTATGACAACAGTTAAGACTTACTTATAGACTCCATGAAGAGCCAAGCCAGTGCTGTGCTGAATCAAGGAGAGGTTTTTGTGAAATTTTCAGGAAATTTGCAAGGTACTGTTAAACATGACCATTAATAAAAATTAAATTATATAAGCTTACAATTACATAAATTATATTAAAAACAGGACCTAAAATTGTTAAAACTGCTAGAAGAAAACCTAAGTGAAAACTATAATATCACCTCACACCTGTTAGATTGGCTATTACCCAAATGCTGGTGAAGATAAGGAGAAAAGGACACACTGGTGTATCATTGGTGGGAATGTAAATTGGTGCAGCACGGAGGGTCTTTAAGAAACTAAAAATAGACTAGAATAATATGATCCAGCAATCTCACTTGTGAGTATATATCTGAAGGAAATGAAATCACTATCTTGAAGAGATATCCGCAGCCTCATGTTCATTGTAGCATTACTTTCAATAGCCAAGACATGGAAATAATCTAAGTATCTGTTGATGAATGGATAAAGATGTAAGATTACTCACACACACACACACACACACACACACACTGGACTTTTATTCAGTCATAAAAAAAGAAGGAAATCCTGCTATTTGTAACAACATGGATAGACCTTGAGGGTATTGTGCTAAGTGAATTAATTCAGATAGGAAATGACAAAGGTTTTATGATTCCATTGATATGTGGAATCCAAAAATATTGAACTCATGGAAATAGAATTGTGGTTTCTAAGGGCAGAGTGGTAGGGGAAATGAGGTGATGTTGGTCAAAGAGCACAGACTTTCAGTTAAAAGATGAGTAATTTCTGGGGATCTAATACACAGTATGGTGACTATTAATACTATCTGCATATCTGAAAGTCTGTGAGAGTACAACTTTGGTGTTATCACCATAAAAACAACAACAAAGAGGTAATTATGTGAAGTAAAGGATGTGTTAACTAACTTAACTGTGCTAAAGCATTTCATAAAATATACACATAACTAATAAATAGTATTTGGCACATATTTATTCTAAACATTATATTTTAGCTGAAATTCAAATTTAAGTAGGCACCCTGTATTTTATCTGACAACTCTACTTTTAAAGGTCTTCTTCCTCATTCCTCCATCTTCCTTTTCTTCTCATTCAGAAATCTATTGGATTCATGAAACACAACTTGACTTTTATATTAATTATGTGAATAAGAATTACTTATGTCTGAATTCATTCTGAGTTTCATTGCTTTCAAATTATTTAACTCATCCAGATCTCAGTTTTCTTGTCTGTAAAACAGCCCTTCTTAGGATTGTTAACAAGAGTAAATCAGGTAACATATTTAACAATTACTGTAGTGCCTGCCAGTTAGTAAGCCTGTAATATATACCAGTCATGATGATGATGATATAATCATCATGTTTTCATTGTCATAAAGTTGTAACCCTCTGGATTACAACTGGCCTCATCTTACCCAACATTTCTCAGCACTCAACATTTCTCACACATGCATTTCCTTTCTCACCTTATTTACCTTTTCTGGAAAGAATCATCAAACTTATATAACCAGCCCCATACATCACCATCAAGAGAACCCCTCTGGATTTTATTTCCTGTTTTTTATGTTTTTCCCCAGCTTTATTGAGATATAGTTGACATATAACATTATGTAAGTTTAAGGTATATAAAGGGGTAATTTGATATACTTAAATATTATAAAATGATTACCCAGAATTGTTAGTTAACTCCTCCATCACCTTCCATAATTACTATTTCTTTTTGTAATGAGAACATTTAAGATCTACTCTCTTAGTGACTTTTAACTCTTCTATTACAGTATTGCTAATTATAGTCACCATACGGCATGTTAGATCCTCCTGGTTTTTATGTTGGTGAGGTCTGAACATGCTCATTTATACTGAGGAATCAGAGTCAACTCAATCATAACTTTGCTAACATTGGAAGGAAGATAATAATGACAATTTATGGAGTCTGAATTCTGCCAAAAGTTAAGTTAGGTTCTTTTGCATATGTTTTTCATTAAATACTCATAATAATTCTATAAGTATTAGTATTGACATTTTATAGATAAGGAAAAAGGATACCTTAGAGGTAAAAGAAGTGAAAAATGGGAATAACTTTGGACTTAAATATTGGTAGACAATTCTCCACACTTAGGTAATTATAACTTATAGTGGTATGGGTATTCTTGAGGTTTTTATTTTTCTCCAAGGATGTTCATATACAATCTCATTTATTCTTACAACCATCCTATAACTTAGAAAAAGTAATTATTGTAAAAGTAATTATGTAAGTAATGAAATTGAGAACTGGGAGGTTAAATGTCTTGTCCAGAATTATGCAGTAATCAGAGTTATCACTAGAACTGAACCCTATAATTCAATACTCTCAGTTTTTCCTAATGCACCAGGAAGAGCAAATAGCTTTCATCACACATGAAAATGCTGATCATTTGGTATTGGCTACCCAGGTACCATGTTAATAAGACCTCTGAGATTTTTTTCTAGGTTCAACAGCAAAGAATGCCATAATAAATTGGTAATATCTGCCATGGACATGAGAAGTGGGGACAATAATGATGACCTGAGAGGAGGGTATGTTCAATCTTAGCATCTTAGCTGCTACCCATCCCCTCACCCCCCCCTTGTGCTAGTTGAGGAAAGTATGAGATGCCCAAATAAAAAATAAATTACCAAACTTCAAAGTGCATAATCCCCGGAATATCTAAGGATTCTTTACTGAGAACCCAAAAGTGATAATTCTGTGTCATTTAATTGCCCAAAAGAAAAAAGGAATGGATTAGTTTAGACAGCATTTGCCTCTTTTCCACTACAATATGTTTCCATTATGTAGCATTTCATGGAACCCCAACGTATAACTGGGAAAATGCAAAAGTCTTGGAGTCCTGGCCATTCTGAACTTCATCCCTGGAAACTTCAAGTGACCAGAGCACAGGTTAAAATCACAGATCTAAAACATTTTTATCTAACACTACCTGGATAATGAGTAATTTTATGTTTGGAAAAGTTTATGAATCCAGCCAGATATTAACTACTTTCTCTATGTCCATAGAAATAATATACATATCGTGGGAAAACCACAGGATAGGAAATCAAGGTACTAGATTCTGGTTGTAAGCTAATGTGTGAATGCATCTAAGTTCCTTCATGACTCCAGTGCTTCTTTTCTTTACCTATAAATTGAAAGACTGGAATAGTTATTTCATTTATTTATTTATCAAAGACTTACAGTGTCGAAGTATTTCCTTTCTCACCTTATTTACCTTTTCTGGAAAGAATCATCAAACTTATATAACCAGCCCCATACATCACCATCAAGAGAACCCCTCTGGATTTTATCTAAGCCAGCATAGATCATGGACCTCTACTTAAACTCTAATATTCCATATTAATATTCTGTTAAGCAACTGGCTCCAGCTCAGGTCATGAACCCAGGGTCCTGGAATCAAGCCCCACATCGGGCTCTGTGGTCAGCACGGAGTCTGCTTGTCCCTCTCTCTTAGCTCCTACCCATCCCCCCACTCCCCTTTGCTCTCTCTCTGTGTCAAATAAATGAAACTTACAAAAAATAAAAAAAAATTAAAAAATAAACTCTAATATTCTAGGAATCAGAGCCTATGTATGAGGATTGTTATAGTCACAAATATTATTTTGCCCCTAATATTCCCTCAGTTTTCTATTTGATGTGCTTATTACATACTTTCATCTTCTTCATAAAAAATAACATTTTCTGATGGTGTCCAGTTTGACTTCTAGGAATAATTTTTCATATATTTATTTCTATGATTAATATATTTGCTAAAATCCTTTTAAGCCTCTGTTTGACAAGTCGATCTGCTACTTGTAGGCACATAAAGAATACATTAATATACACACATATACAGTCATATAGATATAAAGAGCTCCTTGAAGCCAAAGGTTATATTTATAAATCCACGTATGATAACATCTAACAAACACTGTCACAGATTAAGTAATTGGCAAATGTTTTTTAATTGAATGGAATGAAATATATATTATATATATATAATGTACATATTATATATATATGGTCTATGTATATACAATCCTCAAACATCTTTGTGCTGTCAAACACAGTACTCTCAAAGACATCCATAAATAGGTAGTATAGTGATTAAAAGAATGTGATTTAATATCAGAAAGATCTGGACTCAGATTTCTGCTTTATTATTTTGAATTATTTGTTATTTATTATTTTGAGTCTGTGTGGCCTTGGATAGTTTTCTCAACTTTAAAATGAGGAAAGTGAGATAATACTCACATCATGCAGTTTTTGTGATGTTTAAAGGAGATAAAATATATATTTTACCTTGATAGTACTTTGCACAAAATAAATATCTAGTAAATATTAGCTATGTTATAATTAATAATCAAAACTATTAATCTTAATGCTTTCATCATTATCCAAAAAAGTGGATTTTTGGAAGTTCTCCTAATAATTCTTTAAAGGAAAGTAAAAGAAAAAAAACAAACATATGTTCAAAGACGTTTTGTGTGTAATTTGCATATCATGCTGAATTTTTTAAATATATTATCTCATTAAATTCTCACAATCAACTTGTGAGGTAGCTGTTATATTCATTTTACAGAGAAATTATGAAACTTACTCAAAGTCATACAGCTGATAACTCATTGTTGCAATATTCAAACACAAGTCTGTACTAAACTATGATATGTCAAGTTCTGCACTAAATATAAAATCTGATGTTTATTACATGACCCAAGAATTTAATATTGCTGAGGTGTGTGCATCTTGAATTATTTAAAAAGGAGAGGCAATAATCTCAAGTATTTTCCCATGAATGTGTGTGAATGTGAAATATAAAAGAAGAGGAAGCAACCCTAGTAAGATATACCACGATCACACAACCAGCAGACTACTAATACAGATTCTTCCAATATTTTAATTATAAACATGGCCCCTCTTTCCATACCCTTACCTACAAATTAAGTCTTGATAAATGACTTAATTCCTTCAAATTGAATAATACAAATCGCATCTAACATGTATGAGGCAACTATATATATATACGATTTTAAAAATTAAAAATGTATAGCAGTACCTCTATCCTAGGTTCATACAGGAGAGTCATAATAGCTTCTCCAAGTCTTTGATGTTGATTTTATTCATTCATTTAACAAATATTTATTGAGCATCAACTGTATGCCTGTTATAGTTACGGTGGTGGGTTATACTAATGAGCAAAATAGGCAAAATTCCTGCTTTTGTGGAACTTAAATACTAGTGAAAGAAACACTAAGTTAATTAATCAATAAAGATATAACATACAACATGGTGCGAGAGGAAAAATAAATCTGGGTAAAGGGTTAGAGAGTTTTGGAAGAGCAGTAGTTAATATTTTACAATGTGTGGGCAGGGAAATTCTCTCTGATGGGGAGATCTTTGAACAAAATCTTGAAAGTTAGTGAGTAAGGCATACTGCAATCAAGAGGAAGAACATGGAAGGTGGAGGGAAAGGCAGAGCAAAGACTGTATGTGATAGCAGCATGCTTGGTGTGTCCAAACCAAAGTGATTAGAACAGAGTAAACGAGGAGAGAATTTTAAAGTATGCCTTTTAAAGACACTGGCTTTAAAATATATAATTATCTGTTAGTATCCTTATGAAATGAAAGAATGAATCCAAAAGGTGAAGACATTTCAGAAGACCTTTGCTCCCACCAGGCCTTGTCTCCATCACCACTGTGTCATGACAGAGCCTGAAGTAGTGATGAAAGCCTGGCCAGCCAAAGTCATTATCTGGCACTAAACTGGCAAGCAATTATGGCTGTATTTTGGTTATAATGCTGCAATTTAAATATTTTTACAATTTTAGGCAATAATCCTGAATGATTATACATTTTGTGAATGAGACCTTATGCTTCAATTGTATGTGGCAGAAAAAAATGATAGTGTCATTGGGAAGTTTTAAGACGGTCCTTGGTCTGATATTTGAGGTAGTTTATAGTCCACTCGATAGTCGTAAAGATGTATTCAACCTCCCTGCTGCTTATTTCAATCAATGGCCAACTCATCCTACAACTTCTAAAACATTGAGTAAAATATTATTTCGGTTGACCATCCGTGACTGGGGTGTCAACTTCTAAATCTGTGACTGAGGTGTCAACTTCTTAATTCATAATTTGTTTTTATCAATTAAGATAGTTCCACAAATAACAAACTCACCAACGTGATAATATTTCATGCCTTTATCTCCTCAACACTTGATAATTTGAGCGTCAGAGTCCTTTGAGAAAGATTATGCATTAGGCCTTTTCTTACTGAGGAAAGTGAAGATTCTGGAAAGAATGGAATTTTTACAATATCTCTGTCAAATATTTGTTTTTCTTTCATGCTTTTCTTGTTATTATAATATATGTCATAGGCTTTATTAATAAATCATTGTTTTAATTGCCAAATTATTTTACATTTTAAAAAATGATGATCGTGCTCAAGGAACAGCAAAAAATACTTAGCAGTCATGGGGTCAATTTATCATAATACAAGCATCTTTTTGACCATGAGGTGACTACTTGTCTGCTCAATTCTGACCACCTGCCTTATGAAAAAATGAAAGGCACCAGCAGAAAACAGATCAGATGGCAGAATTTGGGAAAAAGCCAGTTTGCAGAATGTGAGATTCTACTGAATATATTATCAAAAGGTCCCATATTGAACTTTTTTTGAGCACAGAAATGAGATAGCTGTGGTACCTAACTGCTGCAACTTGGTTCATGTTCAACCGCTGGTTATTATTTCAATGAAACTGCATAAACATTTTGTGCATGTGTGTGTGTGCGTGTAGTGAACATTCTCACTTTGAGTTTATTCAGAAAATCCAAAGAAATTCAGATATCAGAAATTCAGAATTTGCTAAGAGCTTCCCACAAGTGTTAGGTTAAAGTCACAAAGTACTTGAAGTCCATTATGTCAGTCAACCCCTACCCCACCCCACAGGTTCCTCAGTGATGGTTTTTATGTGGAGAATCCAATTTTGAGAGCTGTAGGAAACTAAGCTGGACATAGGAGTTTTTTATAAAAAGTTTTTCTTAGATGAAACTATTAGATTATTTCTAGGAGAGATAAAGAACTTAGTTTCTGATTTGTTTAAATGGGGTTGAAGGGAAGGGGAATTTTTTTGACATTCATTAGGAATCTAACTGTACCAAGGAGAGTTGTAAAATACATTTTATTGAAACTCATTTAGATTGGAAGCAGAGGAACATCTGTAACTACTCTGAAGGGGACTCTGGAAGAACTTTTTATGGGTAAACTGGGATTGTTGCTTTTAATTATTCGAGTGTATAGATTATTCAGTAATGTGTGTAAAGAGCTTATTTAGCTACCACCTCCAGGCCACTTCACTGGAATGCAAGAGGATGCTTTCTCAGTTCTCTTTGCTTGTGCTCTGTAATTTAAAATACAATCTTGAAAGTAACTAAAGTAAGTGAAAGTGTGATTTGTTTGCAGCAATGAGTTGCTGTGGAATTCCTTTGCGGATTTACTTTTCTGTGTATCATTTTGCAAGACCCAGTAACAGCTCAATTGTTTCGGTTTATATTGGATTCCGAAGGCATGACTTTTTTTCTTACTCATGTGTAACCTCATTTTGGATTCTTCTGCAAGAGTTTCCAGAGTTAAAGAATGGCAAGCCAATCTTGTGTCTGCAAAATTTAATTCCTAAAATATTTACACTAAAGTCCCCTTAGATATTTTGTTTTTGAAGAAGCCAGCATCGTATGATTTCAACATTTAAGCATAAAATGATGTCATCAGCCCCTAAGCTGATGCGTTACCCCGGGGTGAATGATCACTGCACATTTATTAACACTTCTCTCTACATTTGAGAAGGAAAGGTGGCAAGGCCCCAGTTTACTGTTACAGCGTCCTTATTTGTACATTTAATGAATGAAAGGTCATTATATCTTAGCCTTTTTCATAGTCAAACATGTCAAGGC
Source organism: Nasua narica (assembly GCA_028533885.1). Taxonomy (NCBI): domain Eukaryota; kingdom Metazoa; phylum Chordata; class Mammalia; order Carnivora; family Procyonidae; genus Nasua; species Nasua narica. The sequence continues at coordinate 56,457,270 of CM052800.1, read as the reverse complement.
AACATAAATAATGACACACATCTTTTAACTGTATTTCAAATGCAGTTTGTTTTATTTTACAGGATGCATCTTAATGAGAGGATGATTCTAGAATTTTTGCTAAATAGAACAGTGTCAACATTGGCAAACAGTGTTATTAGAACAAAAGGATTCTCAGTCTGAAATACGAGAATTTTTTTCATGACATAGATATAAACAATAAACAGGAAGTTCACATGGTGCAAGCCGCAAGTCCACATAAGACATCGCTAAAATGGCATTGATAATTTGTGCAAACAAAGTCACTGCTTCTCTGTAGTTTTTTTTAAATCTCAGTTAGCTTGAGAATAACTTGACTTTCATGGAAATTCACTAAACTATGTCTTTCTCTCCACTCTGTCTAGTGCTCCAATTAGGAAAGATGAATTTTCAGAAGAACGAGCTTTAAATCGGTCACTCTGGCATGGCAGATTTTATTATGGATGCCTACGTGCTCGTCAGAAAGACACTTCTCGACTCCCTGGGAAGAAAGCATATGACTGAATTTCAGTAGTTCAGTTTTTACATTAAAATATGGCCAGTGAGGGGTTCCAATCTGTCAGGGAAAAGTGGCCATGCGGCCAGAGTTATCATTTTACTTTGGGGGTCTTGTGTTTGCCAAGTGGTCAGCCAGCTGTCCAGGCTTTTAAAATGAGGAAACTGAAAAATCTGGGAGGTAAATTGCACTGGAACATTTAATATTCATTAAACCTGAAGGATTCTTAATGAAATTAAAGATAGAGAATTGCTGCTTTGAATTTTGGAGTTTTACTATTCCCTTAAATTCCATATGAACAGTTAGGTAAGAAATCAAATTGCGCACAGCTGTGAGCATTATTTCCTGGTGCAAAGAACATAAGCATTAAGGCTGATGGGCCTGATGCAGGGTTTGCAGCTGCCCTTCGGCTATTGTATAAATTTTCTGAGCCTCAGTTCTATTGTCTGTTAAATGGGAAGAAGAATTATACTTATAATGTTTGTTTTAATAATAATTATAATTATGTGTGGTGATGGACGCTAACTAAACTTACTGTGGTGATCATCTCACAATATATTCATTTTTCAAATCACTATGTTGTAAACTTAACACTAATAGGGTGCTATATATCAATTATATTTGATTTTTTAAAAAGACTATGAAAGGAACAAAAAAATGTTTTGAGATACAGTAATATGTTTAAAGTTCTTGGCAGTTAGAAGACAATACATTACAATAAACTAAATGCACCTTAAAGGAATAACAGAGTCTGTGCTTCGAAAATAGATTGCTAATGCCTTATTAGTATATACCAAAAAGTATCATAATCTCAGAATATGTGTAAGGTGTCGGTGCAGAACATCAATAGGGAAAATCATCAAAAACGTGCCTTTTCATCTGAGTAAAGAGGTTAGAAGTGAAGTCTTAGGAGTAATGACTCCAAACCAAAGAGATTGTCTAGATAATAAGGCTAGATTTATCTTCCCTACTTTCTTGGGGGAACCATGGGGGAAGGCTGCAGGGGAAAGTGCCAGCCAGTCACGTTTGCATGAGATAAATAATCAGTTGTGAGCTCAGTGTGTGATTCTCGTTAAAATCCAGACATTGGAACGGCTCCCGAGAAACGCATTGCCACCACCACTACCACCAATCTCTTTTGCATCTCATTGGCATTTGAGGACGTTAATTGACTCATTATTGCAATTCATATTCAGGAAAGGAAGTTGATTAAGGAAGGCAGATGCAGAATCTCCAGACACATTCATAGCTGCGTTGTTTGTCCCGGCAGTTTACTTGAGTTATTAGAATATTTAGGAGGCTATAGCCAGAGGGACAGGGAACGTGTCCCACTAAGTGTCACCGTCGCAAAATAGATTTTTACTAAAAACAATATAATTTTGTAATAATCTTATTCTACTGTGAGGGTCTAAAGAGTGATTATTTTCTTAGCTTTTTTAATACTCATTACAGCCACTCCATTGTTTTAATTGCTCTTCTGGAAAATTGGTTCCTGATACTTGTGTTGTATCAAGGAATATTTTTTAAAAGTCCACAAAAAGTATCTCTAGATTGTATTGAGTTAAAGAACATTTAAAAATCACCATTGGTAGTAAAATTTTATAAATAGTTTTTAAAGGTTTCCTTTAATGCAATTCTTAGTTTTGACTAAGTAAACTATAATAAATTTATAGATCCAATGTATTTTATTTACCATCTGGGCTGTTGCTTCCTTTTGTTACTTTTTTTTCCCCAAAATATGTTTATTTTATTTTTTCACTGTTACAAGATTAATTGTTCATGCACCACACCCAGTGCTCCATGCAATACGTGCCCTTCTCAATACCCACCACCAGGCCCGCCCAACCCCTCCCCCAAACCCTCAGTTTGTTGCTCAGAGTCCACAGTCTCTCATGGTTCATCTCCCCCTCCGATTTCCCCCCATTCACCCTTCCCTTCCTTCTCACAATGCCCTCCATGATTTTCTTTATGCTCCACACGTGAGACCATAAGATAATTGACTCTCTGCTTGACTTATTTCACTCTGCATAATCTCTTCTAGTCCCGTCCATGTTGATACCTTCAACAGATGAGTGGATAAGGAAGATGTGGTATATCTATACGATGGAATATTATGCCTCCATCAGAAAGGATGAATAGCCTTTTGTTACTTTGATCATCTTTAAATAAGTGGGCTAGTTTCCATTTGTATGTCTAATATTATATACCGATAAGATAAATTTATATATATAAACATATATGCCTATTAGATGAGAACTTTCTGTTTTTATATTTGGAGAAACCAGTATTTTGAGCTGAGTATTGAGATTTGTCTTCAATAATTGATTTATAGTAATATGGCATAAGTAAAATACTATGTACTATATAATTCTGAGATCAGTTTAACATAAATAGTAGAATTCACTTGCTAGTTTTGTTTTCTTTCTTCTTTTTTCTTTTTTAGAAAGGGAGAGATAGAAGAAGGGGGAGGGGCAGAGGGAGAAGAAGAGCGAGAAAATCTTAAGTATGCTCCACACCCAGCATAGAGCCCAATGTGGGGACGCAATCTCATGATCCTGAGATCATAGCCTGAGCAGAAAACAAGACTCAGACTGACTTAACTGACTGAGCCACACAGGCACCCCACTTGCTACTCTTTATATTGAATTTCTTTAATAATAATTAATTTTGAGAAAATTATTTTTTCTTCTTCATCTTAAATGTGAAAGTTTTATTCAGACCTTACTATGAATAGATTTAATACCTAAAAGAAACAGAAATTTATCTTTAGGAAGTTCCTCCCAATTAATTCTAGGAAAATCTCATTTGATGTTAAGCAGTCATCTTTGCCATTTAACAATATCTTTCTTTCCAGACAAATTATTGCTCAGATTTAACTAATTTTATCTTCTTCACTTGATCTGTATCAATTATCCTGAAATCACAAGAACATATGTACAGTTAATATATTTTTATACATATATACACGTACATGAAAAAGAAATGAATAGCAAAATGTAATAGATCCCTTTTACCTTGCCCCAACAGTTTATTTAATTTACTAATTAATTTTCTGACGCCCACAGAAAACAAATCTGGGCTTACTTTTTCCCCATATATTAGTAATTTTAAATATCAGTAGCATTACCAAAAACTTTTTCTATAAAACTTCAACTAAAATTTAATGAGCAATTATTACGTGTGTGCCAGGTATTTAGAGGTGGAACAGTGATCATAAATTAATAATACATAATGTCCTTTACCCAAGAGCTTCCAGTGGGGGTAGCATATAAATAATTCTACATAATAATATAAAGCATGATGTAGATAGTTCCACTAGAGAATAAGCAAAGATAAATAAGAACTCTAAGAAAGGAACAATCTACTGACAATCCTTTTTAGAATTTAAAAGGAATATCAATGAATGATTTGTGCCTGAACTCTAAGGTGTATATTATTTGGATACAAGGAAGAAGAGCGTCGTTCCATGTAGATAAAACACTGAACAAAAGCATAGAGGTAAGCATGTTCTGCGAAAAATAAATCAATCTGCATTATTGAAATGTAGAGTGACTGAAAGTAAACCAAGAGATGAGGCCAAAAGTAAGCAAGGGTCAGACTGGCGAGGGCTTTAAAAGACACAGTGAGGCATTTGTTCTTGATTCTACAGATGACTTGGAGCTATGAAGGTTCTAGTAGGGTTAAGATGGATATAGAGCAGCTTGTGGTGATGGGAGAGATTACTTGAGCAGATTATGTTTTAGAGAGCTAATCCTGGTACAAACAGGGTTAATATACCACACCAGGGAAAGCTTGGAAATGGGATGTTGGGCAAAGCAATTGAAAGCTATGACTAAAGTCCAAAGAAGTAATAGCCCCAAAGAAGAGGCAGAAAATGGAGGCTGTGTGTTTGTAGGAATGGAGATGTAGAACTCTATGTAGTAGGGAACTAAGTATTAAGTTCAAGTGGAGGATGGTTGGACAAAAGGGAGAGAGGACAAAAATGATAATAACTGGAGTACCTGGATGGTTCAGTTGGTTAAGCATCTGCCTTTGACTCAGGTCATGATCTCAGGGTTCTGGAATTGAGCCCCACATCAGGCTCCCTGCTCAGCAGGCAGTCTGCTTGTCCCTCTTCCTCTGCCCCTCCCCCTCCACTCATGCTGTCTCTTGCTTTCTCTCTCTCTCTCAAATGAGTAAAACCTTAAAAAAATGATGATAACTGCAGGATTCTTAGTTGGATTATTGGCTTTATGATTGATGTGATAAGAAGAAAAGGAGAGAGAAGAGAAATATCTCTATGAGGAAATATCTAGCAGGCCATTGTAAACGTGGGTCAGAAGGTTAGGGTCAGGGCCAGACATTTAGATTAAATGTCTCTCAAATAGAAATCAGAAGTGAAGCTATGGGACCATATGAGAGCATTTATGAAGATGATCATATCATGATCAAAGCTAGGGAATGAAACTTTGCAAATGCCCATAGGAATGTAATGTCTTGATGGAAGGAAAGGAGTCAGCAGAGAATTTTCTTGCTCCCATAAAACTTTAGTTTATGAAGACCCAGAAAACATGGCAGGCTTAAAGCCCAGGTGACATGAGAGGAGATTAGAGAGACAAAATTACTGTCAGGGTAAAGTCATAAAGTCTCATTTTTAAAAATCTAATCATCTGCTAATTTCCTCACTTACTCAACATTTAGTGAGTAACTCTATGACCAAGGCATTGTTCTGGGTCTCAAAATATTATGTGACAGCTCTAAAATACTAGGCCATTCTTTGTAATCTTATGCAATTCCTGGTTGCTTTTTCCCCTTCCCTTACATTTCATAATAAGGATTAAATGCTATTCAAGTTCTTCCTTTATCATGTAATAAAAAATTATCTTTAAAATATGACTATAATAGGATACTCCTTGATACTTCAATAATGCTTTTATAAGCATTTGTTCACTTTTATTCTCCCAGTGACCTTGTGAGGTAGACAAAATAAGGATTGTGATCCCTATTTTATAGATGAGGAGCAAAATGCCCAAACACAGTGTCTTTCATGCAGTGATTATTCCATAAATATTTATTTGAAGAATTTCTACAACAGGTTGTTGCTGAAACTTTCTCAATGAGCTAGGTTATAATTTTAAATTTTAGTGTACCCTTTACCAAAAAAAGACTTTTAAACATAGAAAGTGAAAATCAAGTGAGTTGGTTTTGCCTTATGTCAAACCCAAATGTTCTCTTCTCACCACCATTAAATATCCCTGGCCATACAGGCCACAGTTTAGATATTATACTATATTATACTCAATTTAGATATTATGCCCAAGTAATCCTTCCAGGTCTCAGAATCTTATCCCTATGACATAAAAACAAGCTTCTTAGTTCTCCCATTGCCTTCAGCTTTTATTTTTTCCTCCTTCTAGAGAAAATGTATATACCACAGGTTTTGAGTACTAACTACTACCAACAAATTTAGCTGTGTTCTCTTCCAGATATGTCAAGTTAAAAATCTCCGCAATACTTTCTGAAAGACACGATTTGCTGAATTGTCCAAGAGCCTCATATTAAGATAAATACTTGATGTTAATCTTGTGTTAGAGTTTGCATTATACTTCTAAAACAAGTCTTAAGAATAATTTCGCCAGTATGATAGTTCCAACTAATTGGTAAAGGTTTCCTGAAAGAGTAGGTTGAAAAGAGTTCAGTGAAAAAAAAAAAAATGCCACAAGTAATTGTCAATGTTTGTGGTGGACACAGGGGAAGGAGAGGAACACATGTGCCTTGTTCTAATGGCAATTTGAATCAGCCTATGCTGGGATCAGATTATGAGATTCCCAGAGTAAGTAGTGTGATGTTCAGTTCTCTTTAAAACAAGGGCAGGTCCAGGGGTAAAGTTCCCTCTTAAGTGAGGAAGGTAACCTTTTGCTGAGAAATCTGGCATGCAATGCTGAAGATGGCAGTTGATGCTTTAATCAAACATAGGAGTAGACAACTGTTTTCGTCAATTCCTAATTACATGTTTGCAAATACTTTTAACCTAAGTCTCAGTGTTTTCTGTGTTAACCAGCTGACATTTATTGCAAAGCAGAAATGATGGGATATTTAATTCAAATGAAAACTAAGCAATTGTATCGAATTTGTAAAATGAATTTCTCTCTAGGGGGCCTATGGAGCAAATGGGAATGGGTGTTAGAGATATAAATCCCCATGCATCAATATAAACAGAGATAACTTAACATGACTGATTATAATAATAGAACTCTCCAGAGGGCTTCATGCACATGGACACATCCGAATGCCATTTTGTTAAGTTTTTCTAACACCGAACATCTCTACAGCCTGTTTTATCTTACAATGGGTTGTTGTCCCAGACATTAGATCATTCCCTCCAGAGCCAGAGTTGCCTCCAATTTAGGTGACTTACTCAAGGTCACCAAACATGAGGGGTAAAGTAAAAGATATTTCAAAGGCTTTTGAGTTCCAGGCAGCTGCTTACCCACTGGATCTCACAGAGGAAAATGTATAAAACCTACGGATCTACTTATCTACATATTTTCTTTGGCTGAAATCGTGCATTTATAAAATGATACCTGCACTCATGTCATGGTCTCTTCATTCAAAGCAGTTAAAAAGAATTTTATTCAACCCCAGGCAATTTATGTTTTTTAATAACTCTGGGATTACATAATGTGACATAGAAAGACCTGTAGATTCCACAGGGCAAAATGCAGCAAGAAAATAGATTGGAAGTGAGAATGACAGTAAATATACCAGGTATTCTGCATGCTTGGATGAAAGCAAGTCAGAAAACTGCGTATGTTGCACAAAAAATATTTCCACATATATCTTTTATCAGAAATTACATACCACTATTCTCTCTATATTTCAGATCTGTTTGCTTTCCAGAATACTTGTCCTGACTCCCTCTGTCTCCTGCACCAGAAACAGCACATCTACAATCAGTCTACCTGAAATAATCAGAGTCCAACTAGGAAAACAGAAACCGCTGTAGACGTTTTGAATAAAAAAATTCAGAGTCGCAAGGGTTATGGAATAGCTGAAGGTCAAATAAGAGATGGTCCGACAAACTAGAGCTCATTAACAGTTAGTGTTACTGCTAGAGCTGGAGGAACAGAGGGAGGTGGTATTTCCAGAATCCGGAAGCCAGGACCATTCAGCGGAGCTAGAACCACATGAAGGTTTCCCATTGGGAGCTGGAAGCGTAAAGAGCACTGTGCAGTAGGAACCGGCACCATGGGGGATGGCAGACACATCTGGAAAGGGTTGTGGGGAAAGCCTTGACCTTCCTTTCTTACCCTTCAGTCTTCTATCAGGTTTGCAAGAGAACAAATGAGTTTAAAGATAATTTTCCTGAAATGTAGAGCAGAGAAAGGGAGAAGATGCATCTGAAAGCAAATGAGCAGTTGGTCAACTAATTACCTCACTTAAGGATACTCCTTAACACAAAATTCTGCATTTAAAAAAAAAATCTGTTTAACTTACTTTGCATAAAAAGAAATTGGTCTGAATTTTAATATTTATTTCTTTCCATCTAGAGTGCATTAATAGAATTCTATTTCTTTATGAGTAGAAGTCAGGAGCATTTTGGGGGAGTAGGTATCCAGTGACATTGGAAGCAAGGGTAAGGGGTAGCAAAAGTTGAGTAGAAGAAATGTTTTTGCTGTTAACAAGCAGTTCCTTTTTTCGGATCCTGGCCTTTTGGCAAGCACGTGACTATTTTCATTGTTAACAGACCCCCTTTTCTTCAATTTTGAGTAGAGTCTCCTTTGAGAATATGATGGCATCTTTCTGTATGCATGCGCAAAATAATCTTGAACATTATTTTAGGAGAACCCCACCCTGGCCCAAAGCCCCCATGATTTATCTATAGGGGGAAAAAACTTGTCCTATTCATACCAGACTTTCTTTTGCTCTTTGTTAAACTCCTCTGTAACTCTTCTGAGCATCATAAAAATTCTCCAAGCAAGAGTTAAGGTGATTTCATTTCAAACACACGGTCCTGGAACGCAGAGAAATTATGCTAACTGGGTTCATGTGTATTTTTCTTAAGGGAATGTTCAACTGCCCCCCCGCCCAAACACACAAGTATTTAGAGACAAGTTTCCAGATATTCTCCAAGGTTTGTAAAATGTTTTTGTGTGATAGACAAGATCACCTTAAGTTGATAGAGTATACAAATACAAATAGTAAGAATATACTAAAGGTAGGGGGAAAAGTCTTACATGAATCAGTGGGCAATTTCCCTTTTATAGGACTCTTCTGAAGTTGCCACACTGGTTCTTCAAGAGTAGAAATTATAGTAGAAATTATACTAGGCTTGGCTTCTGTAATGAAATGTATAGTGGTCTTTATATGCTAGAAGTGAAGATTCTAGATGTGGCTTCTTTTCCTACAAAGAAACCTTCTTTTTCTGAGTTATGTCTATATATACACCAAGTTTTATAAATAAAAACAATGTAATTTTTACCATGAAAGATTCATCATGAGGTCATGGAATGTCAGCTCTGGAAGAGATTTTAGGATTTATCTATTCCAACTATTTATTTTATACAGGGGGAAAATGAGACTTCATAAGAGAATATGACTTGCCTACCACTGATCAATTCCATCTATCACATTCATAGCTTCTTGTATCTGTACCTTATGGTGCTGGACTATCACTTTACCTATTAGGGTAAATTTATAATTGATAAGTATTTTTAATTTTCTGCCAAACTTTTTGATTAAAGACAGCAATTGAGCAAGTCCATAAACAATGAAAATGTGTATCCATCAGTGTGTTGGCAATTTTCTATCTGTACAAGCAAATAGTAAAGACTTCTGGCTTGGTTTAAATTCTTGGTTTCAAGATCCTCCCCATGAGGGCCAAATATGACCAAAGACCAGTTGGCAGCAGTGTAGCTTCTTTAGATCTTATTTTCTTTATCTGTGAAATTAGGACAATCAGAATACCTACTACATGGGGTCACTGTGAGAAAATCAATGAGCAGAAATGCATGGAAAGAGCTTAGACCTATAAATGGCACATGATAAGTTCTCTTAGTAAACAGTAGCTGCTGTAGTATCAGGTGCTTTGGAGACAGTATACTGGATGCTTACACCTTCCAGAAAAAACTGAAAGGCGTTGCCCTAATCATAAGCAAATGAAGATGCTAAACTGCATCTGCTAAAATTTAAAGCTGATTATTAATGGGCAGAAAGAAATTTCCATTTGGGAAATGGTTAAATTGAGTTATGAGACAAGAGCCTGTGCTATAAGATTCATTGTTTATCAGTGAAGAATTCATAATAAGTTTAAAATGAGTTGCTTGAAGCGCAATCTTGAAATAGGAATACATAAAATACCAAATATATGAATTCTTTAAGGCTTCCGGCCAAAAACCCAAGGGCTTTCTAGACCAGAAATTTATAAGCATCTCTTTATGGAAGAGTTTGGAGTAACTGAGGTGGTTGGTAGTGCAGGGTTAGGAAGGAAAATCCCCTTTTGACTCATCAGAGGCAGAGATCTTCTTCAGGTCTATTTTTTCCCCTTGTATGATAGTTATTCATGTTATCTTTAGCTTGGCAGAATGTGGTCACAAAGATGCCTATAGCTTCTAGTTTGCCTCTCTTGCAGGGTTCTCAAAGCTTTAAATCACAAAGAAGAAAACTGTTGAAATTGTTTCTCTCAATTTTGAGATTTTTTAAATATTACTTTTGCTTTGGCAAAATGCATTTATTCAAGCACAGTCTCGTCTGCACTCTAGAAAATGTGATACCATTTTGCACTGAATGTTTAAATGCAAAAAAAAAATTGGCCGATTAACAAATATAACTTCTTGTGATTTTGTTCCAATAATCTTGGAGAATTGTTATACTGTAAACCCAGAAAATTAACATTGCCAGATAAACAGTCTGATTATATCTGGCATGATCAAGGTTTCACAGTGAGAAAATGTACAGTTTCCTAAGGCCTCTGACAGAAACCTACTCTCAGACCTTTTCAAAGGTTTTCAGAAGTTATTACTTGAGATTAGCTATGGCATGAACCAAAAGGTTTGAAGTCTTGTTTATAGTTAGCCTGTGGCTCTGAGTTAGCAAGTTCTCTCTTAAATGATCAGTATTTCAGTTCTGGGTGCTAATGAGTGAAGGTTAGCCAGAGGGAATGTGGATGAGGGGAGCAAAAGACCAAATCATTCTCCACGGAGGGGAAAGTAAGCATCAAAATAGCATTCAATAATTTTTAGAAGTCAAATTATGCTTTAATCAATGCCTCTAGAATAAGCTAAAGAAGCCCACTGACGTTCCCAGCTGTAAGAGTAGAAGTCTGGTTTCACATTTGCATGATTTTGAAGGTCAAATGCCTGCTATCCAAGTCTTACTGATCCATATGGACTAGAAATGCCACAATATGCAATCATCATGAAGGCAGATTGTCTCCTGTAAATCTGTCCTTTCTGTAACACATTCAAAATGTACCGTATTGGCTGGATTATAAATCCTTTCAGGAAATGCATGCACATTTGTAGAAGCAGCTTCACAGTGATGGATGATGGCATTGGTGTTCAGAGAACCCTTAAAATAATTTATCATATGTATAAATCTGGCTCTCCATGTGTCTGGATTTCCTATGACCAGGTATATACCTGTAACTCAAAATCCTGTTCCAGAAATGAGTAAAACCATCTCTAGGCTGTTCCTGTTTTCTGTTGATACAAAACCGGTAGATTTTGCATTATTCTGGATCCCAACTTTATTTGCTAAGTAGAAATTTACTTAAGTGAACCCTTAAAAGTTTGAAAATCCATTTATCAAAGGATTCTTCTCTCTCTATTTTATTTCTATTAAATAATTAATGTCTCTTGTATGTTTAAAATATTACTCATTTTATAATTATTTAAGTATACCTAGTATCATCAGGAACAGAACCACTGTATAAAAGAAGGACCAATGAATTGGATGATGATTCCAAAGCAATCCATTGTATTGTAGAAAATTATTAACTTTTACATACCTAGTTCTGTAGATCTTCTAGTATGTACTAAGCATTGTTGAACTCAACAACTTTTACTGTTTACTCTAAGCAACTTACCTCACTTTATTTACAAAAAGTAAAATATTCCTTCTCTTAGATTTCATGTACATTTCATAGTATTGGTGGAAGTAAAATTTTCCATACTCACAAAAAGATAAATTAGAGACTCTTAAACTCAGTAAACAAACCAAAGATTATTGGAGGGGAGGGAGTGGGAAGGATGGGGTGGCTGAGTGATGGACATTGTGGAGGGTATGTGCTATGGTGAGTGCTGTGAATTGTGTAAGACTGATGATTCACAGACCTGTACCCCTGAAAGAAATAATACATTATATGTTAATAAAAATAAATAATTTTTTAAAAAGAAAAAAATAGATAAATTAAATCAATTCTATGGTTACTCAATGACTACTTGTCCCAAAGAAATGTAAACAAAAACAAAACCAATGTTAAGTTCTGATCTTGATTGCTTGAAAATATTATGCGATACCAGAGTTAGAAAGGGTTTCTCTCTAAATAAATACACTTATTTGACAAAGAGAAAACTGAAGTCCAACTTGGAGTGACCAAGTAAGATCAAGTGGGTTTGTGGCTTTGTTGGAACCAAGACTAGAATTTGTGTTGGCTCTCAAACTAGTGTGTAACCATTTCCTATCATGTTGCAATGGCTCTCAACCTAATTAACAAGTAATATTTTATAATAAAAAAATATGTTCCACTTTGTACACTAACAACCATGAAAAAGAAATAAGAAAGCAATCCCATTTATAATAGCATCAAAAGTATAATAGTATACTTAGAAATAAATTTAAGAAAGTAAAAGATCTTTACACCAGAAATTATAAGACATTGATGAAAGAATTTGAAAAAGACACAAATACATGGAAAGATATCCCATGTTCATGGATAATACTCTTAAAATGTACAAACTACCTAAGCCATTCATAGATTTCAGTGTAATCCCCAATTAAATTCTAATGAATTTTTCACAGAAATAGAAAAAAAGGATTCTAAAATTTATTTGAAATCACAAAAGACCCAAAGAAATCAAAGCACTCTTGAGAAAGAACAAAGCTGGAAGTTTCACACTTTCAAACTATATTACAAAGCTATAGTAACCCAACAGTATGGTATTGACATAAAAACTGACACATAAAGCAATGGAACAGAATTGAGATCCCAGGACTAAACTCATATATATATATGATCAACTAACTGTTAACAAGTATTCTTTAAGAATACTCAATGGAGAAAGGATAATCTTCAATAAATGGTGCTGGGAAAACTGGATATCCATATGCAAAAAATAAAATTGGACCCCTATCTTACACCACACACAAAAATTAACTCAAAATGGATTAAAGACTTAAACATAAGACCTGAACAGTAAATACCTAGAGGAAAACATTGGAAAAAAAAATCCTTATCATCAGATTTGGCAATATATCTTTTGGATATGACACCAAAAGGATAATCAGCAAAAGAAAAACTAAACACACCAAAGCAAAAATCTTCTACACAGCAAAAGAAAGTATCAATAAAACAAAAGACAACTTACAGAACAGGATAAAATACTTGCAAACCATATGTCTGATAAAGAATTAAAATTCCTGATATCTGATAAAGAGTTAAAATCCCTTGATGAAGGGTTAAAAATATATAAGGAACTCGGGGTGCCTAGGTGGCTCAGTGGGTTAAAACCTCTGCCTTCGGCTCATGTCATGATCTCAGGATCCTGAGATCAAGCCCTGCATCAGGCTCTCTGCTCAGCAGGGAGCCTGCTTCCCCTCTCTCTCTCTGCCTGCCTCTCTGCCTACTTGTGTGTGATCTCTCTGTCAAATAAATAAATAAAATCTTTTATATATATATATATAAAATATATATGTATATATATATATATAAAATATATATACATATATATTTTATATATATATATAAAATATATATATATCTCACAAAACTCAATACCAAAAGAACAAATAATCCAATTAAAAAGGGCAGGGACTTGAATAGACATTTTTACAAAGAACACATATGAATGGCCAATAGGCACCTGAAAAGGGCTTAACATCACTAATCACCAAGGAGGTATAAGTCAAAATCACAATGAGCTATCACCCAACACCTGTTAGGATGGCTGTTATCCCAAAGACAAGAGAAAACAAATACTGGTAAGGATGTGGACAAAAGGAATCCCTGGTGCATTGCTGGTGGGAACATAAATTGGTGCAGCCACTATGGAAAATAGTTTGGAAGTTCTTCAAGAAATTAAAAAATAGAAGTACCATATGACCCAGCAATTTCATTTGTGGGTATATATCTGAAGGAGATGAAATCACTGTCTCAGAAAGATATCTGTACTCCTTTGTTTACTGCAGCACTATTTACAATACTTGAGACATGAAAACAACCTAAGTATCTGTTGATGAATGAATGGATAAAGAAAATATGGTATATATATATATGTACAATGGAATATTATTCAGTGGTGAGAAAGAAGCAAATTCTGCTATTTGCGACAACATGGATGGACTCTGATGGTTTTATGCTAAGGGAAGTAAGTCAGACAGAGTAAGACAAATACTGTATGTGCTCCACTTATGTGTGGAGTCTAAAAATATTGAACTCATAGAGACAGAGTAGAATTGTAGTTACCAGGGGCTGAAGGATAGGAGAAATGGGGAGATATTGATCAAAGGTACAAACTTTCAGTTATAAGATGAATAAGTTCCATGGATCTAATGTACAACATGGTGACTGTTGTACTTGAACTTGCTTCGAGAGTAGAACTTTAATGTTCTCACCATTACAACAACAACAACAACAACAATGTTGCTAATAAACAGCAACGATGATAACAATAACAAGAAAATGGTAACTATGAAAGGTGAAGGATATGTTGAGTAGCTTTATTGTTTGTTTGTCCTCTTCCAGTAAGTACACATCTTTGGGAGGGACAAACATGCAGCAATAAGGGAGGAATGGGATACCTACCTAGCCAACCAGATCAACACAATCAACCCCGGTGATCGAGAGGGTGACAGATGTCACAGCCAGATCGCCTTCACATCCTTAAGTAACTTTACTGTGTTGACAATTTGCAATAGATACCTGTATCAAGTCATCACATCATACACCTAAAACTTACAGGATGTTATATGTCAATTATATTTCAATAAAGCTGGAAAAAGAAAAGAGTAAATGAGAAGCTGAATAGATGTTTCACAAGTTGTTTTTTGTTTGTTTGTTTTGCCCAACTGATGTCTTGTTTTGCAGTCTAATTGGTTTACTTATGGCACTTCCCAGAAAGTAGGATATCATTCATTCATTTATTCATTTATTCCACAAACATTTCCTGAGAACTGGATATATGACAGGCACTCTAGTGGGTGATACAAGAGAATTTACAATCTAGTAATATAACCCACTGAGGAGCAACACAAGCTTAGATGAATGAAGGGCTTCCTAATATAACGCTTACATTTGTTTCTCCAAGTAACCCTAAAATAAGATGCAAACTCTGGAGCGACACTCCCTCATCCTGATCTCAGCTGTACCACTTTCTGGTTTCTGGCACTTAGGAAAATTACTAAATCTCTCTGTCTCAGTTTCTTAATTTGTAAAATTATAATACTTTCCTTATAGAGTTGCTGTGATGCTTAACTAATTGGGCTAATAAACTGACATAATGTGAAGATTTTAGAATCATGCCTAACATTTAAGAAGTAGATCAATAAACATTAGGATTATTCTTATTATGGTTATTATTATTATTTTTACAACCACACAATAATAAAAATCCTCCCCACAGATAGCCTCCAGGACAACTATGATTTAAACTCCATTTCGTATTATTTTAATCCATTCCAGTTCTCCTCCTCTTCTTTAATTCCCACAGAGTTATCTCATTTTAAGATACATCTTCATGGCTATTTCTGCAATCAGAACATTTAGCAGTTTGGTGATGAAATCAGGGCAGTTTGAGATGTCACACTCTAACTAGTTACACTGCACAAAGCCTAACAGTTTGCTTTCTGTTTTTAAAGAAGCGTTTCATTTAGCCATACTTGTGGCGGCACATGTAATTGAAAAGAGGCATATGGAGACCAGCATGGAAGCCTAACAAACACTTCAGAGTGGCTTAAAAACTATGCTAATCAGTTTGGGAAACCATGTTTTAATCTTAAACACACACACACACACACACACACACACACACCACTCCTCAAACCCAAGGTGACTTTTAAAGAAATGTAATCATTGTCAACACTGATTTATTTCCCTCTGCCCTGACAATACTGAAAATAAAACGAAATCATATGAAAAGGAAGAAATGAGAGTGCCCGTGACCCATAGTTTTGTGGTGCAGGAATGAACTTGAAAACCGAGGCACTAGCCCCACCCTCAGAGTCGGTGTAGACTGTCTCTGCTACTGGACAGGGAGAAGGGACAAGGGCTCAACGACACTCCTCCCCCTGCAAGAAAGCGCTGAGCATTACCTGAAAACAAGGAAGGCATCAGATGAACAGACCTTTATAACAGAATGTGCATCTGCCAAGACAAAAATACACCATGAGCTTCTGGTGCTGGCACACTGACAGTATGAGCAAGCTGTCTTAGTAGTGATTTTGCAAATCATTTGAGTTTAAATTCTATATAGGCCGTAGGGCCCCTGGAGCATCACTTTCTATATTTGGCCTCCTCATTTAGCTATGTTTGGAATAAATAGGCTATGGGTAAAAATCATGCCCTTTAAGAGTTTTGCATACACAGACTAATTCTGCATATATATTATACGTGAACAGAGTGATTGATGTAAGTCTATGCTTACACACACACACACACAGACACACGCACACACGAGGCTTTCTAAATGTATTTTTAAGTTGTTTTCCTGTGTGACTTTTTCTCTCTCTTTTTTTAAGTTCAGCTCTCTGGCATTTAGTAACCCACAAGCTGCTGTTTCTTTTTCCAAATAAGTTCAGCTTGATGGTGGGGCCAAGAAAAATGAGCCCAACTGATGATTGCAATCTCGAAAGAAAATATGCTTTTTATCAGAGACCACATGTTGCCAATGCCAATTAAAGCAAAACTGGGAGATTTTATCAGATACCAACCTGGAGAGGAGAAATGATAAGCCAAGTCTAAGAAAGGAAAAGTAAGCTTCAGGTGGAATTGCTGGGATGCCCATTTAAGATGAAATGTAAAAATTTAAGATGGAAAGTATAGCATATGTTGTAGATTTAGCAATTTGCTAACCACGTAGATAAGAAATTGGACAAAGGCAATATGTGAAGGACTTTGAATCAAGGTGATCTGGTTGAATCCTGGCTGTGCCCACTGACTACCTGAATTACCTTAACCTCTCTGAGCCTCAGTCTCCCCATTTAGAAATCAGGCATCACAAAACTCTGTTTGCATTTTAAAAAATGATAATGTGGATTAAAGTACTAGTTTCATAATATTTGCTTGATAAATGTTGAAAGAGAGAGAGAAATTAATTGATTAATTTCTGGACAGATGCTTCAATAAGGATATCTTTTTTTTTTTTCTAAAGTGTTACACAACCATTTAGACACATTCATCTTAAAAACATATTAAGTATTGTGTGCATTATTTTACTGTCTTCCAAAGGTTGGCAAGGGGTACTGCAATTATGTGACATGTTCTTATAGTTTTATTTCTGACATCAGTTAATAACATATTCATGAGATCATCGGATTGCACTCCATAGAAAAAGACTCACTTTTTCCACTATTGGGAGGTGCAGGGTGTCAAGGTTAAAAAGTTTACTTTGGTTACTCTGCCTTGATTTCCATCATCCCTAAAATGTTTATGCAACCCTTGAAAATTTATTGTAAGGGTCAAATGAGAGGAACCATGAAAAATTACTTGTCTCCAGAATATAGTAAAGGTTAGTTCCTTTCTCCTTTTCCCTCAGGTGAGTTAAGTAGCTTTTATATTTTTAAGAAATAATAGGAATTTGTATTATGCTAAGAGAAATAAGTTAATCAGAGAAAGACAATTATCATATATTCTCTCTGATATGAGGAACTTAAGAGGCAGGGTGGGGGGATGGGGGTCGGGAGGAAAAAAATGAAACAAGATGGGACTGGGGAGGGAGACAAACCATAAGAGACTCTTAATCTCAGGAAACAAACGAGGGTTGCTGGGGGGTTTGAGGTAGGGATAAGGTAGCTGGGTGATGGACATTGGGGAGGGTATGTGCCATGGTGAATGCTATGAATTGTGTAAGACTGGTGATTCACAGACCTGTACCCCCGAAGCAAATAACACATTATATGTTAATAAAAATGAATTAATTAATTTTAAAAAAATGACAGGAATTTGTTAGATGAATGGGTGGAGTCTTTAATCCTGAAAAATGGGTACAAGTGTTGAAATTCTCAGATGGAGTCCTGGGAATATTTTTGCACTCACCAAAGTGTTGCACTTGAGAGATATTTTTAGAATTTGGTGAAAATAATTATTTAAAATGTAACACCATATAAGATGCAGTAGGTCTCAAATATTTATTTTTCATAATAAAACTTGTTCTTTATGTAAACCTACCACTCCTCACTTCTACATCTTTTCAAAGTTTATAGTGAATAGAAGAAGATACTTGTACTACACTCACCCATGATTAATTGAATATTGTATTTCACTAATCCTAAAGTTCTGGAAATTGTTCATCTCCTTCTAGAAAGTTCTGCTATACATATTTGTATGAAGCAAGAGACCAAGGATCCCTAACTCAAATAAATTTTTCCTTTTTCTCCATAGATATATTCTTTAAAGCCACTTAAGGAATTTGGAATTTCAGGAAGCAGATAACCAGGTCATAAATGTACTATCTTGACAAAGCCAGAGGCAGCGTTAAGATCAACGAAGGAAATGGGTTTGTATTAATGTGTCATTTCAACTCCTCATATTTGGATCCAGTCATAATAATCATGTGCTTTTTGCCAGCTTTCCTGGCTATTCAACTCTCCCACCTGGACACTGAAAGTAGAGTTGGTTACAAGATCAGAGAACTAAATATAGTGCAGCTGGATTATAACTTTTATTGAAAAGAACATCAGTTTCTTGGCTAAGAAGTTCTGTATTTTTCTATTATATAAACCCTTATGAGTTTTACTTCTCTTCCTACATAGCTCCAGCTTTTTGAAATTGCATTAAGACATTGTCAAAAAAATAATATAAATTTCATTTATACTCTTCATCTGAGTTAGTCATGAAAAGAAACAGTTACAGTTGACCCTTGAACAAAATGAGTTTGAACTGCATGGGTCCAGCTATGCATGGATATTTTTTTAATGACTATAATACAGAACTATAAATGTATTTTCTCTTTCTTGTGATTTTCTTCATAACATTTTCTTTTCACCAGCTTAATTTATTGTAAGAGTACAGTATATAATACATATAGCATACAAAATTTGTGTTAACTGATCATATATATTATTGAGAAGACTTCTGGTCAATAGTAAGTTTTTGGGGGTCAAAAATTATATGTCAATTTTTGACTGGAGAGTCAATCCCCCTAGCCCCCATGTTTTTTAAGGATCAACTGTATTTTATACCTACAAATGTAGATTCAATTTAGGTACACACAAAGATAATATGATATTGCTCACTTTTCAAGAAATCTGGACATTGCTGTCATCAGCTGCTGAAGAGTTTGCATGAACAGAATGTAATATGTTTTCACAGGGTTCATATGTATTTGGATCTCTCTCAGTCTATTATTGTTCATCTTTATTGTGACCTGTGTTGGTAGACTTTGCTAAAAATAATGAAAGCACACTGTTAACATAATTTTTTATTCTAGAGAAACAAAAAGCAATCTAAATATTCAATATGATTAAGACGATTATGAAACATTATATAATATTAATATCCACGCGATTTATGTTTTTAAAATATGACTTACAGGCAATTATGAAAAAAATTATTGAGCTGTACTTCACACCTATTAAATTAATTTTCAGGGGAAGAACTAGACAATCTGCATTTTTAAGAAATAGATCAAGGGATTTTGGAGAATGTTACTAGAATGAAAGAGTGAACGAAAGGAATGTTTATTTTTTTCTTGCTACTATAATGCTCTGTGCATCATAAGTATTCAATGAATTTATGGTGAACAAATGAATGCATTATTATCTTCTATGGAATATGTGTTATTTTCAAGCATGAATGGAAGTATATAATGACACCAAAAGGCGTTCTTGATATAATATTGGATGAAAACAGAAAATAAAAAATTGCATGCATTCCAAAGCTACAAATATTTAAAAATAAATTTATTTTATTTTTGAGAGAGAGAGAGAGAGAGCATTAGCAGAGGAGGAGGGGCTGAGGGAGAGGGAATGAGAGAATCTTAAGCAGACTCCATGCTCAGCACAGAACCCAACTCAGGCTTGACATGGGGCTCAATCTCACAACCCTGAGATCATGACCTGAGCCAAAATCAAGAATCAGTTCCTTAACCAACTGAGTCACTGAGGTGCCCCTTAAAAAGGCATTTTAAATAGAAAAAATAACACCAAAACATCATCTATGTAAGAAAAACAATTAAGTGTGCCTGGGTGGCTCAGTCAGTTTAGCATCTGACTCTTCGTGTCAGCTCAGGTTAAGATCTTGGTCATGGAACTGAACCCTACATCTGGCTCCACACTCAGCAGAGTCTGCTTGTCCCTCTCCCTCTCCCTCTGCTTCTCCCCGTCTCACCACTCCACCCTACTCATGCTCTGTCTCTCTAAAATCATTCAATCAATATTTAAAAAAAAAAAAAAGAAATAGAATTTTACCAGAATTAAAATCTTTGCAAAAGACTTTCTCAAGGAAATGGAAAGACAGGAGAGAAATTATTTGTAAATTAAATACCAAATAAAGTACTTTATCAAGAATATGAAAAGGTCTCTTAAAACAACTGTAAGAAAACAAACACAATTTAAAATAGGCAAAAGACTTGACTAAAGAAGGTATCTGGATGGCAAATAGCATAAGAAAAATGCTCAACAGCATTAGTCATTAAGGAAGTGCAAATTAAAACACTATGAAATACTCTTACACATACATTAGAGTAACTAAAAAAAATAGTTGACAACATCAAGTACTGAGGAGGATTCAAAGTAATTAGGACTCTCATACATTTCTAGTAGAGATGCAAAATGTTAGTCTCTTTAAAAACAGTTTCTCAGTTTCTTATAAAGTTAAACATACACTTACCACATGGCCCAACAGTCCCACTTCTAGAAATGAAAACTTATTTTCACACAAAAATCTGTACATGCATGTTTATAGCAACTTTATTTATAATCTCTAAACACTGGAAACAATGCAAATGTACTTCAATTGGTGAATGGTAAACCATGGTATAGCCATGCAGTGAAATCTTGAGCAATACATAAAAAAAAAATATTGATTGATGCAACTGCATGGATGAATCTCAAATGCATTATGCTAAGTGAAAGAAGCTAGGTACAAATTGCTACGACCTGTACGATTCTATTTATGTGATATTCTGGGAAATGGAAAACTATAGGGACAGAGAATAGATCAGTAGTTGTAATTGGTAAGGGGGACAGGAAGGTTTAACTCCAAAAAGATAGCATAAGGGTATTTTTTTAGGGTAACAGAACCATTCCATGTGTTGACTGTGATGATGATTAACCCTAAGCATTCATCAAAACTCAGAGCTATACATAAAAAAATAGTTTAAAAATAGTAAGCTTTATTTTATGTATACTAAAAAAAGTTAAAAAGAGAAAAAAAATTGAAGAAATGGAAAAAACCCTAAAATTAAAGACAATAATCATTGTGATATGGTAGTGAATTTCTTTTTTGCCTTCACTTTCCAAATATTTCTCTGATGCGGTTGAAATACTTATTTAAGTAATAAGTTATTTTTGTATATAAAGTAAAAGACTTCATAATAACACTATATTTGATTAGCAGAGTCATGTGTCCTTTGTTGGTCTTCCTCATAAATTAGCATTACATTTACTTTGTGGAGTTAAGCGTTTGTTGTAATTGGGTCTATATGGCTGCAAATCAACAGACTGAGGGAAAAAGACCTAGTCAACCAATCCGATATTTTTCTCTATGACAACCATCTGTTTAATTGCTATATTTAATGAAAATAACCTTTCCTTCTTTGAGCCAAGCTATTTGCTTCCCCTTCTTGTCCACTCCTCCCACATCCACACCCATACACATACCTACATGTAAACATTGCCACATACACTGAGACATACTTCCAACTTAAAAAAATCCCTGTATATTGTTCAAATATGGTTTTCAAGTTATCTTTCTTAGAATCCTTCTTTGATTCCCCTGCCCAATCTCTTTTCAAGGATTTTCCCGAAAGGCCCCTTCTCTCTGTCTGCATGGCAGAGGTTATGTCTGCATGCACTGTCTGTGCATGTCTGTATGCACTGAATTTACCACATTGTATTAAAACTCTCATTACAGAGACCATGGATTCCAGCGAAAAAACTGAGGATTTTAGAAGGGGGTGGGGTGGGGGATGGGTTAGCCCAGTGATGGGTATCAGGACGGCACGGATTGCATGGAGCACTGGGTGTTACGCACAAACAACGAATCATGGAACACTACATCAGAAACTAATGATGTACTGTACAGTGACTAACATAACGTAATAAAAAAAATAAATAAATCTCTCATTACAGGTAACTTGATACACAAACTATAAGATTTTTACAGCAGGTTGTCTAATACATTTTGATACCCCCACTAATTAAGCAAAAGCCTGGAACATAGTAGCTACTAGATACATTTTTATTGTCCAGCCTGAACTGAATACACTTATTGTTTTAAGGAGTATTCTCCCCATATTTCTAGATTTACAAGCGATCTTTTCTTCTTTCTTTCTTTGTCTTTTTTCTTTCTTTCTTTCTTTCTCTTTAAGGAAGTGGTTTTTTAAAAGGGAAAAATAATCCCTCATTGCTACAAAAGGGGGTGGTTGGTATATGTCTTGTTTGAGTTGAATAGATTTCTAGAGCCATATTCCTTGCTGGGTTCATTCATTGATCACGGAATGTGGGAAACATCCTGATAGCTTAAGGAAGGTATGTTGTAATAAGCCTTTCAACAATGTTGACAACATGGCTGCTTCCTAAGACCTTGTCAGTTACATTATTTTGCTCTTTGTGAGGAAAACTATTAAGGAATCAGATACAGCATGTTCAAATCTCACAGAAATTAAGAAGTTAAATACTAGACAGAGACTTTGTAGAAATCATATAAGGTTAGTTTATAGGTAACATAATATATCTTCTGGTCTCCCAAAGAACACAAGATCATAAACTCATAAAATCAAAATGGATGTGAGAAATCCACCTTCTCATTCCATTATTTTATTTGTAAATTAAATCATATCCACACTTTATCCATCTGGTTGGTAGTAGAACCATAATCAAAACTTACAGTCAAGCGGAGAGAGGCAATTATCTTATGGTCTCACTTACGTGTGGAGGATAAAGAAAATCATGGAGGGCATCGTGAGAAGGAAGGGAAGGGTGAATGGGGGGAAATCGGAGGGGGTGTTGAACCAGGAGAGACTATGGACTCT
>CM052800.1:56327607-56434049 GCA_028533885.1 Nasua narica | reverse complement strand
GCATGAACAATCAATCTTGTAACACTGAAAAATTAAAATAAACAAATTTGGGGAGAAAAAAAAGAAAAAAAAACTTACAGTCAGTGAAACATACATAATTTAGTAATTCTTTTGATTTTAAAAATAGAACAATAAAAAATAATGTATGAATGTACAATATAAGCCACTTGCATGTTTTCTAAAACTAAAAAAAAAAGCCATAAGATGTTTTTGATTCCTAATGCTTACATCCAATATCAAGGGTAGAAGAGTAACATTGTCTTTTTAACTAATTTACTGGTGACATTTTCTAAAGTTCTTAAGATAAAGAGTTTGAGAAGGGTGATTCCCAAGACATAAATTCCACAGTTCAAAGATTCTTTATCAAAGAAATTAGCTTAATCCTATTGAGCAGGACAAGGAGAAGTCTAACATTTTACCAAGTCCTGCCCTGTAGTAGACAAAAAGAAGCTTGAATTGCTAGAACTATCAATGTCTGAAACATCAAAAAGACAAAATCTTTATGCATACATTGGAAAAAAATGTCCAACTTACATCCTTGAATCTTATGATTCCATGCCACCAGTTGTCAACAAGGGTAACTCACAAGCCTGTTAGCAATGCATACTTTCAAGGACAGGTGGCCAAGGAACCGTAGCACAAACAAGCTCTACTCCCTGCTCATCCTAGGGAAACATCTACTCAGTGTGACACTTGCGTTTGACCCATAAGCAGAAAGTTTCACCTGATAGAGGGTGACCCCATTAAAAATAAATACCTGTCTCTTCCATCCCGAGCTTCCTTGGTTTAGCAACACAGTATCCATTAAAGATATTACAGGGGAACTCAATCACTTGTCCAAAGGAGATAGTGAATTAAAAAGCGCTCTGGGGGTAGAGGTAATATCTCTGTGGATAGCAAGAGACCAATCAGGCTCAGTTCAAAAGAGTAAAAGTGACAAAGCCAGTCCCTATTGACCATCAATTACCTGTAACTAAAATAGCAACCATGTTTCTCAGAGAGACACTGTGCATTCAGTTAGGTTTTCAGCTTTAGCCTCAGTACATGTCTCCCAAGCCCCACTGCCCTTGAGTCTTATGTCCATTTGAACTTCTGCAGAGATGATAGATATCCAAGCCTACGTGGTTCATATACTTTTGATTTAAAAATTCAAACATGCTTTTCTGTCACTCTCAGTGCAAGAAATACTCCCGTGTTTTCTTTTCTTTTCTTTTTTTTAAATAGAAATTGGATTAAACAGCATGCTTTGCAAACAGATAGGAATGCTAATTAAAGGACAGACTTCACAGCCACATAAAAGCAGTTCCACACAAAAGTCTTCTCATTCCATCTCAAATGTGGTGTTAACGACTTGGTCAGACAGAGGTTGCATGAACTCTGCTCACTAAAGATAGAACAACATCAAATAGTCCTAGCAAAGAAAAGTGAATTCTCAAATTTAAGTAATCATCTCCTTACATTTCTATTATGATTAGTGATATTTGATTGGTATGGGTGAAAGCTAATGTCTTGATTACAGATGCCGGCAAACAAAGTGTTAGAGAAGACTGGGTTTGTTCTGAGAAAAGCAAAAATATAATGCTGAAATGTGATCTGACTGCTAAAATTTTAATGTACTTTTTGTTATTGTTCACTGGAACAAAAGGTTTGATCAAGAGAATATCTTAATTTAATTTTATTTTTTTAAAGATTTTATTTATTTATTTGACAGAGAGGAGAGAGATCACATGTAGGCAGAGAGGCAGGCTGGGGGGCGGGGGGGAAGCAGGCTCCCTGCAGAGCAGAGAGCCATGGGGATGGATGGGGATGCGGGGCTCCATCCCAAACCCTGAGATCATGACCTGAGCTGAAGGCTTTAACCCACTAAGCCACCCAGGCGCCCCGAGAATATCTTAATTTTAAAGCCACAACACAATAGAAACATAAAAACAGCATAACCTTTTCCTTTACTGTATTTTCTCTAATTGGAGCATCATTTATTCATTCGACAAGCTGATACTGAGTGTAGCAGGCCCTATGCTTTGTATTAAGGACACAAAGGTGAATAAGTCATGGTCTCCTAATCCCCAAATATGACACTCTAGGGAGGATGTAGGATGCTTGAACAGATGGTTACAAAGTAAGGTAATAAAGGCAATGACAGCTAAATGCACGGATTATTCTGAGTATCTTCCTTAGAGAAGTATGTGTTGGAGTGGCTGCAGGGGAGGGGAGTACTGATCAGGGAAGAATTTCTGGTAAAGGGCAAAGAGGAGGTAAAATAATATTTCAGATGGACAGGGCATGAACTCGGGGCAGCGTGTCAGTGCCCTAAATATTTTGAAATTGCTCGAATGCACAGAATTCAAATGCGCTGCAGGAGCTGATGCTGGGATTGTAGGCAGCAGCCCGATCAGGATGACCCTGGCCCACAGTACTAAAAAATGTAATGTCTGTCCTCTAGGTCAGAAGTTGATCAGAGTCTCCATGGAGGGTTGGTGTGTACAGTGTGAGAAGGAGCCCAGGTAAGTCTGTCATGTTCTTCTGGTTCAGAACCATATATTTGTTCCCTCAACGAATAATTGTTGAGTGCTCCCTTTGTGTCAGGCAATGTTCTGGTCACTGAGGATACAATATTGAATAAGACAGGCAAGTTCTCCTCTTTGTAGAAAGATTGAAAGTGAACAATTTGAGAGTATTAAGTAAGATTTAAAAATTTTCTGGCTCTTATGTGGAGAATGAACTTGATGGGGTCAAAGCTAGTGCAAGGAGGCAAGTTAGGGGGCTGTTGATAATCTGAGATAGTCGAGTGGGGAGTCAAAAGGTAGATGGTGGAAGTAAGCATGGACAGAGGAGATAAATTCGAGAAATATTTAGAAAGCAAAATCAACAGGGTGTGATTACTAGAGGTAAGGAAGGGTGGAGTTGGGGCGGAGGAGGGAAGGAGGATTGGTAGATGGTAGCTCCAGCAGTCAAGATAAAGAATACATTAGAAATAGTCTCTCTTTATCCAAGACCACAATATAAAAGTCCTGGGAAAGTATATATAGTGGGGTGCCTGGGTGACTCAGTGGTTAAGCATCTGCCTCTGGCTCAGGTCATGGCTCCAGGGTCCTGGGATCAAGCCCCCCATCGGGCTCTCTTGCCCAGTGAGGAGCCTGCTTCTCCCTCTGCTTGTGCTCTCTCTCTGACATATAAATAAATAAAATATTTTTAAAAAGAAAATATATATAGGTTTACATGCAGGATTACATATAAGACCAACATTGTATAGGGGACTACATTAAAGATGGTCACACAGCTGTTGATCTACAATGTCCTAGGGAAGATAAACATTTAGTGACACACCAAAAGAATTTCAGAAACAGGATATTTCTATTTTCTCTCATGAATAAAAACATGCTATTACATTAGCAGAGGGTTTAAATAAAGGACCTCATAATTTCTGAAATTTTGAACTTATCTTAACCCTCGCGTCTCTATTTCTATGTCAGTCATTGTTCATATTAACACTAATATGAACTAACTGTGGCTCAGGTGAGAAAACAATGCAACTGACACTTCATTTTCCTCTGCCAATAACTCAGGAGGGAAGGACTCCACAAATTAGGTTGACACATGGTGTCTAGAAAGAATTAATTCCCACTCGATTCTGGGCAGACTTACAAGCTGGGCTCCATCCATAAAGACTGATGGGAATTCTGAGGATTGGTTTGCGTGGTGTTATTTTCTATTGCCCTCAACAACTGGACGTAAGAATACCAATCACCAAAGAGCACCTTGTTGTTTTTGCTGCTGTATCATCCAGAGACACTTGGGAATTGTTCCACATTTGGAAGTTGGTCTTGACCTGCATTGGATAGTTTGGCTGTATCTGTCATGTTGATATCTTCTGGCAGGAACACTTAGACATTTATTATAAGGGCTTTATCAGAAGACAAAAATATTTTGGATATGACAAATCAAATTATAGTGCACTTGAACAGTCACCATCCATCTTTTACCCATGATTAACATTCATTATGCAGCATCAAAAAGATTTGGATTAAGAGACATTAGGAGAGGGGCGCCTGGGTGGCTCAGTTGGTTGAGCAACTGCCTTCGGCTCAGGTCATGATCCTTGAGTTCCGGGATCGAGTCCCATATCTGGCTCCCAGCTCCATGGGGAGTCTGCTTCTTCCTCTAACCTTCTCTCCTCTCATGCTCTCTCTCGCTTTCTCTGTCTCTCAAATAAATAAATAAAATCTTTAAAAAAAGAGAGACATTAGGAGAAAAAAATTATATATATATATATACACACACACTTAAATGTTTCCTGCTGAAACCAGTGTTGCTTAAGGAGCAGTTAACCAACATAACTGGTAGATTAATTGTACTCACAGTACTCTCTAATACATATTGGCTGGAATTCAAATTAGCTTTAGGCAAAATTATGAAGAAGGCCAAATTTTATCTTTGGAATCCCCTTGTTTTCAGTTTACTCCTTCATTCATTCAAAGTTTATTTACTGAGTACCTATTATGTATTAGACACTAATCTAAGCAAAAAGTTCCTACCCTCATGGGGATTACCTTCATTCTTCTTCCAATTCTTCTCATTCCCAAACTTCAGTTTATCCCTTTGCTCTAGTTTTCCCAGAAATACAAAATATGTTTCTTCTCTTTTCTCATTTCTCCATTGAAACATATCTCATTCACTGGTGATTACCTTCCTAGGGGCTTCTGAAAAAAAAAAAAAAAAGAAACCCATTTCAAAGACATTACTGTAACACTTGGTAACTCAGTTATGTAACTTGCTGATGTGAGAAATAGGAAAGTGGAAACAATTTGCAACCTCCGTATCAAACCATGGAATGTGAAAGCTCTAACACCTGGACAAAGCAGTGGCACAACCCAGCAGGAAGAGGGTGCCTTCTGAAGCCCGACTCATGTAAATCCCAGCTGCGCCTCTGGCTGATGGTGTGACTTAACTTGCCTAGATCCAGTTTTCTAGACTTCAGTAATGAATACTAGCAAAGGACTAGAAATAATATATATATTCAGTGACAGGAGAAAGTAAATGGTCAAGAAATAATTATTATGATTTTATTTCCTTGAAATTAAAACTAAGGAATGTTTCTGCCATCAGTCCCATTTCTTCAATGACTATATTGCATGTATATTTGTCTTAGGGCTCATGGCACAATTAAAGGCCACTAACTGAAGATCTATTCAGTTTTGAGGGAGAGGAGAATTTTTTTTTAATTTTGAAATAATTATTATAGAGTTGGCTAGTTAGTAAATAGAACTCATCATTTTGCTAAACCATTTGAAAGTAAAGTTGCTGACCAGGTGTGCTATTAACCCAATCTTAACATTTATTTCCTTCAAGGACATTTTATAACATAACCACAAGACCATCTAAACCAAGCTAATATGGATATATTTCGATCTTCAAATTCTCAGACCCTATTCAAGTTTCACCCTTGTCCCAATAATGTCCTTCATAGTAAAAGTATCCAGTTCAGAACACATGGCATTTACTAGTCGTGTGTCTCTAATCTTCTTCAGGTCACAATAGTGCCTCCTTCTGTCCTTGTCTTTCATAACTGACAATTTCGAAGATAACAGGCCGGTTAACTTGTTGAATACTCCTCAATTTGTTTTTCTGATATTTTCTCAAGTTTGGAGTCATGCTATTCGTCTTTGGCACAAATATCACAGAGTAACGCTGTGCTCTTATCACAGCTTACCAGGTGACACACACTTTCAATCTGTCCCCGTATTGAGAACTTGTGGTTACTGTTGTATCTACTCTAAAGATACTCTTCCATATTAAATTAATACATTTCGGGGGGGGTGGTACTTTGAAACCGCATGTTTCCTGTTTCTTATCAAAATTTGATAGATTCATTTATTTATTTTCATATTATTTAAACTCATGGATTCCAATTTCATTCTATGCATTATAATCCAATACGAGCATTCCTTATTTTGATGCTGAAATTGTTTAAGGTCTGGCCAGTGGGAACTCCTTCAAGTGGACTTCTGAGTCCTTTGGAGATGTCTCCATCATTCTGCTGCCCCACAAGATGTTCCAGCCTCATCTTTTGCTTTCTCTGCCCCAGCCCTGAGAATCAGGCATTTCTTCAAGGAATTTTTTTCTTTTAGCGAAGTATCCAGAAGCCAATGTCTGCGTGCTGCTATTGGGGTGTCTCTTCTCTCAGGCCCTCACAGAGGACAGAGGAGAGAATCTACGTATGTGGATATAGATTTAGATTTATTTCTACATATATCGAAAGATGCTGAAAAACATGAGATCACACCAATATTTTGAAATCCCTTCCAACACCACAGGGAAGGTAAAGAAAAAGAACAGAAGGTAAGGAAAGGGAAAGGAAGGTGAAGAAGGGAAGAGAAGGAAAGGAAAAAAAAGAGAAAGGAAAAGGGATTTAAGGGGGAAAGGAAGGGGAGAGGAAAGAAGAGAAGCAGAACTCTGTGATCTTTTTAGATACCCCTTTGGAAGAAATGTAGAGAAGACAAATTCACATTTCAAACGGAATGACAGCCAAGGCTTAAAAAATGTCTGTGCTTTCTGTTTGTTTTTGTTTTCATTTTCCTGCTTGCACTCAACAGTCAGGCTTACTCCTTCCTGTAATTCTTTCTGTCATTTCACGAGAAGGTGAAGAAGAGTTGAGGTTGTTTCAGACCAACCACCAGTCAACCGACCACCAGATTTGTAAGAGGCTCTGGCCAAAACGAGCAGAGCAATCTACCCAATCCATAACTAAGTGTCTGTACATGGGAAGGCCAGCCAAGCCTAGGAGAACCTCCCAGCTAAACTGTAGTACTGTGAACAATGATAATGTGGCTATTATATTAAGCCACTGAGTTTTGGGGTCCAATGTTATATACCGTTATTCTGGTTTATTGAATTAAACTAGAAGTTATACTTTGAAATCAGAAATATTCCTCTCCTATCAATTTATATTTTCTGTAGCACTTAATATCCCATAGACATTGTTTTACTCAAAGATGAGTAAATGGACTGTGGTTAGGTTTCAGGGTAAGCTAGATGTATATGACTGACACCATTAGAATGGAATCCTATAATTGTTTGATTCACTAAATGACCACAGGCTACAATCCAGAGCCACACAGTGAGCATTTCATGAGCACAGACAATGTATTATTTTTCTGTGTATATCTAGCACCTGGGAGAACCCCTTCTATATTTGTAATAATGTAAGAACTTATTCAGAAAGTGAATGAACAAAAAGACAAATGAATTCTGGCCAGTTATTTTAAAAGTTGAGCACAATAAATATTTATTTAATGAAAGAAGGAATGAGGATTTAAACTCACTACAACAGAAAACTCTTTGTTTAAAACAGTCAATCCTCCTAATAAAATTAAGGCGTAGAAAAAAAAAGCCTATAGATGTGAATCTATACATGAAGAAATCTGTAAGAATAAAGGAGAGCTAAGAAATATTGATGAAAGGGGCAGTTTTATAGTGCAAGCATCGGGACAAAAGCGTTAGAAAAGAAAACATTTCATTTTGCTGAAAAATCAGCATCCCTGGAAGTTTTCAGTGTATGGTTTACATGTCACAAAATCCTAAAGAGAGCCCGATGCGCAGGCAATATTCTCCAAGTGAGTGCACAGGCAGTATGCCAGGACTCCTGAGTTCCTATAAATGTGGCAATGTTGCCTCAGAAGAGGGTGCACATAGTTGTGTTTCTTGTGATCGCAGCAGAAATTAATTTCATTAGCATCCTTTAAAAATAAATGTAAAATCTTGACTTCCTTCTCCCATGTTCCAATTAAAATCAGGATTTTTAACAATTATTTTCAGGAACCAAGCTGATGTTGATACATTACTCTGCGGATAGCTCTGTGTTATAGCAGTGATGTTTTGTGCTTGGATGATAATAACTGTCAAAATGCAAGGGGTTAGTGAACAGGCCCCATGGGGAATGGCAGGATGACACTCTATGCAAGACATTCTGCTAATAGGTCTGAGAGCAATTACTGTATGGTTTATGATCACAACATTTAACCCTCTCACTCTCAGACTGGAGGAAGCGTAGCCAGCAATCTGCTTGAGGAAATGTTCGGCATTCCATGTTTTACTGATAAAGTCTACTTACGAGGCATGTTATGAAGGCTGTCAAATATGTCTGTACGTCAGAGACTTGCACGTGGTCTATAACATGACTGCCGCACAGCAAATGAGCAAACCCAGAGGAGACGGGGCCTCTCATTTTATCCGCTCCAGAACCAGCCTATTCAGATTATGTGCATTTCTAACTTTAAGTTCAGTTGATGAGTTACTCTTCTCTTGCTTTCACGCACTGCTCTTTCACATCAGCGTTAAGGTCTCGTTCTTTGTACTTGAGTGTTTTTGTGGCGTTGTGCTAGCTCCTATTTTCTTTACAGGAAGTGTAATTGTAGGAGTCGTGTTTACAGAAGACAACATAAGCCCTTGGTAATCATCTCTTACCTATTATCCAACATTCTTTCTAAAATATTCCAAATCTGCTCACATCTCCTTTCCTGCCAACCAGTATGGCGCCTTGGTTTCTCAACTCCCTAGTTTTTTCCATATTCCAAATCATGTTCTGTAACTTGTTTACCCCATCATTGACAATCAAGAAAGAACAGCAAGTAATCTTCGGATTAAACCATAACAAAGTCTGTGTGTGTATTATCAACCTTGCACAAAAAATAATAAACAAATATGATTATTGAAAGGAAGTTTCATAATTTGGAGAAAGATAGTGATAATATGGTAAAGGTTAGATGTGATATTGAGCCACATTTGATTGAGAGACTTTCTGAGCCCATAAGATTCAGATAGAATAAGTTTCTAATTCCATCCAGCATGGCTTCCACTGACTGGCAATTTGAATTAGGAATCAAAATATTATCTTCTAATTTGACCAGTACATATAACATAGGTATTTTTACAAATGACCTCTGTGTGGTCCTTTTAACAAATACTTTGTTAAATATTTTGTTTTGGTGCAAACAGACTATTTTTTTTTTGTCTACAATCTCATACAATAAATTTAGCTTTCTTTTGTGCAATACTTGATTGAATTAATTTGCAAAATGGAAGTATTTTAAATGCTCCTATAAGTATCTAAAAAGTATTTATGCTTCTATACTTCTTTAAATAAAGCCAATAATAGCTTTCATTTTTTAATATTTACTATGGAAAGTTATTTGAGGTATCTCTTAAGTTGAGGTGTCTGTCTGATTGAGAACCCCAACCCCGGATAGGTACATTTGTACAGCTTGTAAGGCTAGGGAGTACTATTTACATTTTATTCATTATAGATAGATTCACTTATATCTCTCTCTATCTCTGTCTATATTTATATATATCCTTAAAATAACTTTCATCACATTTAGCACTAAATTTTGCAATAGAAGGACAGCTTTCTTTAATTCACACAAAGGCACTGTTAAGGCCAGCAAGAGCCAAATTTCTTAGACTTGCTTTTCAACCCCCAAATTTGAGGTTTCTAATGGAAGCTCATATGATATGACTTTACCTCCCTGGCTAGAGATGTTTGGATTGGTAGTAGATACCTTCCCATGCTGGGCCATCAGACTTTTCTCCTGATCTGTTTCTCTCTCAAGTTGGAGCTAAGGACACAAACAACCAAGAGCTACAGGGAGGCCAATTTTTGCCTCATAATGAGGTCAAAAGACTCATCTGCAGGGAAATGAGAATATTAGAGAATAAAGAGAAGAGCAGGGACACAAAGGGGAGGAAGCATAGTATCTGAGAAATGGCTGGCTTAGTTTTCAATGGCTTTCCACCCACTGATTCCAGTTGCTTCTGGATCCAGCTGTCTTTTGTTGGCATGGATTTCAGGACATATGCAGACATTATTTTAACGAAACAACCTCCCCCACAATTGAAAAACCAAATTAGATTGAGTGAAAAATAGCAGCCTTATCAATAGGAAATGATGATATTTTATAATGACTGCTCTGCTGGAAAAGGACAGGGTGTTGAATCCCAGACCCAAATTTGGGGAATGTAGAAGTGTTTCTGGAGGAAGTGCCATTTGTGGAGCAACATGAAAGAGAGGTGGAGTTAGCCAGATGGATAACTGAGAAAGTATTCCAGATAAAGGGAATAACATTACAAAGGCTGTAGATTAAGAAAGAGCAAGGGGAATTGAGAAGAAAGGAAGTAATATGAGCTGGTGGAAGGTGAGACTGGACAGTTAAAGTCCAGCTTTTAAACAGCTCATAAACTGTGGTAAAGAGTTTGAACTTGGTCCTGAGAGCAATGGAGAGCACAGGGTAAGGCTAGAAAATAGGCAGAGGGCAGCCAGTTAGGGACTTGGGGGTCTTGTTGTGTTAATTACTTTGGTTTTTATCCAAACAGTATGTTTACAACATGGGAGAACAGATTGACATTTCAGAGAGAAATAGAGAACTCTACTTAGGATAACCAGAAATGTGGGGAGAAATGATGAGAAGAACTAGGAAAGGAGATGAGGTAAGGGTCATGTGTTTACAAGAGATGTTTCTTGAGTATCAGAGAAACTGGAGGCAGAGGGTTGATGAGAGGAAAAATCTCAGGGGACAGCAAGTAGTCTGAAATGGACCACTTTATCAAGCAAAAAAAGGTGTGTGATTTTTTTTTTTTTTTGAGAAGCATGTTTTTTTCCCTTTGCTTCCCTGTCATGTGGCGAAAGTGAGAAAAGCAGGGTTATGTAAGACAGGAATTGACGAGACCCAAGCAACTGTAAAACCTACTGTATTTGAGAGCATCTAGCTGGGCCAAAGGAAGTGTCCAAGGGGCATGAGGACCTCTGGCTCAATATGGGAAGGTGACATCCAAAACTCTTTTTTCCTTTTTTAAACAAAAGCATGGCAGTATAAATCCATTTATTCGTTAAATAAACATTTATTACATATCTTCCATGTGCAAGGCACTATGGTGAGCACTGGGTATATATTGGCAAGGAAGATAGACACTGTCCCTGCCCTCATGGAACTTAGTCTAAGAGGGGAGATAAACATTAAGCACATAACTTTAAAATTATTAATAATTTTGAGAGTGTATAGCAAGGATTTCTACTAACCTGTGCGTATTTAAGGAAGGAATGTGTGAATAGTACTGTGGGCCAAATTGTGTCCCCCTTGAATACATGTGTGGAAGTTCTAACCTGCACCATAACTGTATTTGGAGATAGAGTCTCAGGAGGTAACTAAAGTTAAATGAGCTCATAAGGATAAGGCCCCAATCCAACAGGACTGGTGTCCTTATAAAGAAAGAAAGATACACCAGAAGTATGCCTGCTCAGATCTCCATAACAGAATACTGCAGACTAGGAGGCTTAAACAATAGGAATTTATTTTCTCATATTTCTAGAGGCTGGAAGTCCAGGATCAGAGTGTCGGCAGAGTTAATTTCCTCTCTCTGTGGTTGCAGATAGTCACCTCTTCCCTGAACCGGCTTTCTAGGCTTCAAAGAGAAGACAAGTCTCATTCTTCTCCTGTCATTACTGGTCACAAAGCAATACGTAACAGCCCGTGTAATTACATATGTATGCATGAATCTTTATTGAACAAGTATTTTTGCACTGTCTACCAGAGTAACATTTCTTCCTCACAGAAACCTGATGAGGTAGGTAATAGCATTTTCTCTATTAT
Organism: Nasua narica; assembly: GCA_028533885.1. Lineage (NCBI taxonomy): Eukaryota > Metazoa > Chordata > Mammalia > Carnivora > Procyonidae > Nasua > Nasua narica. The sequence continues at coordinate 56,422,407 of CM052800.1, read as the reverse complement.
ACAGATGAGGAAACTGAGGAACACAGTAAGTGATAGAAAAGTAGGCTTTATTTTGGAAGGTTGGTCTCCCCTCACCATGCCCATTTAAATGTACTTATTTTTCCTTCTTTTTTTTTAGATATTTAAGAGAGATAGCATTGACAAACTGTGCTCAAAAGACTCACATGTAAGAAGACCGGCTTCTAGATCCTGCTGGTTCAAATGAGCTCGCAGAAATGGGCTCCAGGTAGGTTGCATTACAGTCCCCACCTCCTGGCAAGGAATTCTTTAATTAAAAAAATAAAATTCATACAGTCTTTTAGAAGAACCCCAAGAATAATCCATGGTAAGTATAGTCAGCATTGGATGGTCTACACTAAAGACTGATGGAGTCTGCTTGGACAAAGAATACTACAGCCCTTGTAGGGGGGGTCAGAGCAAGTTGTTCCCTGGTAGCCCTCCTGAGGAATCCAGATTTCCACTCCCTGGCCTCCTACTTACCTTCCTAGAGAGACAAGGGGGAGTCTTATAAATCTGCTGTTTAGCCAGAGAGGTTACAGATAAAGGGAGAAAGCACCCTTGCATTTCCTGGACCTGCTTTGCAGCAGTCTAGCTGTGGTGTGTTTGTGGCTCACAGCAAGTGGAGCTCCTGAAGACATGGCGCCTGCTGTGGGGAGTCCCCGTAACGTGGGGAGGAAGGCTGGGCCACAACCCATCCACGCAACTCTTGCTCCCAGAGATGGTAGCTTCCCGGTGGCCATTTATAAAAGTGAGGCTAAAAAAGAAACTTAAAACTTTAAAAAAAAAGTAGATAGTCATAACTTGGTCAAAGGGAACACGATGATAAAATGCTAAAAGAAAAAATAAAAATAAAGAAGGAAATAAAACTAGCTGAAATAAACAATATGGCACGAATGGGAAAAACTGTTCGGCAAAACGGATCGACAGCCCAGTACAAGTGGTAGGGGATGTGTTAAGAGTGAGGGCAGTGGCCGGGGACCAGAGGTGCTCTGCACTCTTCCCTTCCTGGCCCTTCTACCAGGTTCAACCTGAGCTGGTTCTCTAAGACCTGAAGCACAAGACCCTTGGAGAGATTCCCTACGTAGGAAGCCTCAGGCAAAGCTCTGGAATCTGCCTTCCCTGCCAAACCCAGATGGCTTCATACCCGAACTTCTAACAGATATCTAATCAACACACAGAGCTCCTGAGGAATCTCTAGTATCCAGTAGTACGGTGGATAAAATACAGAAATACCTACTACCTCAGCCCCCATCTGCCTGAACTTGCCCTAATTCTGCTGCTGTTGAAGAACGCAGTTTCCCTGTCAATCTTCGCTTAGCTTGGCACTAAGAAGGTCTCAAGTCACCTGTCCCCACAAGGCCTGGTGTAGTAATACTATTGTTGGTGTTCCTGACAAAGACCGTGGCATTTGTTGCATGGTAATCGATTGTGTATGTGTACGTGCACACGAGTGTGTGTGTGTGTGTGTGTGTGTATTACATTTTGAACCCATGTTCTCTATCTGTATTTACTTTTTTAAATGGTACTGATTTCGGCAACCCCCTGGGTAGGTTGCATTAATGGCCCTGATTCTTCAAGGCCCTCCTGATACTCAAGCCCTTCGCTGTGTGTCAAAACCCAATTAAAATATTAACCTCATCCGGAAACCACCGTCAGACACACCAGGATAATGTTTGACTAAATGTCGGGGAACTCTGCGATCCATAAAAATCAGCCATCACACCACATGACTTTGCAGTTACGTCCACCAAAAATATGTCCTGTTGCCTCAGTCTTTAGCTTAGCTGTGGCTATGGGACTTGCTTTGACCTTCGGAGGGTTAGCAGGCATGCCATGACCTAAGGCCGAACAAGCTTTTTGGTGCTTCTACCTGGGCGCTTGCTTCTCTTCCATGACTCTGAAATAACACATCGGGCATAGCCTGCTAAGCCCGTGAGAAAGACGAGCAACCCGGGAGCAGAGCCGAGTCACCCCGGCTGAGCTCAGCCTGAATGAGCCGACCTCAGCCAACCCACAGCCACGTTAACTCAGTGAAAACTTGTTAATGTATGACTCTGAGGACTTGTGGGTTCATTTATGCAGGCCCATTGTGCTCACAGCGAACCATCACACCATCCACTTTGTTTATATGGACATTTTGTGTCTGTTCTATTTCTTCATTTGTTGCCAACTTTCCTCTACTGCTTGGTTCTTATATCTGTTCCGTAAAGACACCCTGAATTATTATGATAGCACAGATACTTAACTTAGGTTTAATATCAACCTTCTCAAAAGAGTGTAATGCACACTTTCAGTCCTGAAAGTTATGCACAAGTGAAACTCACACCGTTCTCCGTAAGTGTACAATATCAGGAAACACAATACTTTAATCCAAAGGACTGAAACTCTGTAACACATGGAGGAGACTCTTTTGAGACACTTTTGAGCAGTGGTCCCTGCCTAAAACCCTTTGATGTTTCTCCACCAGTTTACAGAATAAAATCTAGAATTCTTAATCTGATAGCTAGGCTCTATGCCATCTGGTCTTGCCTGGTGTAACCCATAAGTTAAACAGCAGAATTAATGGGTCGTAATTATAAAAGTAACTTGCTTTTTATCTTTCGCCATTCCTTTAAAACTGTTCAATGTAAATACTCCTTTCCTTACCCAAATGCAAACTTAGACAATCTCATGGCCATTTTTTTTCTCTTAGATTTTTTTTTCTTTCTTATATTCCCTTCAAGTTATCATCATGATCTGAATCCAGTGACTAAATTTGCCAGTTGAACATGTGAATCAAAGCTCTAATGTTGATGTAATATTAAATTTCTTTCCTTCCCCTAAACTGGGTCCTGGGATAAACCACCACTTGCAGGAGAACAGGGGGAAGAAGTTTCCTCTTGTCTCATTCACTTCCTCCTTCACTAGTCCACTGCTGTTTCTGACCTTGCTAAGGTAGAAGATGGAGTAGGAAAGAGAGGTAAGGGAAAAGGCAAACACTCATCTGTCCATACTGAAATAAGATGGCTCTGTGATGGTTTCCTTCATTGTGCAAAAGTTTTTTTATTTTGATATAGTCCCAATTGTTTATTTTTGCTTTTGTTTCCTTTGCCTGAGGAGACATAGCCATAAATATGTTGCTAAGGGCGATGTTCAAGGAATTACTGCCTATGTTTTCTTTTAGGACTTTTATGGTTTCAGGTCTCACATTCAGGTCTTTAATCCATTTTGAGTTTATTTCTGTGTAAGGTGTAAGAACGTGGTCCAGTTTCATTCTTTAATTTTTTGCATAGCAAAGGAAACTATCAACAAAATGAAAAGACAACCTATTGGATGGGAGAAGATATTTACAAATGATATATCCAACAAGGGGTTAATAGAATATATAGAGAATGTATGTGATGCAACACCAAAAAACAAAAATCTGATTTAAAAATGGGCAGAGGACTTGAATAGACATTTTTCCAAAGAAGACCTACAGGTGGCCAACACACACACACACACACACACACACACACACACACACACACACACACACAAATGCTCAACATCACTAATCATCAGAGAAATGCAAATCAAAACCGTAATGAGATGTCACCTCACACCTGTCAGGATGGCTAGTATCAAAAAGACGATAAATAACAAATGTTAGTGAAGATGCGAAGAAAAAGGAACCCATGTGGACTGTTGATGAGAATGTAAATTGTACAGCTACTGTGGAAAGCATTATGGATTTCCCAAAAAATTAAAAATAGAAATACCATATGACCCATTGATTTCACTTCTGAGTATTTATCCAAAGAAAATGAAAACACTAATTTGAAAAGATATATGAACTCCTACAATAAAGCATGCAGCTTTATTTATAATAGTTAAGATATGGAAGCAACCTCAGTGTCCACTGACAGACGAATGGATGAAGAAGATGTGATAAATATATATATATATACACACACACACATATAGAGTATTAGCCATAAAAAACCCTAAGATCTTGCCATTTGTGACAACATGGATGGACCTAGAGCAAGTTACATGAAGTGAAATAAAACAGAGAAAGACAAATACCATACAGTTTTACTTATATGTGGAATCTAAAAATGAGTCAAATGAACACACAAAACAGAAACAGACTCGAAAATTCAAAGAATAAGCTGGTGATTGCCAGAGGGGAGGAAGGTAAGGCCATGGGTGAAATAGGCAAAGGGGATTAAGAAGTACACACTTCCAGTCATAAAATAGGCAACTCACAGAAATGGAAAATACACCATGAGGAATATAATCAATAATAGTGTAGTAATGTTGTATGGTGACAGATGGTAATTCTACCTATTGTTCTGAGCAGTGTGTAATGTACAGAATTGTCAAGTCATTATGTTGTGGACCTGAAATTAATATAACATTGCATGTCAACTCTATTTCAATACTAGAGATTTTAAAAATGCATAAATAATAAAATAAATCGTCTCATGCTTCTGATCCTGGCCAATGTTTAAGGCTGCCTTTTTCTTCGAATGCATATTCCTGTGTGTAAGCAGGGTTTCCCCTTCAGCTGACTCCCCCAAATATCTTTCAGCTTCCAGTACTCCCTAACAGCCCTTTACAACCTGGGTCCACTTGTTTTGTAAGGCAACTACCTGGGCAGGATCCTTTTTAAAAGAACAACCCAATCTCAACTTCCACACCTGGTCCTTCAAATTTACAAGCACCCGACTGGCTTGAGGAAGACAGCTCCATCCCAGATGTGACTACTTTGCTGTAGAAACTATTGGCAGAGTCTCTGTAACCTCAACATGGCACATAACTTAAGCCCAGTGAGTTGCCCCTTAAGGTCCCCTTGCTGGGGGATTTGGGTGGCTCATTTGGTTAAGTGTCTGCCTTCAGCTCAGGTCATGATGCCGGGGTCCTGGGGTCCCGGCCCTGTAGGGCAGCCTGCTCAGAGGGGAGTCTGCTTCTCCCTTTCCCTCTGCCCCTCCCCCAGCTTGTGCAGGCGCAAGTTCTTTCTCTTGTCAAATATTAAATTAAATTAAATTAAATTAAATTAAATTAAATTAAATTAAATTAAATTAAAAAGACCCCTTGCAGGGCACCTGGGTGGCTCAGTGGGCTGAGCCTCTGCCCTCGGCTTGGGTCATGGTATCAGGGTCCTAGAATCAAGCCCCACATTGGGCCCTCTTCTCAGTGGGGAGGATGCTTCCCTCTCTCTGTCTCTGTCTGCCTCTCTGCCTGCTTGTGATCGCGCTCTCTCTGTTAAATAAATAAATAAAATCTTAAAAAAAAAAAAAGGCCCCCTTGCTAAATTTGATGTGAAGAAAGAACATGGCAGAAAGGTCCCCTGAAGCAGGCATCTCCAAGGAAATTCTCCTCTGTAATCTCCCCTTTCTCATTTTTTTTTTTAAGGTCTTTTACACTGTGATGTGTTGAGAAGTTCAAGAGTCAAATCATTGGTTTTCAGTCAAATCTTTTGAAATTTTTCATCTGGCTCATCATGTCCCTGGTATCCCAATGCCCCAGTCAAAATTTCCAAATTGTCACCTGTTTCACTTGCTGCTCGTTAATTCCCAGGCGGCCTGTTGTTCACTCACATGATGCTTGTGTTCTCTGAACTCTTCAGCATCTGTTCTCCCTTCTGATAAAGCTTTCCTATGCAGCCTTTCTGCACCAGTCTCAACTCGGGTCCACTTTCAAGGGTTTGCACAACTGCTGCCTCTTTATAAGCTTTCTCTGATTTTCTGGTCAAATGAATATTTCCCTTTTTGTTCTCAGGGCAATGGCACCTTTACTGCAGCTCTTATTGTAGCATATTTTGCATCAGACTACCAAACTACCATATTTCACAGATTCTGGATAAATAGTGGTTCACGCTTAAACATCTCTGAAATAGGCCTGCATCTTACAGTCAATGCAATGACCTAATCGCTTGGCGCGGTTTTGTTTTTCCACTTCTTTGTGTTATATAAGATGATGGTACATCTCACAACTGATAGCATCTTAGTAGTTTGCGAGCCCCCGGAGCTGAGAGATTTTGCCTCATTCCTCTCTCTATATCTTTCAGCGATCAATTCAGTGTCTTGCAGAAACTAGATGCTCAAAATACATGTGGTCTATAGAGTGGTGGGATACTGTGCTTTTCTTCAGTGTCCAAAACATTCCCAATTACAGTTTCATTCAAATTAAAAGAGATTTGATGGAACATTCATTACTTAAAAAGTAACATTTATTAGTCTATGTGTTGTGATTAGAGCTTTAATGTCATCAGGAAGAAGTTTAATCCAACTTCATTTTCACTTCATTAAAAACCTTGTAACAATGTTAATAAATTAGATCTCCAGAGTCATAAAAGTATATGTCATTGCCCCAATCTGCATGTATTTGACCCCCATTTGGATATTTAGCATAGTTTTAGATTTGGGAATATTCACCATTTATACAAAGTAATGTTTTCCGTGATTTTAATGAGGGCAAACGAAAGTATAAATTGTACAATTTTGGTCAGTCCTATAGTCAATGTCACTAATAAACTGGGGACGACGTTGTAGCAATTAAAGTTCATTTCTTTGCTTAAAATGAACACTTTCTATTGTAAGCTCATCACAGACTTACCTTTTTTACACAGAATTATAATTAGACATCATAAAGAAACTCAACTAGAATTATTATTTTAGGAAAAAAAGAGACTTAAGGGAACAAAATAAACCCAAACACATAGTGTTAGTAAGGCACAGTCGCGATGCATAAATGCCCTCCTATGCATAACATTTAATTACCAAGATTCTCAATTTAGAATCATTCAAGGCACAATATTTACTCACTTATAGGTGATTTCATTTGTTTATTGATGTGTACAGAGGCCTTAGAATAGAGAAGGGGAACAAACAAACAGATAAATAGTCTGGAGCAAAAGGCAACCTCATCAAAAAAAAAAAAAAAAAAAAGGGCAACCTAATGAATTCTCGAAGGCTCCCTTTCCTGGATGCCAACACGACAATACTTGGATTGGAAGAACTTATTTCATGCATACACTAAGTGAAAATCTTTTCATATGAAAAGAAAATCTATAGCTTTCTATCCATGTATTTATTCATTTCTTTCATTGACTTTGTTCTTGTATTTTTCTGAATTTCCTAAAGGAAAAAAAAAAGAATTGCTGGAATTCTGAGAGATTATGAGGTAATTCATCAAAAGATTGGTTTCTGTTTAAAAATTTTTATTTATTTTTGAAATTGAAATTCAATTAGTCAACATGTAGTACATCATTAGTGTCAGGTGTGGAGTCCAATAATTCACCAGCGGTATATACCACCCAGTGCTCGCCACATCTCATGCCCTCCTTAATGCCCATTACCCAGTTACCCCAAAAGATTGCTTTCAAGGATGAAATGTACTACCGAGAAAATTCATATTCTTTTATATTTTCTCATATGAGGCAAGTAAAAGCCCTTAGCCATGAATAATAATAGTTACATTTCATAAAATGCCAAGTATGCATATAAACTAGATATCATTGTTCACAATAAGTCTGAAAGTAGGTGTTATCGTTCCCATTTTAGATAAGTAAACACATTCAGAGAACTAACATGGTAAAGCCAAGATATGAATTTGGTTTCTCTGTCTCTAAAGGGCACATTCTGTCCCCTCCCCCCAACTCTATCCCACCACAGGTGTGAAATGTTGCTGTAACTCTATTTGCTTTAGATTAGAATTAGGTGAGTCTTAAATTTAATCTTAAGGTTATTGAAGCATCATTTTAGATCACATTACCTATTATCTGACAACCAGTATATGCTCTAAGTCAAATTTTTGATTTTTTTTAGAAAAGATTTTATTTATTTGAGAGAGAGATGGAGAAAAAACAAGCAGGGGGAGGGGCAGAGGGAGAGAGACAAGCAAACTTCCTGCTGAGCCCCAGTTGGGGGGCGGGAGGCTGTGTTTTTTTTATAGTGCTATGTTCTGGATTTCCTTAGAAATTCAGTATGATTGTCCCCTTCCAGAATAACTCAAATTGCATTTAAATGTTTGTAGTAGTTGGTCTTTCAAAAACCTTTCTCTGAACCTAAAACTCTCCATCAACTATAGATATAAATAATTGGCTGTGTCCCATGCTGTTTTGATTTATCCTTTCTCACACACTTATTTTTTTTAATTTTTTTTTTTTTTTTTTGAGAGAGAGAGAGAGACAGCCCACACTTTGGGCAGGGGGAAGGGGAGGAGCATAGAGAGACGGAAAGAGAATCTTAAGCAGGCTCCACTCCCAGCACCCCTGCATGGAGCCCAGTGTGGGACTTGATCTCAGCCCTGAGATGATGACCTGAGCCAAAATCAAGAGTCAGCCGCTTAACTAACTGAGCTACCCAGGTGCCCCACACTTACTTTTTAAAATGATTTCTTGTTCAATGACAAAATATTCTTTAACATAATGGTTGTCATTAAGAGGTAATTGTATAATTGCCCTCCGTTTAAAACAAATATACTCTACTCTTATTAAACAGTAATTATAAAAATTCAGATTCCTAATATTATTTTCTGCCAGACATTGTGTTTAGGAGTATGTAGGATTACTTTCCGGATCTTAAGCCTATTCTATTTCTAATAGCATAAGGACAGGTGTGGGGAAAAAGTAAAAATCCTCGGGCTTCCTTTCCTCCCTACTTGTATATTTACTTAACTCCTGTAAGCATTTTATAATTTTTAAAAACTTGGCCCTGAATGGAGACTCAGATATGTGAAATAGTAAGACCCAGACCTGAGGCGCTGCACCGCATTGCAAACAAGCAGCACCAGGACTGGGGCCATGGGGTCTAATTCACGTCCAGGACTTGAAGCCAGGACTCGGAGTGCAAAATGTAGCTCCTGAGGAGAAATAGGGATAGGAACTGGCCAGGATCAGATCCTCGAAATGGGAAGAACAGTCGAAAAAGTCCACGTTCTTTAGCGAGCATAAGATGAAAGAAGCCCGTGCCAGTGAGGAGATACTGCATAAAAGCTGGGAGGGGGACAGGTCAGATCAGGACAAATGATAAAGTTCATGTTAAGTTCTAGCCCTGGTTCTGCTACTTGGCAGCCGATCACACTGCTTCTGTTCACCTACCCAAGACAGGCAGCATCCCAACAAGTTCTGCAACAGAGTAAAGCAGATAAAAAAGCACACTCTAGGAGCAAAAACTAGGCTTTAATGTATTAAGTAGATCCTCCTGGACATCATCCTATCAGTTCTGCCTTGCTCGAGGATTTAGCTGTGCTGTTTCAGAAAAAAAACAGCCAGCGGAAGCAGGGATAAGAGAATTCCCCCGACCTGAAATGGGCCCTGAGACCCTGTATCCAAGTTTCTCTTTTTCTTTTCTTTCTTCTTTCTTCCTTCCTTCCTTCCTGCCTTCCTTCCTTCCTTTCTTTTCCTTCCTCCCTTCCTTCCTTCCTTCCTTCCTTTATTAAAGATTTTATTTATTTGAGAGAGAGAGAGAGAGAGAGGAGGCATACATGAGCAGGGGGAATGGCAGGCAGAGGGAGAGGAAAAAGCAGGGTTCCTGCTGAGCAGGGAGCCCGAAGCGGGGCTCAATCCCAGGACCCTGGGATCATGACCTGAGCCGAAGGCAGCCACCTAACTCACTGAGCCACCCAGGTGCCCTCCAAGTTTCATTAAGGAGCAAATCACCCAGTTTTAACCCCATATTCTCTGAAGCGCTAACATGAAGTTAGCATTTTTCACAGAAATGTGACTGAGTGTCCTACAATAAGAATTTAGCTTTTCTCTTTAAAAAAGCAAGCTAACAACTTCACATGTTTAAGGAAAAATGAGCATGAAGCTTCTGATCTGGAGTCTTACAGAACCAGAGTAAATATACTAGTCAACCAAATTTGTTAATATCTCTAACAGAACAATACATACTTGTCATCACTTTGCAACATAGTATCATTAAGTTATTCTAAGTTGATTTCACTTCTCTTCTATAACATTACTGATTTGATGGTGCCTCCTAGAATTGCCATAGTGAATAGGCTATCTGAGTCTTAAAAATAAACTCTTGTTGGCAAAGGTTTGTATCTGCAATTTGGGGTGAAATTTTGGCACATGGAAGATCAGCTCCTTAAATGATTTTATGTGTGCTTGTATGTATGATAAATTAGTTGTACAGAGTCTCACATAAAGAGAAAATAAAGCAAAAGCCGTAATCAGATCATGTTTTCTATCTCCAAATATGGCATCTTGGGATTTTTTTATCCTGCCACAAATTCATAACTAGACATGTTACCATCTTCCTTTCTTTGTACTGATATTTTCTCATAATTATTTGTGAATTCTTGTCATTAAAAATATATACACTTACACGCTGGACTTTCCTTTTAAAGATCACTTAAGGACTAAAATAAAATGTATCCTTATATTTAGCAAGCCCCTGCCTCACACTTGTATATTATAACTCTATTAGTGAGAATTATCAATCAAATGTAGGGACAGTCTAATATGGAAGTGGTAGCCAGTAAACTCATTTTATTATAATTGAAGTAGATACATGCATTAAATAATATTTGAGGGACAAAGGGGGCTTGTGTAAAATTGGTCGGGGCAGGCTGGCTTCCCAGAAGAAGTGACCCCCTACGAATCACCTAGACAACTGGTTACTGCCTGTCCCCAGGGCCACTCTTCATCACATCAGAAAGTGGTAGAACTTCCCCAAACAGAAATGTTGATGTGGCAAACCCTACAGCAACTCTGCCTGCTCATTCAGTTCCACTGTGCACCTGGGACCCACTCCCCCAATCTCACCAGGGTTGATGCTGGCACTCTCTCTCCCCCCAGGTGCACTCGCTTGCTGGTAGAGGAAGGCTGGAGCTCAGGTTCCTCCACACCATACTGCTATCACATCCCACCCCCCTCAGGCCATGCAACGGATGGATGCTTCCATAATTATGTTGCTTACAAGCCCCCATGACCTGAGGGACAAAGTACCTATTCCAGAGTTGGAAGTCTGGCTTGGCTAGACTTCTGGGTCTGCTCAAGAATGCGTGGACAGCCAGGATCCCACACACCTGCTGCTGTTTCTGTCTCCAAGTTTTTTCCCTAGAATGCTGCTCTGGCAGGTCTGGTGCATGTGTGCTGTCTAGCTCTGTGCTCTGTTGCCATGACAACAGTGACAATACCGGCTACTATGTAACAGTTATTTACTGGGCTAAAGACTGTTAGCCTTCAAAAAACCCAAAGAAGTAAGAAAATTATCTTCATTTTAGAGGTAGAAATTGAAGACAAAAGAGGCAAATTAATTTGCCCTCATCTACTTAGATAATAATTGATGAGGTCAGATTTTAAATTCAGATTGGTCTTTGCTTTGAAGCTTTTTAATATTACCTCAATTATTCAAACTGTTGAAATGGAGAAAACTTGGCCACTTTGTTAACTAAGTCCTAAGCCAAAGATCCATAAATCGCTGTTGCTAAAACATGAAGTTTATTACAATGGCTGAAACTTTACAGAGTTCTGGTAGAGGTTTGAGTGTTTAAACTTGTCTTAAATAGGGGTGCCTGGGTGGCTCAGTCGCTTAAGCAACTGCCTTCGGCTCAGATCATGATCCTGGAGTCCCAGGATCGAGGCCTGCATCGGGCTCCCAGCTCCATGGGGTGTCTGCTTCTCCCTCTGATCTTCTCCCCTCTCATGTTCTCTCTCTCTCTCTCTCAAATAAATAAATCTTTAAAAAAAAAAAAAAAAACTTGTCTTGAATAGCTAGAGAGAGGCAGGTGCCTGCCTCTAATATTTATTGGACAGGATCAAAAGAACGAATGGAGGATGATATAATATATGTCTAAATATTTGAAAGTTATGGATCAAGCTAATAATTCATAAGTAAACCATGTTCTGTCCTTCTAGTTTGATAAGTATACTTTAACAGAAATGATATCATTATTTATACATGTACTTCTTGCATACAGCTATGTTTTTCTATGACTGTAAACCAGCAAACTATCAAAAACAGCTTAATTCAATTATTGTGCTTGTCCACATGTTCTCTTTAGTCTGTTATACTCAAACAAATAATAAAATAAAAAGATATGTGATTCACTATGTATTGTATGCTGTTTGATGAAATTTATTTCCTTTTGCTTTCATTTCAGGAAAATCACCATTTAGATTGTTATAATCAATATTTTTACATAATTTAGGTTCTATTGACAACAATGATGGATTAGCCATTCTTTCTCAGGACATTGTAGCTCTTTGATCATTCATTTTAATTAACTTCCATCTAGAGAATCTTCATTTTCCTGAAGGAGTAGCACTCGGAATTTTTAATGACATTTTTAAAGCATTTCTTGTATTTGGAAATTAACCATGAATTTTACAAATCATTCTTAAATATTGTAATGAGGTCATATGTGATAAATTACTATCACAGAAATTACTGCAAAATATTTTAAATGTAGCATATAAATCATTATCACCTATATAACAATTTTATCTCCTCTTAAAGGAGGTATCCTTTAATTTTTCTGCTAATTTTTCTCCAGATCCTCTCTTTAGTTAACAATATACTTGATCTACAATATCTCAAATAGTCCCTATAGAAATTAGTTTGGGGATTATTTGTATGTGAATCTTCTCCTTCATAATCATACAAATATTTCCATGCCCTTCTTACATCTATACGTTTTCTACACATTTTAAAGAAATGTCATTCTTGTTGCATATTTTATTTGAAGTTTCTTAAAATTTAGGGAAAACACTTTCTTTTCTAAATTCAAAAAGTAATTCCTTTTAAAAATTGAAATATCTGGTTTTTAGTGTCCATTAATTGTGAATAGAACAAATTCAAAATTAATTTTATTATCCATGAAAGTCCATGATTCACTTTTTATTTGAGGATTTTTTGGGTTTTAGCTTAATTCTTCCAGTGTACCTTAACACTCCCTTTATATCTGAGAATTCTCATGAAGAAATCAGTAGGCAGGGAGACAAGGGAATCAACACTTAGACCTCACTCTCTTCCTTCTTTCCAATCACCTGCTCTGGCTCCTGTCGCCCAAACCCAAGGGAAGTCAGAAAGCCCATGTAGAAGCTATTAGTTGCAACCCAGAGCATTCAAATCCCTACCAAGGATTTGGTTGGTGTGCGTGTTCCCCAGTTGCTGCGGGTATTTCTGTTAAAGGCTTAACACCTACAACCTTCTCAAGAGGACTATCGTTGGGTGATTGAGGTCACATTTCCTGGAGGTGCCTGTGAGTTACATATCTTCTGTGACTGACAGGGAAGGTGTTACAAAAACCCTACTCCCCTGTCTAAAGTTGGAAGACTCTGTGTCACAATTTATATTCCAGAGCTCCCCATGGGATCATTCCAAAGCTACATTCCAAAGCTACATTTCACTTGAAACCATATTCTTCTGTAGTTCCTTCCCATTTCCTTCCCATTCTCCCTCACTCCGCCACTGATCTGTCCTGAGAGCACCCTCTTGATGCATTGTGTATACTCCAATCCCCATCTTAGTGTATGCATCTAGGGAACCTGCCTTAAGAAAGAACAACAGTGTGTTCAACGTAGTCATAAAGATCAGTCCTTGGAATAGAGAACAGAGTGAAGAAGGGTGGAGAGTAAACCTGAAAATATGCTAATGGGAGACTAGAATATTAGGCATCTGTAGGAGACATTGCTAGGTGCTCCCCCAAAATGCATTAGCCCAGTCTTTCTTATTAACAGATCCTACCTTCAAGAGTAAAAACAACTAAATTTCTCAATATCTCTTAAAGCTAGGGATGATTGTGTACCCTAGTTCAGACCAATGAGTTGTAGGCAAAGGTCTTAGGGGAGAGTCTCTCTTGCTAATCAAAAACCCAAAGCTACAGTAGGAGAAAGACATTTTGCCCTTTTCCTTTTCTTCTTCTTCATGCCAGGAGCATAGGTTCTGGAAGCCTGGAAGGGCAATAGCCATCTGGTGACCATGATCTGAAAAGTATGAGGACATAAGACAATAAATATGTTAGGATAACTTAGGAGTAAAGGACTCTGGGTCCTTGTTGTACCAGTCTGGACTGCCTACCCTTAGATTTCTGATTATGCAAGAAAAAGAAAACCTCCTCTTTTTAAATCATTCTTAGTCAGATATTCTGTCATTTGTGGCTGAACTCATTTGTGTTATTGCGACCATTAAAAGAATAAAATAAAGTTATACTAGAGACTCAGAGTTTTGTTTTCTCAGAGCAAAGCCCATCTATAACATAATACCTTTCCAAGTCTAGCCATTTAGTCTAGTTCATGACTTCTCCATCAAGTGGACTGAAAAATAAAGCCAAGCGTGCTGGCAAGACACATTGATGTTTTAGTCATGCACAGAGTCAGGATTCTGCAGCCAGAGACAAAATATCTGGAGAGCAAGGAGCCAATGCGGCATGCAGAACAATTTTAACAGGTGCAGGAAAATTAGCCAAATGGAAATAGGCTGAGGCCGAAGGTAATTCTCTGTGTCTTACCCAAATATGTGTCTGAGAATTATTGCCCAGTGTAAATGCTCATGGCTCTGGTTTCAAATCTTGCCCAAGAGGAGAAGTAAGTCTTGTCACAACAAAATATCCAAGTGCCTTTTGGGCAGATATCGTGCATATTTTCTAGGAGGAATAGTTTTCTGGGTCAAGTCACATTTGTCTTACATGGACACAGACACAAGTGCCTTATTTAAATAGCAAAGTACAATGTGATAAGTGCTAATACTTCTGACAAGTGTTAAAAAATTGAGAATCTATGTTTTTAAAGCCTTGAGGGTAACATCTCTTTGTCTTTGTGATATGTACATAATCTTATAGTCAAGCACCAGGGCAATAGCTCTGGGTCAGAATTGAATATTTTGGGGATAGGGGAATTATGAGAAGTAACTAAGGAACAGTAACCCAAACCGATTTATCACATCCTATATTCCAGTGCAAAAGAATTTCACATAATTCTCAGACAGAGACAATGAAATTCTATTTGGTCCAAAAAAAATGCTGTACAGGATATTTTTATGAGCCCTGTTAATATGTTAATAGAAGTGGACCATTAGGACACACACTACACACACACCTACACACACACCACACTGGTAATCATCCCTCTATAATCTTTTACTTATTTTATAGTTTGAACCAAATGTTCCCTCTGGCTTTGAATATGAGTCCCATACTTGGAAACCAAACTCAGCCAACATTTATATGAGAGAGAATCAACCCTAAATGATGTAAGAAACTTTATTCCCAGAGATCGTAATTCCTGGATGTAAAATACTATTCTGAGGAGAAAATTTAAACTCCATTCTTGCCAACTACAAAAACAATGAGTCTGACTACATTTGACTAGTGTGTGAATCAAAACACATTGGACTGGCACGTCAAATACAATAATGACCACATGGAGAAGCAATTTGTGGAGAAATACTCACTTTAGACAAGAAATGTTTGACCTCATTTTCGTACTCTCTAACACTCAAAAAAGTTTACATTCAAGGTGTAGATACAGTGAACCACAGAAGAGGATTCATCTTCGAGCTTGAGGGCAATGGCCTTATTCATCTCCCATTCATTCATCTATTCATTTGTCCATTCAAAACAGATAAAGACATTTAATGTGTGACCAGCTAAGTATAGGAATTCCAAGTTCAAAAGTGGAAAAATTCCTCATAGAGCTTCCAGCCAATTTAATAGCAGAGACAAACTATAAGGGAACAGTTACAATTATAAACACATGCACCCAGCAAGGACACACACCAAGGCTGTGGACATTCTACAACTCTAGAGGGAAATGGGGAAAAGAAGTGTTAAGAAAAGCTTCAGAGAACTATTTCGACAGATTATTAGGGAATCAGTGAGAATTTGTTGACTTGGTACCAAAAGTAAGAAGGAAATAGCGAATATAAAATGCATCACATAGAATAAAAATGGCCACAGGGACGATTGTAAGCCCATGTCTGTAAAGATAGAATGAAGCTTGATTATGAGAGCTCATGTTTGGCACATAAGGATTTGGATTTTAACAGGGTGATAGGGACCCACCGAAGGATTTTTAAGTGTGGAATGTTGAGTAGATGCCTATTTTAGAAACCTGATTTTGACAAATTTGGTTATATTGGAGGTGAGGGAGAGGAGAGACAGATATAACATGCAATACAAAGGGAATGGGGAAAAACTGGACTAAACAGTGATGTGGATAATAGGAGAGATAATACTGTGAGATGTTGAGATGTGGATATAGGTGAAAAAGAAAAGCTGAGAATCCTAGGTTTTTACTCTGGAGGGTTAGGTGATATGGCATTTAATAACATAGGACAGATATATGGAAAAGAATGGAGAAGATAGTTCAATTATGGCCACAAAGGACACCCTGGTAGAATTTTTTGTGGACATTTGGATATACGTATGAACTAGAAAAGAAAGATGAAAAATGGAAAGTCACTGGCAGTAAGAATAGAACTTAAACTAAAAGGACTAGACACCGTCTCTCACAGAATGCTATTGAAAAGAGAAGAGAATTAAGGATAGATTCTTAGGAAATATTCCATTTAAGCATC
Organism: Nasua narica; assembly: GCA_028533885.1. NCBI lineage: Eukaryota > Metazoa > Chordata > Mammalia > Carnivora > Procyonidae > Nasua > Nasua narica. The sequence continues at coordinate 56,405,911 of CM052800.1, read as the reverse complement.
GGACAAGAGATGAAAGGACGCTAATTTTAATATCAGCCATTACATCTGGCTTACTTGTGTGGATTTATTATTTGTTGGATTTTTTTGTGTGGATTTATTTCTTGTTGAATTTTTGTGTGTATTTTGTGTTTTGTTTTTGTGTGGATTTATTATTCGTTGTGTGGATTTATTATTTGTTGAATTTTTCAATCCAGATTCAATTCAATTGACCAGTAGGACAGAAAAAAAAGCCTAAAATAGAATAACATTTCAATAAGTTGCACTAAACATTTTTAGATGAGTCTCAATATGAACATATATTAAAATATTATGCATATTATTTTGCATTTGCATCAACAGTTCTAACAGTTTTGAAAGGAAAGAGAATCATCTACGCTGCAACTTTATGAAAATATCTTCAAAAAACTTCCCCAAAGTACTCAAAAACTATAATACAATGTTAAGCAATTCTTCAGAGTGTCCAGACCTTAGGTTATAAATTTGAAAATGAAAAGCTGGCAATATGCTTAGGGTAATATAAAGAACATGTAAATCTGTTTATGAAGAAACATCACATCTCTATGTATACTGGTTTCAATATTTACCACTGATTTAATAATCATACATTTTTAATTTTCAGGGAATCTTAAGGAAGATGAGATATTCAGAAACTGCAATCTTCCTATCTGGAGAATAACAAGAACAACAAAACAAAATGTCCCACCTATTAACTGAAAATGGAAATTTAACTGAAATCACTATTTCATATCTATGACACCAAGAAGTTTCACTTTAACTAAATTCACCTATTGGTCTAGAACAGTGTAGCTTATCATTGACAGATTGCAATAAACATATCTTCTGACAAGGCATTCTCTGAACCTTAACATTTGATAGTGTTTTCCAAGTATTTTTCTGCCCCCCAAAATAGTTTATAAGATCTTTTATAGATATCCATATAACACATTGCCTCATTTGGTACCCAAAACAACCTATAGCATAGGCAAAACTGATATAATTATTTCATTCTTAGAGATGAGGAAACCGAAAAATAATAATAAAGGTAATATTAGTTACAACTTTCCAAACTTAGCATGTTGCAATGTGCTATGTGCAATGAGCATTCCTTTCCTAAAGCTGTCTAATCTTCACAGACAACTAAGGAGTTAATACTAATTTTATTTTCAGTTTCCAGATGAAGAAACTGAGTATGAGAGAGGCTTGGGATCTTTTCCAAGGTCATATAGCTAATGGGTATTAGAAATGGGACCCATTTAGATCCATCAGATGCTAAATTTCACATTCTTAACCTTTGTTCTGTTTTCTGCATGTGAAATGGCTTTTGGAGAGTCCTTGTGGAGAAAGAGTAGATCAGGAGAAGGTAGAGAATCAGGACCGTAGCAATTGCGAATCACTTTGCGGCATATAGCTACTACATGCTAGAAGGGGGATTAAATCCAGGTTCATGCCTCCAAATCATGGGACCCTGAATCCAAATCTGCACAAAGTACCCTGAAGGCAGACATAGTTGACTAACATAGATGACCAAGTTCACAGTTACTCATAACTGCTTTAGATTTTAAATATTCCTGCCATTATGTTATCTATGCTCACACTCAGAGTGGTCAAATTTATTTAAAACTAACATAGACTCTGTATAACTTAAGAACAGTTGATAGACTGTCACAAGAATCTTAAACCTAGACAAATTTTGACAATATGATAATGCCTACTGAGTGCTTCCCATGTTCCAGGTACACTGAGCTATACTATTTATAAATATCACCTTATTTAAATCTTATGACCTGGTATCACATGATAAGTTTATTTTTTATATATTTAAATTTCAAAAGGCATCAGGTTTTCAAGGGACCCCACATCCAGGAAATGAAATAGAGTTTCAAGTGTTAAAAAAAAAAATCTAAGAACTATCTAGAAGCAATAGATGGATTTTTCCAAGAGGCTTGCTGAGTCTAAACTGCTGCATGATGAAAATGTGCTCTTATCACTCCTCAATGCAGAAGGTGACCAACACTGTAACATGCTCAGCCGAATGGCTCAGTGCAGCCCTTTTCTGGCCAGGATGCATTTTATCCCTGCGCTGGCTGTGTTGTTCTTTTTTTTTTTTTTTTTAAAGACTTTGTTTATCCATTTTAACAGAGAGAGAACACAAGCAGGCAGAGAGGCAGGCAGAGACAGAGAGAAGAGCAGGCTCCCCGCCGAGCAAGGAGCCCGATGCGGGACTCGATCCCAGGACGCCGGGATCATGACCCGAGCCAAAGGCAGCTGCTCAACCAACTGAGCCACCCAGGCGTCCGGCTGGCTGTGTTCTTAAACCAGAACTACATTTTCAGTCCAGTGAACCCCTGAAATAGTGTGCTTTCAGGGTAGTCGGCTAGTTATAAGGTCTGGAGAAACTTGTATTTTGAAAAATATTGCAAAACAGTGCCATTATGAAGAAGAAAGAGAAGACATTAAAACTCTGTCTTATCACAAGACATAAAGTACTCAAAAAGTACAGCGTAACTGTCTATTTTTATTCAGTAGACAACTGCACATAGGAAAGAATCCGTTTGCTCACCTAGTGGTTATATATGAGGAGGAGCAACAGCTTCCAAATTAAAATAAGACTGTTCTTTTGGTGAGTGTACATGAGCATAATATCCCATGGAATTTTTTCCCCAGACAGTTAAATTAACTCATTGGAAATGTAGCATACTAAATGATGCCTTCCAAGAAGTAACATGCAATCATTTCTTTTTCAGGCTTGATTAAATTCCCTCTGCCTGTACAAATTTTATATCTGTGCCCAAATTTTATGTATCCATTTCTGATGATTGAACAGAGCACAGACTCTGCCCGATCCATCCCCGGTATTCAATAAACCCAAGTAAACAGCAGAAGAAACAGTTTTCTTCTTGTTCTAGGGAACTGCATGGCTCCAAGGGTATAACAAATATGTACCATGTCTGGGGTCATGCTCTAAGGGAGACAATATGCATAGGTTATTGGAACGTGCCCACGTCCCAAAAATTGTACAACAGGATCTTGTCCTCATCTGGCAGCGGAAGAGCCATCTAACTGAAGTACGTCTTTGTTGGAAGTGAATGCAGAACTGCCTTAACTGAGCAGAATACCTTGCACTGGTCAGACTTGGCATACATGGGATTCCCACGTGGAGTGGGAGACTGCAGCAGAATCCCAAAGCAGAGTCCAGTAAGCAAGTCAGATCGAAAGGTAGATTCCAGGGAGTGGCAGAATCAACAACGTCAGAAGCATTTTTGAGTCCAAGTCCCTATTTACTCCGTCAGCAAGGTGGACGGCTATGAAGCTATGAAGCTATGACGGCTATGAGGACGGGACTGCAGCCTTTGCTGCTGCAGCCTTGCCTATCCTACTTACGTGGCCATTTCCCTAGTCACTGCGCAGACTACCCCTCACCCACGTGGGGAAGGGGATGGGGGGGCCAGGGAGTGCTGCCAGGGCTTTGTTGAGTGATCAGACAAGTGACAAAAAGAAACCAAATGTGAAAATCCACAACACTCGGTAGAGTTGACTATCATGTGCTCCTTTAGTTTGAAAGCTTTACAAGCTATATAGCAGGTTTAAGTAAATTATTTCGTTGTTTTATAAATCAAATCTATATTTATTTTATTCAGATATATGGAATGTGAAATACTTAGGTATGTGCAAGATATGAGAAAAAAGCCACCAAAAACTTTTTTTCAGGGCTTCTGGGTGGCTCAGTCAGTTAAGCGGCTGCCTTTGGCTGGGTCAGGATCCCAAGGTCAGGGGATCCAGTCCCACATCTAGCTCCCTGCTCAGCTAGAAGCCTGCTTCTCCGGCTCCCTCTGCCCCTCCCCGCCCTCCCCCTCATGCTGATATACTTGCACATGCTCTCTTTCTCAAATAAATTAAAAATCTTCCAAAAAATGTTTTTCTATGTTAAAGATAATCAAAATCAAGGTCAGAAATTAACAGAGTATCTGAACTCATTATAGTTTAATACCCAGAAGCAAAGATTGTGATTTAAAAAAAACACAAAACAACAGAGTTAATTTTAAATGAACCTATGCAAGCAGTACTACTTGATCATTGGATTCCATAAGACATCCCCCAGTGTCTTTCTAATGATGTTCAAGTCTTCTGCTTAACTTTTTTTTCTCTTTTTTTTTCTCTCCTTAACTTTGAATAAGACTTGTCATTTGCAAATAAAAGAATACCAACTAGCAAACTGGAATAAGGACATTTACCTTTGGTTCTAATATGGTTTGCATTCTTTTTTGAAAAGGGACTGGCATACCGTAGGCGGTCCATAGATGGTAGCTGTTATTAGCAGGGTGAATTGACTCTCTTGGATTGACCTGGCTTATCTTTTTGTATTTTAGGCTCAGTGAAAGAAAGGCGAAGGCTATTTAGTGTTGGAACCATGGAGGGAATGATGGATCGATGGGAGAGGAAGGGGGCATCGGTGTGGAAGCAAAATCAATGCTAGTGGTCAAAAGGTGACAGATACTACAGCTACATCACGCTCACGTCTCACTCAGTTATTTCGCCATGGTAACTCCAGATGTAGCTCTTTAACAACACACAGCGCCAAGCTGAGCGTTTACCTCGAAGAAAAAATCTTGATTTTTTTATGGGCTTCTTTTTCAGTTCCTAAAGAAAGCAAATGAAATTTCCAAGTCAATTTCCAAGAAACATGTCAATTCTTTGTTAAGGGGCAGATGATAGCACTCTAACAATCAAAAATCTAGTAATCACATGGGGGTCAGGAAGACTGTCCCATAATATTATTAGGCTAGTCATGTTGAAAACAACTGAAAAGGATTTCTTTTTTTTTTTTTATAAAGGTTTTATTTATTTATTTGACAGAGAGAGAAGGGATCACAAGTAGACAGAGAAGCAGAAGCAGGCTCCCTGTTGAGCAGAGAGCCCGATGCAGGGCTCAATCCCAGGACCCTGAGATCATGAGCCGGGCCGAAGGCAGAGGCTTTAAGCCACTAAGCCACCCAGACACTCCCTGAAAAGGATTTCTCATTATATTTTATTTTCTTCCGCTGATTTAAATGATTGAAGTCTTGAAATGTAATTATTTTGTTAAAAATCAGATATCTAAACACACACAAAAATGACCTAAACACAAAAATACTATAGGTCTTAGTATATATAGGCTAAACAGAGTAAAGGTATTTAAAAATGCATAGTAACATATAGTTCATTTAAATATGCTCATATGAATTAATTTGTCAACCTTAAAATTGTCGTTTTTTCTCTGTTTGAGAAAAATGTTAAAAATAAAAAATACATCCATCAGGGGAAAATAATACATGGGAAACCAAATAGACAAATGCTTTTGTGATTCCGCCACAGGTTTTCATTAGAGTGGTGGAGAACTTTGTAGTTTAATTATGTTATAGCCATAGCACCTTTATATTAAAGGGTTGAAGAATGGATGTAGATAGACTTTTAAATAAATGGGAGGATTTTACCTTAAATAGGAAGAATTATATGTACTTGCATGCATATGATAGCTGGAATCTCCAGTTCCTTAAAAAAGAACAACTCCTCAGGGGCGCCTGGGTGGCTCGGTTGGTTAAGGGACTGCCTTCAGCTCAGATCCCAGGATCGAGTCCCATATCGGGCTCCCAGCTCTGCGGGAAGTCTGCTTCTCCCTCTGACCTTCTCCCCTCTCATTCTCTCTCTCTCTCTCAAATAAATAAAATCTTTAAAAAAAAAAAAAAAGAACAACTCCTCTTATGATTTGTAAAAGAAATCAGCAAAATGTCTGGCTTTTTGGAGGATTCACAAGCAAGGAGGGAAAAGCAACCCTTAACAGTTTACATCTAGTACAGTTTCTAATCAGTAGAGGGCTCCCTCGTCTGTACAAGACCTGCATCACAAATGCACAGTCTGTACATGTAGCCAGTCACACCCCGTGCACACACATGCACACACACACACTCTTACATACACCAGCTAGATTAATAAAGCTGTCATTTTTCATTGTTTTCAAATCACCTTTAATATCAGTTGATTTTAAAGCTCAGGGAAATGAATGCATAGGCAACACCCACTGGCAATATGTTAGAACATTCTCTACCTAAAAATACTGATAGGTGTTTACAAGTTTCCTTCATTTCACTGTGACATTCCTCAGCTCTGATGTGCATTTGGCTGCTTTCCTGAATTCACACATCTCTATGTTTGCTCATGTGCTTGTGCATTTTGCAGAAGTGTCACTACCCAAGCTTTGCAAAATAACAAACTAAATCTTCTAAGTGATGCTGTTGAGGCTGTGTCTTTATTATGCCCTCCAAAACTTGAGAGTACAAAAAAAAAAAAAAAATCCAACCAGTTATGTTTGCTTTTGAAGGAAGTCACTGAACCCAGCTGTATTTTTCTCCTGTTGAAAAATTGATGAAGACGTCCTAACTGGGTTGACTTTTATTTAGGAGGGGTTCTTTGTTTTGCTTTGTTTTGTTTTGTTTTTTCCCCTCTCCTTGGCCTGTGGGCTAGCTACTCACTGATCCACAATGAAAATGCCAAAACTATGAAAACCCCACTGGGGCAGAAATTTGTAACAGAAAGGGAATTTCTGGCTGTGCAAAGCAGGGCTGGAATAACCTCAGGCGGTACCCCCAGGCCGGTTTTCATGATATAGTTAAAAACTAGCTGGGCTGCCAACAGAATCAACTGTGTAAACATCTTGCTGATTGTTTGCTGTAGAGGCCCGACAGAAGCTTAAAAACATTAGTTTGCATGGGCCACTGGTGGAACCCACTTATATCCAGCTGATCCTAGGTTATTACTCAGATATTTGCTCAGCAACCAAATCCAAGAATTCATCCGGATGCTCTCAAAAGAGGTAAGAGCCTGTGTTTTTCCTTACTTCGTAAACCACCAGGCCTGTGAAACTTTTCCTGTTCTCATTTCACTCAGGATAAAATTGATTGCTGCTCCCTCCTCTGTGCCCCCACTAGGCTATTTACCTCTGTGATCATATCACTTGCTTCTTCTGGTCTTACCTATTTCCATTAGCTACTCCATCATGGAGTTGAAAATGGGGCCATTTTGATGGTAATAGGCTGCCTCTTGTCCTCTATCCCACTTACTCTTTGCCAAAGTCAAACCCGTGAAATGCCTCATCTCATCACCTAAATATTTTTGGGCATATCCAGAAGATGTCTGTCTCACCTTTGAATGAAAGAAGTCAGTCAGCTCTCAGAGAGTAACCGCTGAATACATCGCCACTTCGGTTCAGGACAAGGAAGCTTGTCTATGCCACAGGTCTGAACCTTGTTTCACAATCCAAAGCATTACCAGTAAAGCTGACATTTTGATCTCCTCTCCCAATCCTGTTTTACTCTCTCAATTGGTTATAAAATTGGAGTGGAAGGAAGAAACGTGTTCAATTCTAACCATCTCCCCTCCTCAGTCTCAGCAGCTATGCAATATTACCCTCATGGAGAAACCAAAGTTCAGAGAGGTTAAGCAACATTGAAATCATCCGTTAGTAGGTGTCAGTCTCAGAATTCCAACCCAGATCTTTCTAATTCCAGAATCCCATGCCTGTTTCACAGCTCCTGTAAGATCAGGTAAGATGTTTACCCTCCCATAGCCAAGGGCTCATCTTCAGATTATTAGACCTCTGCCTACAAAACATGAGGTGCAAATACAATGGCTTCATAGACTGAGATGAGGCCAGTCTCAATACATCATTCTAAACCAAGCCCAACCCCTTTGTTTGGCATTCAAAGTCACCCACTTTTCATGACAACAACTCCCCACTGCTGATGCCTATGTTCTGAAGTATGCTTCAGTCCACTCAGTAAGGCATTTCCAGCCCTTCCTCTGAGCCTTTGCTCATGCTAGTCCTCTCAATCTTCCTTTATTCTCACTTCTCCTGACTCACCTCGTTCTTGATCATAATTTAGGATCTTGGTCTTGAACTCTTTCTCCACTTATCTTGGACTTTCTCTGCTTTCTTTGAACAATTACTGTTGTAAATTACATTTTGCATGTATATGCACTCTCATATTGTTGCAGAGTTTTGCAAATGCATATGCCATTTCACATGTCTGGATACTAAGTTCTGGAGATCATTAACGGTCTTCACTGCATTTGTATATATTAAGTAGTTTGTTTATATTAGCTATAGGTGGCATATCTCATCACTTACAGATGGTTTTCACTGTATTGACAGGTAAATCACCCTTTCCCACTTCAACTACTCCAGCTCTAGTAATCATCTACTTAAAAACAATGTCTCATATATCGTTGCCATTTTCTTTTTTAAATAAAAAGTTAAAGGTTTTTTTTTCTAAATATTTGATCTTGAGGTGGGAAAGAGGAGGACGAGGAGAAAATAGATAATATTTAAACATTTTTTAGAGTTTTTTTAACTTCAGAAAATGTTTTAATGTAAAATTTTGATGCGTGTGTCAAAGTAAAGTTCTTTTGATCAAGATGAAAAATATTGAGATTGGGTTGATTTAAGCTAACAATGAACATACATATTTCCATTGACTACCAAGGAATAGTAACATTATGTGTATATAATTACATAACCATAGGTAGATGCCAATCCATGATTATGAATTCTTTAGTAAAATTATAAATATCAAAATACTTTGCAGAGTATTATATAACTGATTATATCAGCAAGCATAGCAGTAAATAAATTTGGCAGTAATATTTAAAAAAATAAAAAATATTTAAATAAAATCTGGTGGTAAATATTTAAATTTTTAGAATAGCTTAAGTTTCCCTTCGTAGTCATCATTTTAAAAATCTTTCTATAACTTAGAGAAGAATGATAAATTATACTGAGTGGAAATAGAGGGAAGAATAAGAATTTCTGATTCTAAAAGGGTTGGTAAATAATGTCATCTCTTAGGGAACCTGAATGGTTGGTAATTAGACTCTAAAGCATTAGGTTGTGGAAGATTCTGGGGTTAGAGCCAGGCTCCATCAGGTCATGATTGATTAGTAATGTCTGCCATAAATGAGGAACTGTAAGGGAGAGTACATGTGTCATATAGTTCTCTCCCTTATATAAAAGGACCCACACACAGTCCCATTGGTGAGATTTTGTTATTTTTGGTTCTTCTTTGGGGTCCATGATAGGTTCATTCTCATTAATGTTGACTTCATAATGCAATATGAGAGCATGAAGTAAAGATGTATAAAACTCTCAGTGTTTTGGAATATGCTCATATTGTGACATAATAGTAGTAGATTGCTGGCAGTGTTGCGGAAATAAACCAGATCTCCAAATGGTGGGGCAAGGAATGAGGGAGAAGGTGTTTGCTTTCCATGGCATAAATATGTCTACCACAACTGATTTCAAGTTACCAATGTGAAGCTGGGAAAGAATGTGCACAATCCAAGCTAGTATGAGAGGCTGCAGCATACCACTGATTATAGATAGACTTCTAGGATTGAGAGTGTTGAGTAAATGCTGGGCCATAGAATAGAGGATAGGCACAATGACTCAGGGAAAGGCCAGGAGTCCATAAGTAATCAACTGTTTGCAAATGGACAACAGTATCAGTTATAAATCAGAACTGAAGCCAACATTGTGAAGTATGACAACACAAGAATCAGTTTCAGGGCCATCCTTCACAAAAATACAATGTACCTTATGGATTGACATGATGTTCAAATGTTCCAGGGCTATATGCTAAAGCAGCATAGTGTATCAGTGAAGTATATGGCTTTTGGAGACAGACCCCTTGGAGTTGAATCCTAGTTATGACATATATTAACTCTCTAATGTTGAGAAATTAACTTATCCATTTTGTGCCACAGTTTCCCCGTCTTTTAAACTAGAGATATTAATAGTATCTATTCCATGGGAGTCATATTTAAGATGATATTAGTAATTGTAAAGTACACAGAATAATATCTGTATCTGGTGGACTGAAAATACCATTTACCTGTTTGTAAAATGAAGGCGCATAAAATCTACTTTTGAAACTTTTATTGAGACATCATTATCTGTATATAACTTGCCTTTGAATTTAGGACAGAGAAACAGGATTGTCATCCTAAAAATGTCCCTTGGGGTAACTGATTAACTCACATTCATAAACATAACTTTATATTATCCCAATATGTCTTTTATATTATCCCAATAATTTGGGAAGATATCTGGGAATAATGATCATAGTAACAAACATACAGCAATTTTCTAAAGTTCTTTTATAGTTATTTAGAATTTTATGGCAAATTCAGTTACAAGGCCTAAATTTACTTAACGCTTTTATTCCTACAAACAAACTCCATTTTAAATTGTGAATGGGAACTTATTTTTAATATTAATTACATTAATGAATTTCATGATATCAAAATTTATAGCTTTTAAATCTAAAATATCATTATGAATATAATAAAGGACACTTTTTTCCCTATTAGAAATCTAAAAACCTTCCATTTTCCAAATATAAACTCATGAAAAGAAAAGAATTCTGGTAGTGGTCAAGTTCATTATCCCTTTTTTTACCTAAGCACTAGATTTCTAAACTCCTAAGTCAATGTAAATTCTACATTTAGTCAAGTTTTTAACTAAAACAAGTTAAAATAAAGGAGAAAGAACCTTTCCTGCCAGTTCTATTCAGTAGCATGTTAATCAGATTGCAGTAATAAGTATGAAACAATGCATGCAATTAGCAGTGGTTAATTTGAAACTACTTCATGTCAGTTTCTTTCAGAGCAATACGTTAGTAGAGTAATTATTTATTACCCTGAGGACATGATCAATGATATCCCTCCATAATAATGTCTGCAAAGAGAGTAGCATCTTCATCTGCATAAAAAGGAAGCCATATAAACTGGTATTTTTTCAGCTAAATAAAAGCAGAAAACTGTTTCTAAGCTGTTTCCAACTATTTCATTAGTAATGATAGATAAGCAAACCATTTGTTACACTTCAATATTTTTATGGTAACATAATGCTGAGGGAAAAAAAAAACCAACGAGCATTAGTGATTTAAATCCACAAAGCCTATCTTTATTGAGAAAGGGAAAAATGACCCATTTCTAAATGTCATTACAGTCATTAATGTGTATGGGCTAGGCTCTTCCACACACACAATAATTCACTAGTCCCTTAGCTGGAGCTTGGGGACAGAATTTATGGGAAGCCCTGAGTGATAACACATGGTCTACACAGCTGAGCCATGGTTGTCCAAAGGCACGGAAGAGATGCCAGGTTAACCAGGTGGCTGCAATTAGATGGTGCATTTGAATAATTGGGAAGGTTGTATTAGAGGCTACCATTTTGGCTTCCTGACTTCAGGTATACTGGACAAGAGATCCATTCATCTTTATATTTAATTACCTCCTTGTATAAGATATCATTCTGAGAAGGACCGGAAACAAATTCACCTTTGGAAGTAGGTAGCCTAGAAATGAAGGGGAGGAAACTAGAGAATGGAGTGGGCTAGAAAGGACAACACCAGAAGGTGGACCAAGCAGAAATGGTTAGAATGATGTACAGATCTTAAAAAGGGCCTTTGCATTACAAAATTCCAGGAGGCTCCATTCACTGGGAGAATGGCACTACCAGGAGTTGGGCAGTTGATAGCCTGCACAGCTACATGTGGGGGACCCAATCTGAGATGACAATTTGGGAGAGAGGAATAATTTATATAGAATAGGTACATATGTTTAGCAAGATATCTGAGGGAAACACTGAAGTCAAAATCCAGAGTAAGGATCAAATGGAAGACATGGGTAGGTTTTGGAATTCGGGTGAGGCAAGGGTCTACATATGTTATTCAACTGATGTCAGAAGTTGGCTATCTGAAGGGGGGTGGTAGCTCCAATAGCATCAAAGATCAAGCCAAACTAATAACATTACAAGATATGTACCTTACTATTTAGTATAAGCATAATGTGTAGATGAAAGAGTATGACTTTTTCAGTGTATAAAATGGAAATAATAACTTAATAATAAAGTAAAAATATTTTACTTTTAAGGGGATTTTATGTTTTCTGTAAGAATTATGTGGGTGGTGGACTTCTATGTTGTAACTGCCCAGGCCTTTTCCTTGTTTGGGAACAGCATTCCCTTTTTTTGAGAACTGTGCTCCTTCTACTCCATATTGCAATTCTGCTGGGTGGTGTCATCTTATGTATGACTCAGGTAACTTAACCATATTTTATCAGTCTGAGTATGGGAGTTACATGCCCTGGTAGGCCAGTTTGAGTTCTTTTTTGTAATGTTTTGCATTCATATCAGAAAAGACAGTAACATCTGGTGTGGTATCCATGATAATGTGAAGCTAAGATCTGTCAGCTGCCATGTTCCCACCATATGGAGAAGTTGGTCCACAGGAGGACAAAATAGAACTGGCACACAGAGAAGAGAGAGAGAGGTCTTGATGGCATTCAGGTCCCTGTGTTATTGCTCCTGAGAACCAGTTGAATCTTTGCTCTTCCTGTAGTATATTTAGTCAACTATTCCTTCAATATCATTATACAGTCCAGTTTTCTTCCAACAAATTCCTTTCTTGTCTTTAAGCTAGTTTGAAGCAGTCCTCTGACCAAAGCAGAATGTAGTGAACTTGACTTAGCACTAAACACACAGTAGGTTTAAAAAAAAAAAAAAAAAAAAAACAAGTAGGGAGAAAAAGCACCACCCATTGAACATAAAATCCTATTGAGCTTATAGTTCTTCGTAGATGAGTACTTAATTGCCTTTAAATTGTTTCAGGTATATTAGTTGTGCCTTCTAAATACTTTTTGACTCTTTGAAATAAGGTAATACATGTTGTATATATGAGCATCTCTAACAATATCTGCTATGGTTCCAGGTTAAAAATTGTAACCCCAAATGTATTTACTGGCTAACTGATCAAATAATCTGCTTTTGACATTCATTTTTAACTTTTTCAGGGCTCTGGGTTACCACGTAGTGCACTCAGAGTAATGACTTATAGTAGTTTGCCAATGATAGACAAGATTTAAGGTACCTCTGGGGAGTCATTACCAGTTTTTCCATCAGATTGGGCACAATATTGGTATCATTTCATGTGTTACTAATTTGCCAAGAACAGTTTCACTTCAAGAAAACCTAAAGTGGAATTTAGGCATGTTCTTAGTTTATCCACCAATCAATCAACTTAATAAAACCTAGAGGAATAGTCAAATCCTAGACATCTAAGCAGAAAAGTCCTGAAAGTCAAGTGGTTGAGATCTTTTAGATTTCTTATCTAGTAAATGACATAAGTACAGTTAGCAGCAATAGAGAAATGTTTCCTATTTGATTTTATTAACTGATTGATATGAATTAATGCATTAGGATATTTGATTGTGTCATAAAATGTGTATATGAGCATCATGATTCAATTTAATGTACCTATTACTGGTTGATGTGCCATTATATTAGGCTAAATTAAAAGAATTTTATGGAAAAAAAATTACAATTAAAGACTCAAAATTGATTGCATTCATAACTTAAAAGAAGATACTCTGTTCCATTAATATTTTGAATAATTATAATAATATATCGGAAAACAATGTGGGAAACTCAGGAGGTAGACAAAGTAAAACAAAGATAAATAGATTAAAAAGTAAAAAAATAGAGTCCGCTTTCTGTACTAAATTCAATATTTTCTCTTTAGCCCAACTTTTTAAAAACTGAAAAAGCAACTAAAGTTACAGAGTTAACAGCTTATCTCAGCAAGTAAGTTTTAGGTCACATTGTCATAAACGAGATGAATTTTCTTTCTTTCATCCTCCGAATTACAAAATAAATTATTTCCAAATAAAGCATTTTAATTTTTTTAAATGATGTTTTCATAGATAATAAGTTGACACTTTGAACAGACCATATCAATCCTCATAATGCAATATGTACTTTCTGAGTGGGGACCAACCAGCAGCTTGACCAAGATTAAGAGTTTTTTGGGGGCATGGGACATTCAGTGCCAAAATAGGACAGTCCCCTGATTGCTCATCCTGTATGTGCAAATTATTCAGCTTTAGGTAAAAACTTAAATATCCAGAAACTGATTTGGAAAATGTTGTGATTTACTCCTAAAGACTTAAGTATGTTTCTCTCTCCTTATAAGTAAATGAAAGATGATTATAAATAGATGAAACATGATTCAATAGGGAAACATGGCACGGATATATTGGAGCTTTTCTAAGAATTCTTGTTTCTCTTAATCCTATGGAACAAAGAAGGATTTCTGGTCAGGAAACATTCTACCTTTCTTACAGGGAGTATGGACCAAGGACCAACAGTATCAACATCACCCAGGATCTTGTTCGAAGGTCATAATAATAAAAACAAACCTACTTGTCAAAATATGCAGTATTAACAAACTCTGAGGCATGTCATATGCACACAAAAGTTTGAAAAACTCTTTTGCAAGAATTTTCTAAATGGACTCTAATTTTTCTCTATTATCAGCTTACTTCTGAATTCCTGTCTAGTCCACTACAAAGCTAGTGCAGCCTCATTAGCTCAGCTGTAATTAATTTGGGATTGGTAATCTTCTGACCTGGGTTGTACTGACACTTTTGCCTTATAACCTATGCCCTACATTCGAAGAAGAGGTCTCTGGCAAGAGGGCATCCTAACCAATTGAGGAAAGCCAACTCTTTTTAACATGTAACAAATTAATTTTTCATAAAGTAATGGATGCTATCTGTACATTAAAGTAACCTGCCTGTCTAGCAGGACCTTTACTTGGAAAGTTTTTGTTTGCAGACAATTCCAACTAGTGAAAAAGGGGAAGCTGCGTGGGAATTGAATGAAATTTACACAGATTTCCCTCAGCCCAATTTTAAGTTTTATTGAATATTTTACCAAATTCTTGTCTAAACTCATTTTCCATACTTTCTTCATACATTAAACTGCAAAATTGAATGTAATCCTTCGAACCAGCTCTGCTTTTGGATGTCTCCTTGCTTTGCCATTTTCTTAAGCTTGGAAACCCTCTCACCACCACCCTCAACTCCCAAACTATTGTCAGACTGGAAAGTTCACACTCACGCTTCAAATTATCACTGTAAATACTATGCCTTATAACTGATCATCATATTTAGGTTTTTGTATAGCTCCCTCCTCCACTAGCTTTAAACAATTATTATATTGAAGTATTACAGTTTTAGTATAGGAGGTCCTCCAACTGGAAAAATTGAGACTTAGAGGTAAGATTACCTTTGTATGGTTAATAACTAACTCAGATGAGGGCTTAATAGATATTTGTTGAATGAATGAATGAATGAATGCATGTGTAACTGAGTAAATAAGTGAATAAATTTTAAATGATGAAATCTCACTGAGAATGAACATTTTGAATGTTCTTACATACCTTTTTCAATGAATTCTGACAGCCCCAAAAGAACCAGAAGAGAGAAGGGTAGGGATATTGATACCTGTGTCTACAAACTTGATGTAGACCCATCGTTTCAGTACATATAACACATCTTATTTTTGAGGCTGAAATTGAGTTAAATTGATGCTCCTTGTACTGTTGCATCAAAGTTTCCTTTGTTTAAAGTCAGCCCATTTCTGTACCACGATACAGGCTGTTATATGGTTTGTTCCAATTTCCACTTGTCCTCATCAGTGACAATATGGCACACACGGGCCTGTATTTCTCATCACATTTCAAGTAAATATGTATTTAATCTTCTAACGGGTTACATTGTTACCTGATTGAAGACTGAAGCTTGAGATTTGTTAACACTGGGGAAAATGCCTTTTAAGGTTTATAAACAGTTATAAACTTTGAAGATGGAGACTGGGATTTAACTTCAGAGAAAATTACACTTTAGGAGAAAATAACTTTATCATAAATTGTTAAATGTGAATTCAAATCAAGTGCTTGCTCTTATTTTTTGGAGAAGACCTAGAAGTAGTAATTTTGAAGTAACCAAAATGTCCCATTCCAGGTCAAGAAGTGTAGTAGTGTTTTCAATAACAGTACAAATCCAGTATATTTAAGTGTACTTACACCATTGTGGATTTTGGAGCAGGGTTTGTATCTCAAATGCCTTCAGAGGGAAGGTGGATAAATAAATGGGTGAAGTAGGCTGGGTAGTGCCTAGAGTAATCCAAAAGTTCATGTTCATATTAGAAGGGTACTTTTTACTCTGCCTCAAAGATTATGACCCTGCAGAAATATAACTTTAGGGTTATATGTTTTAATTTTTCAAAAGAAGCTAATATTCTAGATATTTATATGAAATATCCAATTGTTTAAATGTTGGTAAGTAATTCAGATTTTTATTTTTATTTTTATTTTATTTTTTAAAGATTTTATTTATTTATTTGACACAGAGAAAGAGAGATCACAAGCAGACAGAGAGGAAGACAGAGGGAGAGGAGGAAGCAGGCTCCCTGCTGAGCAGAGAGCCTGATCCAGAGCTCAATCCCAGGACCCTGAGATCATGACCTGAGCCAAAGGCAGAGGCTTTAACCCACTGAGCCACCCAAGCACCCCAATAATTCAGATTTTTATAAAACATTATGAGTTAAATGAAATATGTCTACAGAGTGGATATGGTCCATGAACCAACACTTTATAACCTCTGTTTCA
This sequence comes from Nasua narica, assembly GCA_028533885.1. NCBI lineage: Eukaryota > Metazoa > Chordata > Mammalia > Carnivora > Procyonidae > Nasua > Nasua narica. The sequence goes on along the minus strand of CM052800.1, from coordinate 56,389,370 downwards.
GAGAAGTATTTCTCTTCCAAATCTAAATTTAGCCTGCTCTGTCTCCATAAGTGATAGGATGCTATTACACAGTGGAATGTGTTCTGTGAGCAGGTCTTTTCAAGGTGCAATGCTTAGACAGAAGTACTGCAGAAAGTTCACAGACTCTGGAAAGGAACAGGACAAGGCTCCATGCAATGCAATCTGGAGTGAATTGTCAGTGAGTCATGCAGAGTGTTGGTATGCTACTTACAGCAGTTAGTTAGAAATAAGTAATCCAGACTTTGAAAAGTATATCGTGGGACCATAGTGATGTTTTCTTGGGAGTATCAACATCTATATGGGTACTTCCCCAGCAGAGAAAAGTTGTTGTAAATGCGGCCACTTTTAAAGGTGATGAAAAGGTCTCTGTGTTATATTTCAAATTCATCATCCCTGAGTCTTATTTAAAGTTACAGCCTGGTCTCTTCTGTGTCATGGGGAAATTAAAATGTGCCTGCACCATATTTTGGAAAGAATAATTAACGAAAATGTAGTGTCCTCTCCCTAAAGCCATTCTGGGAATTTCAGCAAATGGCCGTAAGTAAAGAAATCCACCCAACAGTGGAAATCAATGAAAAGTTGACCGGAAGAGAGACAGCACCATAGTAACATATCAGTAAGGAAAGAAAAGCCAGGAGAAAGGGTGCCCATGAATAAGCCCCTTGGGAATTCTTTGTACTTCTCTCCCAAAGAACTGGGAGTATGCTGACAGTCTAATTTATGACAATTATGCTTGAAGGGGAGAAATGCCATAATCATGTATGTATAAAAGGAATTGTGCCTTATATTGTACTTCCAGGCTAGTAAGGCATAAAATAATTGGATTACATCATACAGTGTACATTTTAACTTCATAATATAATGTTTTGAATTTTGCAAAGGCTCACTAACAATTTTATGTAATTGCAAACTAACATCAACATTTATGAATATCGGCCTGATTACTGTTGGTTTTATAAGAAGGAAGCATGAAGTATGGGGCACATCACTCTTATTCCCTCTTTGCCCAATTTGTTGATGCTACTCTTACTGCTCATCACTTTGATAAGCCAAAATCATTCTTTTCTCCCCCTGCCTTCTCAGAACCTCCTCTACAGCACCTCACATCCAAGTCTGCAAAACACAAGATCATTTTACGAAAATAAACCAAATAGATTTTGTGAGTTATATGACCAGCAACAGATAGCATAGGATATGTCCAAATCAAATCATTCTATTTCAAAATATCGACATAATTATCTTTTGCTTCTTTATTATCAGAAATATCCTTAGAAAGAAAAGGTAATCATCACAAGATGGTCAGGAATATGGGATCTATGTGTGTCTTGCTTTGTTTTTATTTATTTTTTTCAGATCAGCTCTATTTATTGCAAAGTACCCACTCTTTCAGGACTTCTCTCCACCTTATTCCTCTAGTTGTTCTGCAGATAGCCATTCCCTTTTCCACTCTACGGTATTAGAAGAACCCTGAGCCTTAGTTCTCACATTCTTTTTTTTTTTTTAAAGATTTTATTTATTTATTTATTTATTTATTTATTTATTTATTTATTTATTTATTAGGAAAGAGAGAGAGTGAGAGAGGAGCAGGTCAGAGTGAGAAGCAGACTCCCCATGGAGCTGGGAGCCCGATGTGGGACTTGATCCCGGGACTCTGGGATCATGACCTGAGCTGAAGGCAGTTGCTCAACCAACTGCGCCACCCAGGGGCCCTAGTTCTCACATTCTTATAGAACTTTTCTTAGAATGATTAGAATGACCCAAACAGACAAATAATAATAGGCCAACTATAATTTTTAATGCTTTCTTATTTGTCCACTTAGTCAAAATACAATTTGACAGATGGACTCTTACATATGCACATTGATTTCTGCTGCATGAGAGAAGCAATGTGTTGTCCAAAAACTCAGTACAGATGGTAATGTGGAATATTAACTCACTCTTTTTAATCTTCTTGTCTCAGTCTACATTTCTTTGCTGTCCATTCTTCTAAAATATTAATAAGGGGATCTCCAAGTTGTTATTCAATTGATTGCTGATGGCCCATTTTCATATCTTTAGTGAATTTCAATTTTTATGTCACTTTCTTGAGTAACAGCATATGGCCTACTACATGAGCTTTGGAAGAAGGAAACCATTGCGGAAAATCAATCATGCTAGAGGGTCTCACCTCTGTATGAAGTGGATAGGAAATAGAAAGACACGTTTTGACTTCTATTCACATCACACTGCCTCTGTTCCTTGGTTTCTGGGTGGTAAAAACAATTAATTTTCAGTGGAATCAAAAGTGATAGCTCATGACCGCAGTCCACATATTCAAACACTAGTTCAGCAAGACTCATCTATCCATGTTGTAAAACTAGATCCTGAAGGGCTGAAGTTCTCACATACCTCTAAATGACAATTTGTGTTACACTAAAAGGCTAGTACTACACACCCATATTAATTACTAACCATATTAAAGTTCAATTATTACTCTGTTTTCATTTTGATTGAAGGAGGGGGTACAGGTGGGGGGTTCTTTCCATTCTAGCAACCAGAAAAGACCAAGGTGACTTTGGTGAGGAAGTTGCCTTGTGATACTATCATTATCAGTAATTAGCCACACTTAGTAAGCTTCTATTAATCAAACCCACATCTGGAAAGACTTTCACTAATTCTGTGAGATGAACAGTGCTGTTTGCAAAATTTAAATCATGGGAGGTAACATTGCATAACTTTAGAAGCCCACACAAAGAAAAGAAGAGAGAGAACCTTATCATTAATACTTAGATAATCTTATTTAATTAAGCTACTATCTTTAAAATTATATATAATATCTATATACATTACAGAATGGCTAAAAATATTCTCTTTGACAGAATTGGAAGCTCCAAATAAAAATGCTTAAGTTTTTCTACATATATTCCTCTCATATGCTAGTTAACAAGATGCTATAGTAAATGTATAAGCATGTTATAAATAAATAGACAAAGTTTCAAGGCCTGTGAGTGTAAATCCTTGGCATTTCTAGGAAGGGATAAAATGTCCAAATTCTGAAGAAGAATGAAAGAATGATGAAGTGATGTTATTATTTCCAACCTAAGAAAGGGGAGATAAAGAAACTTGTAAAGAAGGACCTGCAGAGCCCCTACTCTCCTGTGCCCCTAGTCAAATATTCTGGGAATTTAGGCCCCTCTGTAGGGACCTACTGGAAGATATAGAACTCCCCAATGATACAGAGAAAGATAAGACCAGAAAATGACAGCATTCCTTCCAGCTCTCTAGAGACTAAGACAGGCATAAAAAGAAAAAGATACCAAGAGGTAACTATTCAAAACAATCCCAGATTAGGAATATTCATTTCTAACACAGATCACTTTCATCCCCTGGAATAAATCTGGTGCTTTGACTTATCTTTTTTTTTTTTTTAACTGAAGTATAATTGACATGTAACATTATATTAGTTTCAGATCTACGATGATGGTTTTATATTTGTATATATTAAGAAATGACCACCACAATAAGTCTATTTAACATCCATCACCATACCTGGTTACAAAAAAAAAAAAATTCTTTATCTTGTAATGAGGACTTTTAAGGTCTACTCTTTTACCAAATTTAAAATATGCAATAGAGTATTATTAACTATAGTTGCCTTGTTGTACATTAGATCCCATGATTTAATTTTATAATTGGAAGTTTGTACTTTTTGACTCCCTCACCCATTTCACCCACCCCCTGTTGGCCATCTATGTGTCTTCTTTGGAAAAATGTTGACTCATCTTACTATTATCCAACCCTCCACTCCATGCTTTATTTAATTTTACTAACTCCTGATACAAATCATTCCAGGGAACTACATTTAGACCTAAATGTGGCATGGTACCTACTACATAGGCTTTGTGTTCTAGATATGGTGAAAAGAGTACAGGCTAATCTCAGGTGGCCTAGGTAAAAATCTTGAAGCTACCATTTTCTAGTCAGGAAACTGGACAATTAATTATAGCTTACTGAGACTTGTTTTTCTCCTCTAAATCTTCTGCAAAGGCCAAGTCATGTCATGCTTTTTAAATTTCTCTGCAAATAAAAGAATGATGCTCTTATAAAAGGAAATAAAAATCTGAAAATTCTTCGAACAATGCCAGCAATGCATCATCCACTGTTGCATAACCTTCTTTAGGCCATTATTATTGCTTTTTCTCTGTGAAAATACACCTCAGTTATTAATTAAAGTTAATGATAACACTGGATTCAATACTTCTACATTTTAATTCATTGACTAACACTCCTATTATACTATAGCCATTCCAAAAAAATTAGTGGTGCTAATGTTATTGTTATTATTTTATGATAAATATGTCAATATACCTAAACTATGTACTATATTTTATTCACAAATTTAATAGGGGTTAAAAAAAATCAACCTGGCCCAACCAACTGATATCATTGCAATATCCATTTCTGGTATTAAAATATTCGTAATGGGGTTCCAAATCATTTAATGTAGTAAAAACACACAGTAGTAAAATATATAGTAACTTTCCAAAGCAATCTTCACTGAGTGCCACACTTGGTTAAAGATAAGATAAGATGAGATGAGATGAGATGAGATGAGATGAGATAAGATAAAATAAAATAAAAATAAAATAAAATATCTTCCTCCCACATGTCCATGATTAGCAGAGAGAGTTCTTGAATGGTCCACTAACTTCAAACACTTGATCCCAATCTCACTGTTCATCTACATTTGTGCCTTCATCTCTTTCATTTAGCTCAGTAGCTCGGTATTTCTTGGCATCATCTGCTTTTCACTTAAATATCCCTTTGCCTTCTCCTCATGTCTTGGCATATATGTGAAGAACACTTGGGGTGCCTGGTGGCTCACTTGGTTAAGCATTCAAATCTTGGTTTCAGCTCAGGAATTATCTCACAGATTGTGAGATCAAGCCCCGAGTCAGCAGGGAGTCTACTTGAAGGTTCTCTCCCTCTGCCCCTTCTCACATGTGCTCTCATGCTCTCTCTCTAAAATATATAAGTAAATCTTGCCCTTTTTAAAGAACTCTTAAAATAACATCACTTACAATTCAACAGATCCATAAGACTTTTATTGCCATATTTTGCCTCAATTCATTCATTAAACATCTATTTTTCGAGAGGTGACCAGGTAATGCTTTAACGACTAGTTATAGTAGTGAACAAAACAACAAAGTTCTCTGCCTTTATAATGATTTCAGTCTCTGGAGGAAGTGGGGAGAGAGACAATAAATGATAATTTAAGAAATAAGTAAAATTTTTAGCATATTAGATGATAAATACTATGGAAAAATACATTAGAATAAAAGAATTAGGAGTGCCAATTTGAATAGCAATAGGAGGAAACAAAGTGGTTAAGTTAGGCTTCACTGAAGCTCTGAGCTCTGGGCAAAGCTTTGAAGCACTAAGGTAGTGGATGTCACAGATATTTGGAGTGAGAGTGTACCTCTAAGTGTAGGCACCTTGGTAACTACCATGAAGGGAGAATGGGCAAGGTAACTGAGACTATATGATGAGGTAATTACAGTAATTTCTCAATAAGTATTAATTAAAGAGGGAAGTAGATGCAAGAGTGGGAAATAAATACTTGGTAGAGCAATAAACTATAGATTATAGTGGAAATGAAAAACTACAGGAGTTGGAAATATTACAGATGGAGACTGGAAATGCAGAAATGGTGAACAGAAAGTGACATGCTAAAAACTGAGATAGCAGAGGGGTGCATTCCTTAGTATTGACAAGATCTAGCGTGTGACCATGTGCAAAAGTCCTAAGGTGAGAGAATGCCAAGCTTGCTCAAGAAAAAGGAGAAGTCAAAGGGGACTTAAGAAGGAAATGAAATCTTTAGGGAACAAAACACACTGGCTCTGAGGGGTTTATATTTGTAATTAGTAGTTTATGGCTTGCTTTCCTGAGTGAGAAATAAGGCAAGTTGAGCCTTGATGTCACAAATATTTTCTTCTTTATATCTAAATATTTGCCTATATTCTTTTCCTCTTACTATTCCTTTCCCCCACTAACTCTAACTGAAACTCAGATTTCTCCTGAAGATAACCCTTTCCTCAGAGCATTATTTCCTTCATTCCTAAGCACCATGACTATGGAGATATGGTAGGTGTCCTCCTTGCTTCTTATGGATAGTTCTAGACCATGATTTCTCCCTCCTCTCTGAAATCTCCTGCTTTGAAGCTTATGCCATCAAAATATCTCACTCTTTTCCTTCCCAATGCATTTGCAGACCCTTGGCTCACTTGCCCTTGTTCTTTAAAGATTTTAGTTTCTGGTTCACTGTCCTTCTCTTACATGTTTTGGCTACACAATTCTGGACATTTTAATATTCATGAAAAGAACATTTCCAAAAACCTGGCCATTCATTTATTAATTGAATATTTATCAAGGACTTAAAATGTGTCAGGCACTATTCTAGGCACTGGCTCTATGATGGTGAATGAGAAAAACAGACACAGATGGAAACTGACATCAGCAAGATGGCTGAGTAAGAAGTTGTGGATGCTCCTTCTCTACCCAATCATGTTGATTTAGCAACAATTCATCGGGAAATGTCCTTTTTGACAAATCCAGAAACTAACAAAGGCTCCTGTACTGAGGAGGAGTATACACCAAAGCTGTTAGGGAAATTCAGGAAACCCTCTCATCCAAATCCCTGTTCCCCACACGGGACGAGATCCCCAAGCTCCCAGCTTATCCCTGGGGAGGGAAGAGGTCAGTTCATATATCCAGCATCCAACTTTTCTGAGGGGATTCCTTACAGGACTGACCCCTATTTTGACAATTTTGGAGCTCTAACTGGTCTAGCTACCTGAGAGAAAAAAGATATCAGTTTGGATTGGTAGACATCATAGATTCTCCTGCATGCTCAATACAGAGAAAGCAGACAAAAAATACCAGCTTTCATCTTCCCCCTGTGGAGGGAAAGAGTTGATCTACGCATCCAGCATCCCAACTACTCTAAAGCTACCTAAAGAATTGGCATCTGTCTTGCCAGTCTTGGAGCTCTGAGGTGTCCGGCTTAGTTCAGTCACCTGAGAGAGGAGAGAGATGATAGTTTGGACAAATAAACACCCTACCTCTCCCGACACCCCAGAGCACTGCAGAGCAAGCAGATAAAAACCACAGATGCTTACTTCTCCTCAAAAATGAAAGAGTTGCTATAAGCTCCCAGAATCTCTGCCCAAACTGACTTTCAGGGATCTTTCTCCTGTATGAAGTTCATACATGAGAACTGTGAGAGGTGCCTACTTTGTCTAAGGTAAAGACATCAGCACAGAGTATCAAGGAAAATTAAAGATCAGGCATAGATATTGCAAATATGGGAATAAGATAAATCTCAAGAAACTGACCCTAATGGAATGAAGTTATATGATTTACCTAACATACAAATTCAAAATAACTGCCTTAAAGATGCTCTTTGAGTTCAACAGAAAAGTGCATGAACAACAGAAGAATTTCAACAAAGACATAAACAAATATTATAAAGTACCAAACAGAAATCATGGTGCTAAAGAACACTATAATTGAACTGGAAAATTCACTAGAGGAGCTCAATGACAGACTAGAACAACCAAAAGAAAGGATCAATGAACTTGAAAATGGATCCTTATCTATTCAATCAGAGAAGCAAAAAGAAAAAAAAATACAAAAAAGAATAAAGAAAGCTTAAGGGAATTAAGAAACATCATGAAACAGAACAACACACAAGGAAGAACGTTCCAAAGGATCTAAAAAACAATCAAACAAAATTGATAGGACTAAAAATGAGTTTAGTCAAGTCAGAGAACATAAGGTCACACGCAAAAATCTATGGTATTTCTATCTGAAAAATTAAACATAGTCTTAAAACTCAATAGTAAGAAAACAAACAGCCTGATCAAAAAATGGGTAAAACATTTGAACTGATACTTCACCAAAAATATATATACTGATCAAAAATTAGTATATGAAATGATGCTTAATATCATGTGTCATAAGTGAAGTAAGTCAAACAGAGAAAGACAATTATAGTACAGTTTCACTTATACTTGGAACATAAGGAGTAGCATGGAGGACATTAGGAGAAGGAAGGGAAAAATGAAGGGAGGGAAATCAGAAAAATGAAGTGAAGGGAAAAATGAAGGGGAAATGAACCATAAGAGACTATGGACTCTGGGAATCAAATTGAGGGTTTTAGAGGGGAAAGGGGTGGGGGGATGGGTTAGCCCAGTGATGAGTATTAAGGAGGGTACGTATTGCATGGAGTACTGGGTGTTATACGCAAACAATGAATCATGGAACACTACATCAAAAACTAATAATGTATGGTATGGTTACTAATATAATAAAAAAATTATTAAAAAAAAGAAAATTAACAATGACTACACGCTTTTAGAATTGCAAAAATCCAAAAACTGACACTACCAAACGCTGGCAAAAATATGGAGCAACTGAAATTCTCATCATTCCTGATGGTGTAAGACAGTTTGGAAATTTCTTATAAAACTAAACATACTCTTAACATGGACAGCAACCATATTCCATAGTATTTACCCAAATGAGTCAAAAACCTATACACACAAAAGCCTACACATGAATGTTTACAGCAGTTTTATCCATAATTGCCAAAACTTTGGGGGCACCTAGGTGGCTCAGTGGGTTAAAGCCTCTGCCTTCAGCTCAGGTCATGATCTCAGGGTCCTGGGACCAAGCCCTGCATGGGCTCTCTGCTCGATGGGGAACCTGCTTCCCCCTCCTCTCTGCCTGCCTCTCTGCCTACTTGCGATCTCTCTCTCTGTCAAATAAATAAATAAAATCTTTAAAAAAAAATAATTGCCAAAACTTGGAAGCCACCAAGTTGTCCCTCAATGATGAATGGACAAATAAACTGTGGTACATCCAGACAATGGAATATTTTTCAGTACTAACAAGAAATAAGCTATCTAACCATGAAAAGATATGGAGGAAACAAATTCATGTTACTAAGTGAGAGAAGTCAATCTGAAAGGGCTACATACTGCATGATCTAGCTATCTGACATTCTGAAAAAAGGCAAAATGATGGAGACAGTAAAAAGATCAGTGGCTGCTAGAGTTGGTGGCAGGGAAGGATGAATAGATAGAGCACATTGGATTTTTAGGGCAGTAAAACTATGCCATATGAGACTATATTGGCGAATGCATGTCATTATCCATTTGTCAAAACCCATAGAACATAAAACACCAAAAGTGATCTCTAATGTAAACTGCAGTCTGTGGGTGACAATGATGTGTCAGTGCAGGTTCACAGAATGTAACTCTGTTGTAGTGGGAAAGATTTGGGGGGTGGTGTACCGTGAGTATACAGGAACTCTGATTTCCACTCAACTTTGCGGTGAACTTAAACCTGTTTTAAAATATAACATCTATTAAAAAAAAATCAATGGTCACATCAAGATTACAAAGCATCTGCTCTTTGAAAAACACTTTTGAGAGATGAAAAAACAAGTCACAGACTGTATGTTATGTGTGTGTGTGTGTAAGAGAGAGAGAAAGAACACTTATATCTAGAATAAATACTCAATAATAAGAAAAACAACCCAATTAAAATGGAGACAACAGGGGCACCTGGGTGGCTCAGTTGGTTGGGCGACTGCCTTCGACTCAGGTCATGATCCTGGAGCCCCGGGATTGAGTCCCATATCAGGCTCCCAGCTCTGCAGGAAGTCTGCTTCTCCCTCTGACCTTCTCCCCTCTCATTCTCTCTCTCTCTCTCAAATAAATAGATAAAATAAAAAAAATAAAATGGAGACAACATTTAAACAAATACATCATAAAAAAGGCATTCACACATCACACAAGTATGTAAAAAGGGGGCTCAACATCATTAGTCACCAGGAAATGAAAATTAAAACCACAGTGAAATACCACTACGCATCTTAGAACTGCTAACACTTGAATGACTAGCCATATCAAGTGTTTGCAAGGATGAGAACTCAAACTCATACATTAGTCCTGAGAATATAAAATGGTGCTGTCAATTTAGAAACAGTTTAGCAGTGTAGCAGATGTTTCATAAGTCCTAGCAATTTTTTTTCTAGGTATCTATCCTGGAAAATGAAAACATTGCCACAAAGACTTATAAACTAACGTCCATGGCAGCTTCAAATAGTTATTCTAAATGACCAAAAAAAAAAAAAAAAGAAAAAAGAAAAAAGAAAAGAAATAAGGAAACAATCCAATTGTTTTCTTTTTTAAAAATACTTTTAAAAGATTTTATTTATTTATTTGACAGAGAGAGCACAAACAGGGGGAGCTGCACCAGAGGGAGAAGAAGAAGCAGGCTTTCCACTGAGCAAGAAGTCCTATGTCAGGCTTGATCCCAGAACCCTGGGATCATGACCGGAGCTGAAGACAGCTGCTTAACCAACTGAGCCACCCAGGCACCAATCCAGTTGTTTTCAATCGGTGAACATATAGAGAAATTGTGGTATATAATACAATGAAGTATTATTCAGCAAAAAGAGGAAGAAAGTAATAATATATGCAACATGGATAACTCTCAAAAATATTATGCTGAGTGTAAGAATCCAAACACAAAAGAGTATATACTGTATGGTTTCATTTATATGAAACCCTGGAAAAGACAAGCCTAATCCATAGCGACAGAAAGCAAATCATTGGTTACCTATGGCTGGGAACTGGCGGGAAGATTGTCTGGGCAGGGAAACAGGGGAACATTTTGAGATGTTGTACATTTCCTTTGATTCCCTCCTCTTTGTCTTGTGTGTATCTACTGAAGGTTTTTGCTTTGTTTTTATCACAACACTTATATGAAATGCCATAATAGTCTCTTAATTTATTTCAATTAACTTCAATTGTACACAAAAATTTTACCTTTTTGCTTTTCCCTCTCCCAAATGTTATGGTTTTGATGTCACAATTTACCTCTTTCTGTACTGTGTATCCATTAACAAATTATTATAGATACAGTTATTTTTAATACTTTTTTTTAACATTTATACTAGAATTAAGTGATTAACACACCACCATATTATGGTATTGGAGTATCCTGGATTTGAACACATGCTACCTTTACCAGTGTGCTTTATATTTTCATATATTTTCATATTGTTAGTTATCACCCTTTCATCTCAGCTTACAAGCTTGTAAGCTGAACTTACAGATTAATTCCCTCAGCTTTTGTTTGTCTGGGAACATCTTTATCTAAACGCATCTTAAACTTGAGCCACAAAGGAATTTATTGATTCATATGACCAAATAGCTCACAGAACCAAACTATAGGGAGGCAAGAAGGAGGCCTACCTCAAGTAAAAGAAGAACCAGGATTTCAAATGTTGGCAGGATTCTCCATTTCTCTTTTCAGGAGTAGCTCTATTTGCTGGTCCGGGTTTCCCTAGTTGGAAGAAACAGGTGCAGCTGCAAACCCTTGGAGTTAAATTCTTACAGCTTCATGAACAGGAAAAGATCTTTCCAATTGGCTCAAATTTTTAAAACCTGAGAAACGATATTGATTGGCTCAGCTTGGGCCATGTGACTATCTCTGGCCCAATTACTGTAGCTAAGGTTTTAGAGTACTGTGCTAGGCTTAGATTGAGATAAGTGGTGATTTTTTAACCAAATACTCTGATAAGGAAAGGAGAGATATTTAAAGAGAAATTTAGTACCTTTAAAAGACACATAAAGGCCAGAAGTAAGGTAGAGACAGTTTTTTGGAAAGATACAAATAGCACAAACAAATTTATTGAATAATTTAAAAATCTACTCCCATTTTTTTATCCCAATAGTAGACATTAAAGAAAAATATTTTAAATTTTCTAAGGCTTGTCTCTAACTGGGATAACTAATTCATAATGCATTTATTTTCCATCTCTAAAGTTCTTACCTACCAAGAATGTGAACATTTTAATTTGCCAAAAGTTGGTAAGGCTTTTCCACACATGTTATAAAGGAAGAAAACAATTTTTTCTGTATTATTGCTGTATGATTGTATATTACACACATATAAATCTATATATAATTGTATGTGTGTGTGTATTTATATATACATATATATATAATTGTATAACTGTATAATTCCCGAGTTCAAATAAAAGGATGAAACCACTGAGATACCACCAAGTCCCTTCTTACTTGCGTATTGTAACACTGTTACACTGCTGGATTCTTTTTCATAGGTTGGGCTACATTCACTACAGATGGTACATCTGACTTTAGAGCAGGTGTTGTAGCAGTATCCTGATGCTTATCACCTGGACAGTTTCCAGCCACAGATTGGACTTTGAGTTGTTGAGGAGATTGTCAGGGAGATTGATAGTGTAAGCCATATTGGAATTACCTATGATAAATGACACAGTTTCCTCCACTCTTCTCAAAAGATAAGCTGTGAATCACAAGACCCTCAGTTAAACTTGATGAGTTTCTCCTTCCATGTGGAAGATGCCTAAAAACACATTCACATCCAGACTGGGGTCACCTGAACAAATCAGAGAACCTAAGCTTCACTGACTTACTACTGGGATGTGGAAACCAACAGAATACCGTCCAAGATTTGCAGATCTGAAGGATATTTACCGTAAAAATTCTTTCTGTGACTAAATTTGGCAACAGTTACCTCTTTCGACCTAGTATTGAACCAGGTTTTGTTAGGCTAGGCTAGCCTGCAGCAACAAATGAAGTCTGAAATCTCTGTAGTTAAGTATAATATAATTTCAAGGCTTACTTGTTTAACAGTACAATGATATCGATGATGGAGGAGAGGAAGGACAATGGTAGAATCTGCTCCAAGCAGTAATTCAGAGACACAAGATTCTTCTATTTCAATGCCTCCAAATTTAACAGGTCCCCAGAATCACTATGGAAGATGAAGAAGATGACAGATTATATGTGGGAGATTTTTATGGGACAGATCTGGAAATGTTTACCATTTACATCATATTCGTTGTGCAAAACTGGATTACATTTCCCTAATCTAACAGCAAGGGAGAGGAAAATGTTATTAAGTTATATGTCCAGAAACAAAAGAAAATGGAAATGGATATTGATAATTATTAGCAATCTTTGATACAGTCACTGAGAGAATGCAAATGAGAAAATGGCAAGTCAACTGAAAATTAAAATCTTCTGGAACAACAATGGTGATTTTTCATCTGCAAGGATATTTCAAGCTTTTATTCATTTTTCTAATACCAAGGAAGGATAAAATTTCCTTCTTAGAATGAGTTCAATGATTTCTCAAACCACAAAAGAAAAATACATTAAAATCTCCAAAATTTCAATATTACCAGCTCAGCTATCATTGAGAAAGAGTAACTTGCCAACTTTTTCTTAAAGCTATTAAGAATTCTTAGTATTCTTAAGCTAGTGGGCAAGTAAAATCAGTTAATAGGTTTACCAAAAAAGAAAAGGTGCATTAAAAAAATTCTCAGTTCATTCAATAAACCAGTAATACTATCCATTAACTATTTCATAATAAACTACATATAAATTATAAATAAATTGCAAACAAATCCACAATAAGGAAAATAATATATATTCTTAATCTCTGTTCTTTTCATTGCTCTCTACACCGATCTCATGAGATTTAGTAGAAGGATGGGTGATTTTCTTATGGCCAAGTGTGGTGGGAAGCTGAGAGTGTAGCTTACTACTTCTGGAATGCCAGAAGAGGCATTTATCATGATTGCTGGGGCTTTGGTAGGGAGAACATAATGTTCATGCTGGCCCTGACTTTATCCACCATAGGTTTCCTTGACTAAGGAACAGAATTGTACCACATTACCACACCTCACCACATCTAACTTTATAGCAGTTTATTTTCCTGGCCATGAGATTTCCTTGGTGAGGTTACAGATAATCCTAATTTCCTTTAGTTCACTTATAATAACTTAGTTTGGTTTTTTTTTAAATAAAATTTTACTTGGAAAAACAGGGATAAGAGAAGATACTAAAGAGAAAGTATGTATGTATGTGTGTGTGTGTGTATATATATATATATATATATATATATATATATAAATGTAATCTATATATAATCAATGCTATAGCAGACTTAAATTTCTTAGGCAAATTCAATCCACTGCTAATAACATAAAATAGAATATTATGTCATATTTGGTAAGTGCTTATTATTCACAAGGCATCATTTTATGTATATGTTGTGTCTAATGTCTACTCGACATCACCATCACCCTCTTCCAAGAACTCCTCTGCACCATAGAAGTGAAGCTGAGAAATTTGTCTCCCAGAATTCTCCTTTCTGTAAGATTCCTGGTAATTGTTAGTGAATGATAGGAAACTGCAGGCAACTAGGAAGACTGAAGTGAAGGAGAAGTTCTTATTCTTCAGATGCAGCTACAGCCTGACTTACGGGCTTCCTGGTGAGCCTTTAAGAGTCACCTGCTTTGCTGCTGCAGACAAAGAAAACAGATGAAAAATTCCCAAATAGTCTTGAGGATTATAGCAACTTCTCTGAGAACTTTTATGAGAATCATACATTTTGATGCTTTAGTCTGCGATCTCCAATGATAGATTCCCTGAACTTCGAAGCAGTTTCTTTGACCTACGATGGGGGTTTACGGGTCAACCGACATGAAAGCCTCTACTTTGATTGTAAGCCCTTTCGATTCAGCATACATTCAATGACTGCTGTTTTCCTGACCCCACCCTGACTGTGCAAGTAATTAAAACCACCTTGTAAGACGGACATACCAGCACATCGCCTGTATTTTTTTCAGATAAAATCAAACCTTAAAGAATGGAAATATCTTGCCAGGAATTACAGGGCCAGAATTTGAATCAAGTATGCTTGACTCCAGAAATCATATTCTTCATTATAATATTATACTCTCAGTCAAGTTAGTGCAAATGACAGAAAGTATTTCATAATTAAACGATATCTCAGTGATAACCAGCATGCACCTTCCTAATCAGCCACCATGTTCTACTTTTCTTCTGAAAAACCCTTCCCGTGAGCTTCCCTCCTACAGTGTCAAAACTAATCATTTGCATTGATTTCTTTGCCATGTCTATAATCCACCAAATTTATTGGAAACTATTGAACTCTCTAGATTCATGGACTTGCTCTCTATCACCTTGAATTATTTGTTGCTCAAGCATTGTACTTCCTGCTCAGTTGGCAGTTACAACTCTACCCATGTGCATGCACACACACACACAGACACACACACACACACATACAGTTTGGTTTTTTAAATAACAGAAAACTGAAATTCCATTAGCAATTGAGCATGATGGCATTGCAAAAGAACTTGGGAGATTTTTACCAGTGAAGAAATGGCTCAAAAGCCCCCCCGCCCCCAAAAAAAATGATGCAAAGTAATTAGGATAAAAGAGTAAGGTGCCCAACTTAGAAGAGGTATTAATATTTGGGGTGTAACTTTAAATTACAGCTCCTTCAAATAATTTATCTCTAATTTTCCACTTCCCAGCAGAATAAAAAATAAAGCATATGTACAAACCTGACTTGCGTGTGAGAAACCTTTTCATTACAGGTCTCTGATCATGTGTTTGGGTATATAATCTATTATAACAAATTTAACTGTGTCTGCTTACTAACTCTTCTAGAAGAAATAAACACATGATTGAAAAACTCTTTTCTCTGAGTTCTATAATTTAAACCAATTTATTATTTTAAATTCTAAATAAAATTATACCTTAAATATTATGAATAGAAGCTTCTATGATGCTTACTACAAACCCCAATTATACCCCAAATCCTTTATTCCAGATGAGATGAAGAGATAATCAGTTATTCCAGTTTCTTTCCTTGTTCTTTACAATATATTTTCTTAAATTCTCATGGAGATTTTTTTATTTATCATCCACTAAAAAACATAAGATATTGAAGCTAATACAAATTTACCCAGAATCACTGAAATCCAGAATGGAATATCTGGTTCCATGCGTCTCCCTAAGTCTTCAGCATAGGATTACCAAGGATTACCAAGGAAGCCATAGGATTACCAAACTAGTAGAAAATAGCCATACCAAGAGGAGAAGAGAGACAATATCACCATAAACTTAAACAGAGAAACAATAATATTTACTTATCCAAACATTTATCCCTTATGCTATGTATGTAATCATTGATTCCAACTTTTCCAGATCTTTCCAAAAATTCATTTGAAATGGTTCTGCGTTAACACAATTCCTTTACAGATGTCCTAAATGGGCTGATATTAGTACTATCCCACATTCACTAGATCATAGTATTACTGCCTTATTTTAAACTTGATTTTGATAGTAAATTTATTAAAGCATTTGTAATGTGAATGAAAAATTTCAGAAGTTAATATTTAGATGTTAGATTTGAATTAAGGCTCCTAGACTCTTGCATACAGTGTTGTTAGTTCATATTGTGCCTTTGGGAGAACAAGACAAGGCTTCCTCTGGAGGGGAAGGCAGCCCTATGGCTGCAAGGCTTGGCAAGCAATTCGAGTCAGGGTTAGTGGTAAGAGAATTGTGCCCCTTCTCCTCAACAGATGTAGGCTCACATCAGGCACTTGCATGGCGAGCAGAATATGAACTTTGTTGCAGCCCCTACTCACTCCAGGCACTGGGAGCCTTGGGTAGGGCATAACCAGCACAGCTATTAGCAGTGACTCTGAATAATCCCCCCACTTACTGTCAACTGAAGTCAGTAATCACAGTATCACCTCACACGGCTCACATATCCCCGCCACAGAACCCAGATCTCTTGACTCTGCATTATAAAACATTGTGTGCTTTTTCCTTAAAGGAATATAATTGATTAACCTTAATTCTCGCTTTGCAAAATGCTTATTTATATTTCCAATTTTAAATTATCTTATCTTCTAAATCAGAGAGCAACCACATCGCAAATAAACAACTTTCACACTTACCTGAGCCCTCTGGGACTGATCAGGAATTAATTAACTAATTAAGGTCACCTTTCTATTTTTCTACTTAGCTTCCTTAGATAATTATTCCAAGTATTATTTACTTTCAATTTACTCTCAATCACTAATTCTTCCATTCTTGTCACTACAAATAATCTCACATTTTACTTATATGGCACAATAGTATAATTATATATGAACTTCAATTTTCTTCTCTTCTACTTGTAAATATATCTATATTAGTATTCTATGCATTCCTTTTCTTTCTATGTTAGAATTTTTGAATTTTACTTTTGAAGACTGAACCTCAGTATATGTTCTTTAAATATAAATGAATTTATGTTTCTGTATAAACCAGGTCCTGTGCTGATAGAGAAACATTGGTGAAAGATATTGACATATTCCCTCATGAATATACAATTTGATGGGAAAGTAGACAAGTACCCAGCAATTAATGACAACTAGTGTGAAAATTATTCAAACAAGGAATATGGCATTATGGAAGGATAAATAAGAGATTTCCACACCAGATTTGGTGAATTAGAAAGGCTTCTCAGAGAAAGGGTTGATCTATGAAGGGTGAGGAGGAGTTGGCTAAGGAGAGATAATGCAGGTAAGAGTAAGTTAGGGATTCTTAGGGAAGAAAAGAACATATATAAAGGCCTGAAGATAATTATTATAATTGTCTTTGGATATATATAATTCAACAACACGAGACTGAAAGAGCTAAGTGACGTTCAATATAACCGGGGCTTGGAACACCATAGAGGAACAGTAAAGGAAGGGAAAACTGAAGTAAACAGGGGTAGGCAGTTGAGTGTCACACAAGTGGTGTTTTCTAACTATAGCTTTTTCTTTCGAAACTTGATTTCAAAATTATAATTTTTCACTGTTCATTTGGCAAATACTTTATAAGTATCTACTATGGGCTCCATTCCATTGTGCGTTAGACATCCAAGTTTCACCTACTATGTGGTAGACTGTCAGGATTCAGGTATGAACTTGAAATAGAGCTAAAGCTCCCAATCTTTGTGGAGCTTAGATTTAAGAAGAAAGCACACACCTGAGAAAGAAGTAAATTCTATAGTATGATAAAAGCATGGAAAAAAGAAAAAGTAGAGCAGAGGCAGGGGATTGGGAAAGCATTTTAAATGCAGTGATGTGGGAAGGCTTCATTGACTATCTCTTCCCTATGTCTCTGCACTCCCTAACTTAGCTGAGAGCATCACTGTCCACCGTGACACCCAAGTTAAAAGTTATAGGCTGCTAACTCCTTGAGACACTGTTCTTTTTTTGCATTCTCATTGCTACTGTCTTAAACCAGAGCATCCTTATCTCTCATTCAGATTATTCAACAAACATTTACAGTCCCTTTGTCTCCATTCTTTCTCCACTACAAATTCTTCTTCACCCTTGATTAGAGTTTTCATTACAGACTACCACTATAGACATGCCTCTGCTTTGTTCAAAAACCTTTGCCCCCTCTGCATTGTCTGCAGATAGGCATCCTGATGCTAAGTATAGCATTCAGTGTTATCCCTCACCATTGCATTCTGCCATCTGGCTAGCTATGGAACCTCATTTTCTAAAATTTCTTCTCACATAGCCTGTGATGTAAACCCACCAGACTAATAAAGCTCTGAACGAAGCATGAGTTTTCCTTCCTTTGGATGGACTTCTGTAATATTCTGCCTATTGTATCTGGGTACCATGACTCTGTCCCCCCGCCTTACCATATTTTCTGCTGTCCAAATCTCACTTGTCTCTAAAGGCAGCTCAAATTCCCCTTTGTTGGTGAAAAGCTTCCTGCTTCCTCCCAGGCATTCCAAATTCTGTTTTCTGTTCTCCCATGGGATTTTGCTTAATGCTTTTTATGGTGTCCAGGTTTGTGTTTTCATTCTGAACGTCTCTGCCTGTAATCATTACAGACAGAAGATACTACAGATATTAGACTATAAGCATCCTCAGGACAGGGAACCTCCCATTTCTGTTTGCCCATACTACCCTGCTTTATACCTAGCTTAACGCTTTCTGCAGAGAAGAAGCTCAGTAAGTTTTAAATTTATATTCATTTTCTTAAACCCTAGGGAAAAAGAGCTTTTTCTGGAGGTCAATGTATTAGCGGTCTCGTTCACAGAATTAACATGATGGGTAAGAGCATTTTTAACAAGCATCTTTTAATAATTGTAAATGCCAGATTTCATCAGAAGCCTAGAGCAAGTATTATCACTGTGAGACAAACTAAATGCTACATGTGTCAATATTTACACAAGCAGATTACAACAGTGTGGTCTCATCAGTTCAGCTATTGTGTCTTGTGAGCTTAACTAAATTTCAAACTCCATGAGGAACTGCATTTTCCCCTGAAGTTATTAAAGGGTAGATTTCTTTTAATTAAACTCATTTGCATGACTAAATTAGATTTAATTACTCTCATTCATTTCACTAATACCTTTCTTTGATTGGAGAAGGAGAACTTTTATAATTGATTAAAATAGGATGCTCTGGTCTTCTCTGTTGATCCTAGAGAACAGTTCTCATTTATGCTTATAAATGACCAGAGGAGCAGAAATTTCTTTGATCTAGTTCCACCACAAATGCTCACCACGAACCTGGGATGGACATACAATCACTCTGCTCCTCAGTTTCTCCATCAAATAAGCACTGTAGTATAAATGACAATAAGAGCTGTTTTGGCCTTCCTCACAAAAATAAATTATACTTTTGATGTAAAAGTGCTTGACACATTCATATAAATTCTAAACTATAAATTTTATCAAAATTGTTAATACCAGGAATTAAAGTTTTTCCTTTAAATTTTGCCTAATAATGAAATTCCTCATTACCTTTTGGGTAGTAGTCATTGTTTTCTCCATTTTAGACTATGAAAATTTACTATCACATGTATTCCTTTACTCATGCTTCCATGTATTCATTCAACACAAATTTGTTTTCATACAATGTTCCAGACATTGTGATTATCTTTAGATGGAATTCAACAAACCCTCAAGAAGGCCAGTAACTCCAATATAACATATTTCTCCCTTAGGAGTTCAGTCACAAGACAGACAATACGTAAACAAGGACATTTCAATAAACTCAATAATAGAATCAGGTACAAAGTTCACCATTGTAAGGGGAAAATAAGGCTTGAATGTACCTAAAATAGATCCTGTGGGAGAAGTTAAAAAGATGGGAGAGGAAGGTTATTCTAGGACAAAGGAATTCTGTGTTCAAAGATACTCAAACAAGAATAGAATGGCACATTTGGAAAACTTTAGCTTAGTTTGGCTTAAGTTTTTTTGGCTTTGAGCATAGAGAGAGAATAAGTTTGGAGAAGAACTCATCCTATGGATGAGTTGGCTTAAAGCATATAAGTAAAATGACTATACTTACATATTAGAAAGACAATGAAGTAGCAATATAGAAAACAGATTAGAGGGAGGTAAGTCCAGATAGGAGACTCTTTAGTTTAAAGATAATATGGGCCCAAACTAACTTAGTAGCAATACATTTGGGGAAAACAAATATAACATATTTGTGGGTATTTCTAAGATAGACCTGGTAGGCAGAAGTTTAAGATCTTCTTTGTGTCTGCTTTGGATGATGTTTTAGGTAGTATTGGAATTACTGAAAACAAAGAAAAAAACAATTTTGAGGTTAGAGTTGAAAGAATTCTGACTGAAGTTTTAAATTGGTCATGTGATTTTGAATATCTATATTCATTCATAAAGATAAATATATTGGTCTGTATTTTAGAATGAGGATACAAAAAGTTATAAATTTAGGACTTGTAATAAAGGTATTTTTGTTTTTGTTTAAGTCAGCACTTCACTTTCTTTTGTGAACATATCCTTATCCCAGGTTACTGATGCTGGTTTGACTTTCAATCCAGAGGCCTTGCTTCTCCTTTCCAGGTTGAAGGGACATGTCTTAAACCAAGTCAATCAGCGAACAAAACTATGTACTGGTGAGGCTACTGGGAGAGAGCAGGTCACGTTCTTCTCAATGGGACCAATAACTACAAGAATAAGTAAGCCCAAAGTAACTATGGCCATTTTTGTTTACATACAGGTAAGTCTGCAAATGAAGCTAATATGGAAGAAAAAAACCTAACAAATTAAGAAAGCCAGAGGTCTACTAATATTTCTAAACCACTGGACCAAGCCAGACCTTTAGTTAACCTTCTCCTGAATGTTTTGGTCATGTGATCCAGTGCATTTTGGGTTTTATACCTTATACTTGTTTATGTTATATCTCCGTGATTTGTTTCCAAAAAAAGTCTTAACTAATTCAAAGATTTTTACCAAGTTAGAGTAGTAATTCGCATTGTGAGAAATAGTACCATAGCTCAGATCAGAGCAGAGTAACTGAAAAGTGAAAAAGACCAAAGTAGTATGTATCATCAAGAGGAACATGGACATTAAAAGGGAGTTGGGGGGAAAGATTCCATAAGGAAACCCAGAAAAGATCAAATAAGAGGCCCAGAAGAGAGTAGCATGACAGAAACCAAGGAAGGAAAGAGAGTATCAGGAATAATGGAATGGAGAGAGGTGAGGTCGCATTAAATAGTCTGTCTGATACAACAATCGGAAGGGCTTAGATGATTTTAGTATGAATCGTTTCAGTAGAGTGGTCGCCTTAAGACAGATAGAATAGGTGTGAGAAAGTAAGGTCCGTGAACTGGATTTATCTTTCAAGAAGAGGATTTGTAAAGGGAAGTGGGCAATTGGACTACCTACATAGGAATACAAGCTAGAAATAGCATTTCTTTTTAAGTTGGGAGAAATGGTACCTGTATATATGTCAACAGAAAGCACCATTTTCTCCTGTCCTTTATTGTTTAAATATGGTACTTTTACTGTGATAGGAGACTTGTAGAGATTGACCTGGCATAAAAAGTCAGGTGAATAAGGATCGTTGATATATATGAATTAGAGTCCTGTTGGTCTCTTTCATTCACTTATAAAAGTCCTAGAGAATTTTCATATTTCGGTACTTTATTTTTCTTTCATACTAAAAAGGAGAATTGCTGTTTTTCTTCAAAACAGGCACACTAAGCCCTGCCAAGACACACTTTATGTTGGTTACCCTATATAGCACAAGTGGGAGCTAATGGCTGGCTCATTCCCAAATTTTTAAAACAATACATTTTATTTGGAAAACTGTGCTCTATTTATTACTGAACAGAACGATATTTCCAACAGATAATTGTCATGATCTATTGTAAGATATCTGTGTTACCTGGAGTTGAAATGCTTTTATTCACTTCGATAAACTAAGCTCAAAGTTGGTGACAGTTCTACTGATGAGTTGTCATCTTTCTTAACCCATTTATTACAAGATACAGAGAACATCTACCAAGCCACTTAGGACATGAATTTACTTGTCAGTTTATTCTTTTCATCTTTAAGAAAATAACCACAAGTTGGAAAAGAAAAATTCAAAGGGAAAGACAGCATTGCTTCTTAAGTAAGGCATTAAGTTTTTATTAAGTGGTTTATTACTTATTAAAAAGGAGAAACCCTAATTTCCTGCATGAATTAATGGTGCTCTAATAGTCTTTTCTGGGTCTCTAGCCTGTAAACAAAATCTCGAGTAGGATAAGCTAAAAGAACTCATAATAGATTTTAGGAGACTGAAGTCTGTCTGCACTTGGGTTGCACTTGGACACCTGATTCGAAAGCACTTGGAGGTGAGCACCTTCCCTTTCAGCCTGCATTTGTGTATTTGGCTTGGGTGTCTACAGTTATAAAAGAGAATGTGTCATGAAAAGAAATGGAAACAAACAAATCACAATACCAAAAGGAAGAAAAAAATCCCCAAACCACACTTTCACAGTCCTCTATTTATACTAGCACATTCTGGGAAAATCACTCAAAAACCTGTTACTAATCATTTAAACCTTAGGCTGTCGACATTTTTCTGCTTTGCTAGCCAAATAGTCATGTGCAGCAGCCAGAGGGTTAAAGAGCCAGATTTCCTGTCCCATACTGTAGCTTTGTGTGAGCAATATGGAGGACCTCATCATCGCTGCAGAGGCTCCTGTTGAACATGAAGGGGTCTATCCAGGCAAAAATATGCGCAGCCTTCTGGGCCAGATTTGCTCCGGAAGGGCTTCTAAGTTGGCTGGGCAGTGGACTAGGCTGTCCAGACCTGCTGTTCCATAAAGGCCAAGATTCTCCCTCTGTGTGTCTAGTTCTTCAGCCAGCAGACCATCCAAAGCCTGCTTAGCCTGGGTCCAGAAACCCTCCAGCAGTATGAGAAACTCTTTGTGTTGCTTTAGGAAATACAATATTAAATCTAATGTGAATTAGATTATTTGGATTTTGGTAGACCAAAACCAGAACCACTTCAATTTTCACATAGATATAAAGAAAAATAAAACACAATACAGAACTAAAGGGTTTCTAGGATTTGGACGATAGAAGACAACAGTATTTTCTTTCTTGATTAAAAAAAAAGAAGTCAGTCAACTATGCAACAAATTATGTCTCCAGTGGCCTACGTACATTGCTTTAATTGTTTTATTTTAATGGAAGATTTTTGATATGTCAGTTATATGTATTCAATTTCTTTAGTAAATATGAGGGGGTTCCTTGTTAAGGGAGTGAGAAAATCATCCTCTGAAGATTCTCGTCACACATCATTATTGCACTTTGTGACCTAGAGTGCAGAATTCTTGATTTTAGTTTTCACCATCTCTGTTCCTTTGACTCATTCTCTTCCATGCTTGATTAACAAAATGAGGACAAAAATCCTGAAAGTTGGCAATATCTTGTGGATAATTATTAATATTTTTCACTTCACAAAAAAAATCAAACTTCAAATTCTACTTGACAAGAAATCTGCCCACACTATCCTTTCTTTGAAGTTCCCTGGCGAGAGTCAAGCCTTTGAAAATCTGGTCTCTGATAGAATAAAAGGTGACAGAAACCTAAGAACAAGCAAGAGAAAGCTCAAAGTTTCACACAGCATGTGGCTGGGGACAGTTCTCATCAATACCTATTGTGGTTCTGTCATTGTGACCAGAAATTTGAAGGCAAACTTTGCAAGGTAAAAACATAGCCAGGAATTTGTCTCTGACATCTGAGTATTGTATCCTGCTTGTTCAGAAATCTGACTGAACAGGATGTGTGTGTGTTACCTACCAAGTCTTGCTGTCACAGTCAAAGCTCAGTGATCTAGTGGGGATGACATTTGACGCAAGATTAACATAAACCACTGTAGGTCCTTAGAGTCCAACTCAAAACCTTAGATTCCATCATGCCCTTAATTATCAAATATGTTTCCTGTGAAGAAAGGAGTACTGTTTAAAATGTTTGATAATCTGACAAGGCCATAAGGCTTAATGGAATCGATGATTACACACAGATGGACGATTAACTCTCGAGGTTTAACGTTAAAAAAAAAGTAACTATGCTGGATCGCTACTTAATGGAATTACACTGCCCATATGGAAAAGAACTATACCCTAAATATACCCAGAATGATGGAACAGGTGGCAGAATCTGGGCAAGTCTGCTTGGAATGCACAAAAGCATTCTGAACTTGTAACTGCCAGAAAAGATTTTTGGAGGAAAAAAAAAAAAGAGAAGGGAATCTTAGAAACTGTGTTAACTTTTCTACATTTTGGAAATACGAATTGCAAAAATGATTAGAAAACTGAGCCCCAAAGTATGCTTTTTCTGGCAGGTGCTTTTGTCACACTGTCTTTCAGAAACCTGTAAACTATGTCTATTTGTGACTGAGGTATACTTCGATGAATTGGTTATACTTAGCTCTGACATAAACTTGGTAAGGGAAGACATCATATCTGCCTTGATAACAGTTATATCCTCCAAAAGGTATAATTGGAAGAATGGGGTTGAAATTATTAGCGAAAGGGAGGATTGGGTATTATTTCTGCATTTTTATATTCTTAATAGTGACTTGTGTCCCCACTTCCATGGATTAACAAGAGCTGCATAGGTGAAAATGATGACAGTGAATACTAGTGAGCATTTACACATACGTAATCAAGTGATAGGTTGTATAATCCTAATTAAGAAACTCCTTCTGATCAAAGGTAATTTATTTGTGATTTTTTCCTCCAACTCAGCAGAGGTTTTATTTTAAATATTAATAACCTTTCAAATAGCAGAACACTGTCTTTTGGGGATGGAAGGGTATGGGAATAGAATTTGGAAGGTCTTAGTAATGATAAACTTAATAGGGAAGTGTCACTGAGCATTTATTATGTGCTGAGAGTGAAGTGCTTTATTTGAATAATTCAGTTTAATTTTTAATATGACCCTTTAAGTTATTTCCCATTTTACAGATAAGGAATATGACTGAAGGGCATTAAGTAAGCTTCCCAAGGTCACAGAACTAGCTGATAGAGTTGGGATTTAAAAAGTGATTGGTCTTGTCAGGGTTCTTTCACACAAAACTGTTTGGGGCCATGTCTATTAACCATGATGAGCTCTCCCTGTTCCATGTCTCTCTTCTCTCTTTTTTTTTTTTTTTTTTAATTTTATTTATTTATTTGACAGAGAGAGAGAGAGATCACAAGTAGGCAGAGAGGCAGGCGGGGGGGGGGGGAAGCAGGCTCCCCGCTGAGCAGAGAGCCCAATGCGGAGCTTGAACCCAGGACCCCAAGATCATGACCTGAGCCTAAGGCAGAGCCTTTAACCCACTGAGCCACCCAGGCGCCCCAATGTCTCTCTTCTCTTGATTTGCACTTGTCTGAGCATTGTTGGACTTCTCTTTGAACCTGATGCCTTCCGTAAGCCTTAAGGATTCATACTGTTTGCCAGGGCTCTATTAGAACCTTCAGAAAAGCATGTGAATATGGAAGAGACCATGGAGTGCTACCAATCACAGAATAGGTAATTAAAAAACTAATGCCACATGATAAGATGGGTGTGAAACAGCTCTCCAGCATTGCTTCTCCCTCATAGATCTTGAATTTTTCTTTTCTTTTTGAAATAGTAAGTATAAGGGGTGCCTGGGTGGCTCAGTTGGATAAGCATTTGCCTTTGGCTCAGGTCATGATCCTAGGGTCCTGGGATCAAGACCCACACTGGGCTCCCTGCTCAGTGGGGAGCTTCCTTCTGCCTCTCCCTCTGCTGCTCCCTCTGCTTGTACTCTCTCTTTCTGTCAAATAAATAAATAAAATATTTTTTAAAAAAGAAAGAGTACATATGAAATTCTTCAAAACAATTTTTTGGTGCCTCTGTTTTGTTGATGCTTTCAGCACACGCTTGTTATCCCCACTGAGAAATTCAGTAAAACTTCATCCTTAGATTCCCTGAATGATTCTGAAAAATTATGAGATAATTATCTTAGTTAAATCAATAATTGCATTTTATGAAATTTAAGTGATTAAAACTTTTGGATCTCTATTATGAATCTACAATAAAAATGGGACATGCTTAGGTGTGTACACTACAAATAATCTTGGTACGATCACCTAGACTGGTTACTGAGTGTATAGACACAGCTTCATCTAGAAGTGACTTTCTAGAAGCAGTCTCTTTACTTTCCATACACAGGATCTTTATATGTTCAGCATATGCATATTATCAAAATAATTTTTTTTAGACTCTGTTCCCTACCCAGAGAAATTTTATCACTGATGAGAGACAAGATAAAACAGTGGAAAGATTTCCAGCCCAGTGAGGAGAAGTATTTTAAGAATTGTATATAGGTACAGAATGTCTGATGGTCACATCAATAAAGAAGAGTCTGGATTCCTTTGATAGAAAATATCTCCATAATAACAAAGGCTACTATGCTAATAGGGCAATTAAGGAAGGAAAGCACAGAACCCCAGTCCTCAATAGCACATATACTTGTCTCACTTTTTCAAGTAATTTCACGTATTTCGTTTTTTATTTTGTTTAGAATTCTTCTGATACAATTAGTATAAATATCTTCAGCAAGAAACAGAGGCCCAAATATTTAAAAGAACAAGGTTTATAGCTAAGTAGCAGAAAATAAAGTGTTAAAAAATGAAGGACGTCTCCTCACTGGGCTGGAAATCTTTCTACTGTTTTATCTTGTCTCTCATCAGTGATAAAATTTCTCTGGGTAGGGAACAGAGTCTAAAAAAATTATTTTGATAATATGCATATGCTGAACATATAAAGATCCTGTGTATGAAAAGTAAAGAGACTGCCTCTAGAAAGTCACTTCTAGATGAAGCTGTGTCTATACACTCAGTAACCAGTCTAGGTGATCGTACCAAGATTATTTGTAGTGTACACACCTAAGCATGTCCCATTTTTATTGTAGATTCATAATAGAGATCCAAAAGTTTTAATCACTTAAATTTCATAAAATGCAATTATTGATTTAACTAAGATAATTATCTCATAATTTTTCAGAATCATTCAGGGAATCTAAGGATGAAGTTTTACTGAATTTCTCAGTGGGGATAACAAGCGTGTGCTGAAAGCATCAACAAAACAGAGGCACCAAAAAATTGTTTTGAAGAATTTCATATGTACTCTTTCTTTTTTAAAAAATATTTTATTTATATTGCCCTTTCCTGATTCAACAACAAAGGCCCACCAAAACAGAACAGTCGTGAATAGGTGGGAAGCAACCATAACTCTCAGTACTTGCTCTCACCCTACCTTGGCATAAATGTTGCCTGACTCTGGGTAATTCCTCGCCTTCTCCCCTTCCTAGCCTCTCCTGTTCTCCCTTCCCTCCAACTACACCACTCCCACTAAGCATTATTTATCTCTTCATGCTTTGGTTCTAAAGTTCCTAGAAGTAGTTTCTGAAATTTCACATTTATAGATATATGTTATACATATATGTATATAGTCCCATTGTGCACGTACCAGCATTACACACACACACATACATATATGTGACACAGAAAAAAGAAAAGGAATATCTCAAGTCATGATAAGCAACCTTCCCAAAACAAAACTGTGTATGTCAGACCCAGGGAACACAACATAATGAAGGATTCCCAATTTTAACTTCCTTTGAAAATCAATAACCTGGGGCTAAAGACTACCACTCTTTTCTAATCAGAAATCTTCAAGATGGTTTTTGTTCAGGTCTGCTTAGCCCTTTTTCTGTAGATGATTTCATAATTGTTTTAGATTGCATGAAAGTCAGAGTCTATGAAACTTCTTTAAGTAGGACTTCTCTTTAGTAATTAATACCTATTAAATTCCATCATATTTTTAATTTCAAAATCTGGATTTTCCTCATCATGTGGTTCTAGTGGATCAGGCATTTCACAGTTATCTCCCTGAGTCATATGGGCAATACCATTTATTTTTTATCTGAGTGATTTTTTCTATAACCATGGGGGCACCTGGAGTCCACTGATAGAGACAAGCAAAGACTGTGAGGCCTATCCCTTTTCTAGAGGCTACTTGTGAGCATGATAAAGGTTTTATACATTAAGAATATTTTCTTTTAACTAGTCCATTGTCAGAATTCTTTATTAGTCTCATAGCTTCTGGGAATAACTTACATACTCAGCACAAAATTCTTGTGCAAATTTTCCTTCTGCCTCTATTGCCCATCATCACACATCCTGTTGGTATCCCAAACCCAACATGTCACGGAGAAATATTCTAAGAAAAATATTATGCAGTGTTAGGTCAATATTATATCGCTTGCATGTTACTACATACTTGTATTTGAAGAAAGAATAGGATAGTCATTCTAAGGCCCATGATGCATCCAAGAGCAAGAAAGAAGATCTTTACAGATACTTTCAAAATCTTAATCCAAGCTTAAATGTATTACTTGAGACTGGCTCATTTTATATTTTAACTGAAAGTTATTCTGGGGTTTTATTTTTCTTACTTTTTTGGCTTCTTTTTCTTAGACCATTTTTTTGGAAATTTTTTTAAAAATTATTTTTGCTTTGCCAGTTACTGATTATTAGATCGTAGCCCTCAGCTTGTGACTGCAAGAACAGATGTCTCCTCGTTGGAGTGAGATCACAAGATTCCTTTTGAATGAATGTAAGGAAGGTATACCACTATAGCAGAGCAAAAATTTTGTGCCTCATAGACAGTTGAAGACTCTGGATGCAACCTAAACCAGAGCTAGATCTTCTATTTTACTTTAAACCATTCAATGACTGGTTTAGAAATCAAGGAAACAGACATAGATCATTGACAATTTCATCCATGTAGTTTCTCCAGAAATTTTAATTCACTCATGTTAGAAAATAATACTATAGGTAAAGCACTGCTTTTCAATGTCCCTTTAATAATTGCTATCCCACAAGTATTTATTAGGAAAACTAAAACCATTGCTTCAAATCTCATTTATTATGCATTTCACATAGCTCACCTTCTGATGTGAAACTATATTTAGGTCTGTCTAGGCCCAATGCTCTTCAATATTTATTTACTTATTTAACACTTATTGAGAATTTTTTATGACATAAAATGTTCTGAAACATGGTGTCTACCTTGCATACTGAAGATGCTATATAGAGAAACAGATATAAATGTAGATTGGGAGATATATTTATAAAAACAAATACAGAAATGAATTTATAAAAATAAATATGGTGCAGTGATGATACAGTATGGATATTAAGAGACTAGAGATCTCATTTAATTTATTATTTATTTTTCAAAGATTTTATTTATTTACTTATTTGCCAAAGAGAGACAGATAGAGAGATAGCACAAGCAGAGGGGAGGCTGGCAGAGGGAGAAGCAGGCTCCCTGCCAAGCAAGGAGCCCGATGTGGGACTTGATCCCAGGACTTTGGGATCAAGATCTGAGCTAAAGGCAGACGCTTAACCGACTGAGCCACCCAGGCATCCTGAGAGCTCATTTTAAAATGTTTTTTTATTTTAATACATTTATCTTGTTATTTAACAACTATTTATTTATAAGCCTGGCAAATAAAGTTGTCATAACTCACAAATATCATGGACACTTCAAAACAGGAATTATTCCTAGATTCTGTTCAACAGTTGAAAATATTTATTAGATTGAATGCCAATTAATTGCCTATATAACAGCTCCATTTTAAGAAACTTACCAAAAAAATTCTACCAACCAAATTCTAAAGATTTAATCATTCATTTTATTCATCTTGAAGCAACTTGTCCAGTTTTAACCTTTTTTGTACTGTATTTTTATTCTCTAATTCCAGATCATTTCTGTAATCTCTTTCTCCAAATATGAGTATTCCTCTATTTTTCTCTGAAAATGACTGTATTTTCTTTTGAACATTCTGAAAGCTAATATAAGTTCTCTACTGTTAAATAAGAAGGTCCAAATTTCCAGACTTCCCCAATGTTGCTGTTTGTATTGTTCCAGCACAGCCCAGTGACAAAATATCAAAAATGACCAATCCCAGGGTGCTTGGTGGCTCAATCAGGTAAGTTAATGCCTTCAGCTCAAGTCATGATCCCAGGGTAGAATTGAGCTCCACGTGGGGCTCCCTACTCAGCAGAGAGTCTGCTTCTCCCTCTACCCTTCACCCCTGCCTATTGTCTCTCTCTCTCTCTCTCTCTCTCTCAATCTCTCTGTCAAATAAATAAATAAATACTTTAAAAAAAATGACCAATCCCAGAACATAGTGCAAACGGAAGAGAAAATGAGGTTGACCTGCTCTTACCATTAGTTGTGAAATCTCTGTGCTAAAACTTTCTGGAGTTTGTTATTTCTAGCCCATCAGAAATCCTATTATCTGATACTATCTCTAATCATTCCCACCTTTTTTATTACTTAGTGAAGTTCCTACAGTCACTTCAGAATGAATACCTAACAAGCTATTAACAGGTTCATTCTGAACCCACCAAATACTTTTCATGTGCTGTTACAATTCCATCAGCCCCTCACTAAAAATGCAAATTTTAATTGGTTTGCAAGAAAAATATGTGATTCATTTTTAGTGTGCCAGAGAGTCCAACAAGGTGCTGAAAGACTAGAAAAATGGAAAAGATAGAAACTGATTTTTAAATTCAACACAACGTTTTCTTGAGCTACTACTAGATCCCATCTCTAAAAAACACAAAGGTGTGTAAGAGAGGCCTAACTCTCAGAAGTGGAAAAGGCCTCAAAAGGATTCCAAAGTAACCTGTTATGTGTTTTTAAGAGGAACAAAAACAGTACAGTAGAGTACAGTACAAAACAGTAGAGGCTTTGGGTCAAGGGAGATGGAAAGGCTGATGGGGTTAGGAAAGAAAGACAAGGAAATCTTCAGGACATCGAAGACACTTGGGTTTGGTCTTCAGGGGAAGATGGTGGACGGAGGATATTTCAGGCAGCAGGAATGAAATGAGCAGTATAAGTAGAAAAGTGCAAACGCCTAATAAATATTTACCAAATGAAATGGTCCTAGTGACAGTCAAATCTCTTCATATTTTAATTTTTTTTGGCAATGAGTTGGATTTTCCCACTTTAAAGTTTCCTGAACTTTGTGAGTGTTGAGTGTATTTTGTCACCTCTTTGTAAGTGATTTCTGCGGTGAAAGGGGATGTTTCCATATCTATCCATCTGCTAATCAAGGATCATCTTGAAATGGAGTGTAAAGAAAAAGAAAAAGAAAAGAGACCACGAAGCTGTTACATCTTGAAGTGCATTAAAATATAAAAACAAAAAATAAGAGCACACTCCAAATGACTCATTTGTTTTTCAGTATTCCACAACTCAGTGACAATAACTGGCAGTATGGTGATTTCACAGTGTCATCCTGGTGGAACATAGGGTTCCCATAAGAATACATTTCTAGCTCCTGCAACATCACCATCACAATTACTTATTTGTTTCTGATTAATTAGGACCCAGTTTCTTCCTTCTTGGCATTGCGTTTTTCCTCCTGTTCAGTCTATCTGGACAGGCTAGATCTGCGTGGGCGCGCACCAGTTTGTGAGATTCTGGATCAGAACTCAGTGGCTTTGCAACAGTGATAAACCTAACTTCTGGTAACTGTGAATTTGTGTTCCAAAGTGCCACAAACCACACGGTAAGATGCCACAAAAAGGAGCAGTAACTAGGTCGGGTTTTTGGCAGTCTTTATGAGGCAGTAGCTCCAATGTTGGCTTGCCAGCGATTAAATAGAGCTGAGAAACATTTTTTCTTTATCTTTCTTTAGCAAAACAAAAAAGCTCAGATTAACTGAGGCGGTGTGGAGAGGAAAAAGGAAATTTCACTCCTTGGAAAAGAGGAATTTAACTATCAACTACCTAAAGTCCAGTTATTTGTGTTCCAGAAGAATAGAATTTGAAAAAGGATACACGCCATAGGTGTAGCCAACGTGTGTGTGTTTTGGGGGAATGGTTTCTGTTAGAATGTGGTGGAGGTGAGAATTGTCTCTCACCTCTCCACAGTCCTGTAATAATGCATGGTTGGCTGTCAACAGTCTCCAGAAGGATGCTCTTTCCTAGTATATTTCATTTCATCATCTATAGGTAATTAGTAATATATGTGCTATTTTGGAAAAGCAAAACAATATGCTAGACTGGGTGGTAAAACATTAAACGCCAAGAGAGACCAAGCCTTTTCTGGGCAGAAGTTACTCCCTTTTGGGAGCATGATTAAAAGTTCAGCTTAACACACACCAAGTGTAAATGACCTTGCTGTTCAAATTTGCCCCGGGCAAAGACATACCCAACTCTCTGGGTCTGAATATACTCTTTCCAATAAGTTCATGACTCGTAATGATTACACAATGAATATGTGAGAAGGCAAAAAGCTAAGCAAACCTGGAGAGCAGCCATTTGGGAGAAAGCATTAAGGAAGCTAATTGACATGCTTTGTAAAATGCCAGAATTATTACCTTTGTGTGTGTTTAGAAAAGAAATTGTCTTAAAATATAACACTTCTTTCTCTCTTCATCCTAGTAAATCCAATCGACAGGATTTAGCACTGGGAAGAAGCCCAGAAGGTTTGAAATCCTGTAAGGAAAAAAAAGTGTATTTTTAGAATTATGGTAACAGCTGCTAAGAAATGTATTTCTATTTTGTAGTTAGTGTAAGCTGCCTAACATAAATGTGTGGTAGAGAAAGATAACATAGATAAGGCAAGTGGAGAGAATTATAGCAAAGTGAACACTATCTTTGGTTGCTGTTGAAAGAAAAATTGAGTAGTAAAGATGGCATTTTATCAAAATAAAACTATAAATTGAATATCTAAAAGCTAAAATTAGATAGCTCTCTCAGGATCCATCCCCCAACTCCCCCACCCCCTCTCCTAGCCTCCCTCTATTTCTTATCTTTAAAAAAATCTTTTTCTAATGGAATTTTAGTCACATTAACATAATAGATATTACTAAAAATCACATTCTAATGTCTCCAAATACGCCACCACTTGTCATATAATCTACTATCAAATTTTCACATTAAAAAATAATTTAAAGATTTTTACATACAGCTCTGATTGATTTAATAATTGAATTGTTTTGCAAATGACTAAATGAGTTAACTACTATTTATTTCTTTATGATGCAATTTTTTTGTCTCAGATTTATTTTTAAAGGACAGAGTAAAAATAAGAAGAAACACATATGCATGGCAATCCTTTCACATATTAAAAGGGTTAAAATATTCTAGATTTTGTCTTGCCTGTGATTGTATTTGTCAAAAAATAATGCCATCAGGTGCTTGGGAAATGATTTTCTCTATCAAATGTAGTATTTGTGGTATGTTTCTAAACCTTGGGCTTGTTTTACCCATGGAATTGGTGTCAGGGGCCACTTATCCGAACAAAAGCATACAGGCTGTTTTGCTTTGGGGACTTTTCCATTTGATCTCTACCAAGAAACACATGGAGATACTACATACATATTATGCAACGTAGGGTCTACTATAGAAACTTGATGTATTGTTTCATCAATTATATTAATGACAGATTGTTGCTACGGTTAATAACAATTACTAATGAATATTCAGGAAGGTCAATGTTTCAGAAAGTTCAAAAAATCTCAAAAATGCTCTTAATAATTATTCCTTAGTGTAGAATAACACAGTAAATCCTTAACTTTAGTTTCCTAGATTTTCTTGGAAATGTTCTGTAGTTTTCTCTACAGTTGACACACACATAAAAGTCAGCACCCCCTATTTCTCTCATTCATATCCTAGAAGAGAGAACTCATCTCCATTATCAACCATACCTCCTTCTACTCCCTTCCCAGACAGCTCGTATTCAAGTGTTTATTCTCACTTGCTTTCTCTCCCACTGTCCTTCTGGGTAACTGGCTGTTTCTCTTTCTCTCTCTTAAATCCCTTCTCTTCATTGCCATGTACTCCAGAGATCTGGGAGAGCATTTCTCAGAGGATCCAAAAAGGCATTTGCAATCTGTTTAATACACAGCCCGTCTCTGACTCCCACGACACAATCTATCCCAGATTGTACAATGTCATCTTTCCTGCCTATTGGCAATAGGAAAAAAAGTCATTTAAAATAGTGTTGTTCGTATATGACCATAAAATGGGCCCTGGAACCATGTCAGAAAGGAATATTGTGCTCTATCTAGTACCCTGGGAAAAGATTGAGTTTGGGTAATCTTTCCACGCTTTTAGAGCTGGGACCCTGTCTGATTCCTCTTTAGATCAGCAATGTCTATCCCAACAACTAACGCAGCAGGGGATGGTCAGGTGTCTGTTGCACCAAATTTATTGTAGGTGCTTTCATTTCACATCTGAAATATAAACTGAGCATCTTAATGGCTCTAATTTTCTCAGTCAGTACTGTTTACTGAATTCTAAAGCATCTCTTCCCCCAGTGAGTTACATTCTCCTATGGAGACCAAAAACATAGGGTAAGAGGTGGTCAGCTGATGGTCTTTCGGCTAATAATCAAAAGAATATCAATCATATACTGAGTACTCCTATATGTGAGGTACTGTTTTAAGTGCTTTACATATTTACCTGATTTATTCCCTAAAACAAAAATATAAGGCATATACTGTTATTATCCATTTTATAAGTAAGGAAATTCAGGCACGGAAAAGATAAGTAAATTGCCTAAGTTTACACAGCTAGTAAGCAAGGAGGTGGCATGAAATCCACATTGACAGTGGACAAGTTTAAAACTAGTTTCAGGTTTATATGACAAATTTTATTTCCACATTTGATAGTAACATGTGTTTATAACCTCCAAAA
Organism: Nasua narica; assembly: GCA_028533885.1. Taxonomy (NCBI): domain Eukaryota; kingdom Metazoa; phylum Chordata; class Mammalia; order Carnivora; family Procyonidae; genus Nasua; species Nasua narica. The sequence goes on along the minus strand of CM052800.1, from coordinate 56,354,376 downwards.
TGTCACTAAACTTATTTATTTAAACTTTCTTGTTAGGTACTATTCTGACTGCCATAATTTTCACAAGGGAAATATAAACAACTTATAGCATATGGATCTCTGGAATATTAACAAATAATAAGTAATACATCTGCATGTAAAAACTATGTGTTTCCAGAGATACACTTTGTGAATGAGATGGGGAGAAGATAATAGGAAAGAATATTTACCCTGGTGGAAAGCTTTGAAAATAAAGTCTGGTTGGGAGATCAGACTTATTTGAAAAAAGTAGATTGAAAAAAATGGCCACAATTTTTCCCCTCTCTCAATCTGAGTCCCTTGCAAAATAACTTCCACTTCTTCCAGCAAGAGGACTATTTCTCCATTCCTTAAATCTGAGCTGTCCTTAACTTGGTTTGGCCAATAGAATGTAGCAGAAATCATGTGTTGGTTCGAAGCTTAGATTTCAAGGGGCCATGGTTTCGCCCTGGCACTTTGACCCCAGGAACTGCCATCTGAGCAAGGCTTGGCTAGCCTGCTGGAAGATAAGAGAAATATAGCTCAGCATTCCTATTGCTTCACCCAACAATCAATCAACTCCCCAAAGCAGAGCCACTTGGCTGACCTGTACCTTAAACATAGATGCATGGGCAAACCCAGTCAAGATCAACCAAGACTGTCCCTGATCAGCCCACAGATCATCTAACCTACAGACTTGTGAAAAATAAATTGTTATTGTTTTAAACACCTGAGTTTTTGAGTGGTTTGTTATACAGTAATAGACAACTGATATAACATATGTTATAATTACTTAAATATTAATAGTCCTGCTATAATGTGAAAATGTGTTTTCTATTTTCCTGGGCTGCCATGATTTAATTTCACTCAGGTTTAGCTGTTAAAATTTCCTAAAAAGCCTCAAAATAAAAAAAAAGTTTGCTTATACGACAAATTTCATCTTTGATGTCTATGGTAGTGGCATTGCCCATAATGATTTGTCATGCAGTTTTATTTTCAAAGCTCAAAATTAATTACAAACATGAAACAAATCATGTTGTTAAGACATACATTAAAAACAAATTACAATCTCAAAATGGATAATTTACAGCTTGGAAAATTAATTGATTAAACCCAAAGTGCATAAAAATAATTGGAAAAACTGAGGAGTGAACAAACCAATGAAAATATTATCCAACTAAAAAAAATAATGTATAATGAATGAAACCACAGCCAAAAAAATCAATAGTTGTAATTAAACTGTAAGACCCTGAGTGGAGATAGGTTGAAATCCTGATTTGGGGAGTATCATTAAATTATAAGATAAGCAGATGACAGAAGAAATCAAATCCTGTCCCTTCAAAAAGTCAAAATAGAAACCGTAATGTTGACATTTAAATCAGTAATACATTTAAACAATACAAGATATGTAATAGATATTAGACATTAAAACAGCACTACAAATATACATGTAATTTAATATCTGCTATATCTGTTGTCTCTTAGTGACTATTATATTCCTTTCAATGTTCTTTTAACCTGGCTTTTATGAAAATATGTATCCTTAGAATTTGTTCAAGATATTGTCTGTCATCGAGACATAAAAAGACAAATAAAGCAAATAACAATATAGCATTTTTACACCAAATAGAATTTTGTATTAAGCCTTATCATTTCTGGCACTTATTTTAAAGACTGGAGATAATTTGGATTTTTATATCTGGAACAAATATTACAAGGCATTTAAACATGTATTATGGTCAAAGATTATGTTTCCAATAATTGTTTACACGTTAAAGTTTTCTGCTGGCCAAATTTTGACTTTACTGATGCATTGTTACAAAGATTCACAAAGAGAAATTCAATACAAATAAAACATTTTAAGCATCATAGTTTATATAACAAGCTATTTTTCAATTTTTGTCTAAATTTAATATTGCAAAATTGAATTAGATTAGCACTAAAACTTTCTATGGGCTTAATTCTTTTATTGCCAAAGAATTAAATACTTTGTTTCTTAGTCAGGGATTGGCAGTTTTTCAGAAGAATTGTGCTAGGAATTCATCCGTGAATTCTAGGTTATCCCAAAAACAGATCTGAGGCTGATCCAGGAAGCAAAAGGGACAAAATGAAATGGAGAAAGTGAGCAAGGTAGAGTGAAAGAGTCCATAAATATAACTAAATAGCTTTTTGCCATTGTTGGCAACCAAGACTCAGTCCTGCGAGGGATATCATTAGGGGTTTTGTAAAACATAGAGTCGAAAAATTATGAAAAAATAGTCAAATCATAAAGAAGCCCTAGACCCTCAGTTCCTATAGAAAAACCTGATAAACTCCAAGTCATCTGAAATAGTTACAAGAAAATGAAGAAAGAGGACGCCTGGGTGGCTCAGTCGGTTAAGCCGCTGCCTTCAGCTCAGGTCATGATCCCAAGGTCCTGGGATCGAGTCCCGCATCGGGCTCCCTGCTCGGCAGGGATCCTGCTTCTCTCTCTACCTGCCGCTCCCCCTGCTTGTGCTTGCTTTCTCTCTATCTCTGACAAATAAATAATAAAAATCTTTTAAAAAAATTAAAAAAAAAAAAAAAAAGAAAATGAAGAAAGAGAATGAGTGGCTTACACAACCAAACTATGTGTGTGTGTTGGGGGTGGGGGGAATGACCTACACATCCTAATAAGCTATTTATTTGTGCATTTATCCATTCATTTTTTTCACATTTTCTAATTGCGGATTATGCTAGAGGACATTTATGAAAGTCTTTGGTGGTCAACTTAAACGTATTCCTGCATAATAGACCTATAAGCACTTCTTTTACACTCTACTGAAATGTGTACTAATGTGATTTCTGAATTTATTTATGCTACGATTCAGATATTGGGTTGCAAATGAGTTTTTAGCTCTGAGTGCCCATTAAGAACTCTGCAAGGAAGGCAGTTCAGGAGAGGAAAGGCAGTCTTGTCACAAGCAGTATTGATACAATTGGATAACCATTTGCAAACATAAAAGAAAAAAAACCCTTCAAACTGTATCTCATACCACACACACAAATCAACTAAAAACAAATTATAGGCTTAAATGGAAAACTGCAAATGATAGAAATCTGTGGAAACTTAAGTGAAAAACCTTAGTGCCAGGCAAACTTTTTTCATTATGATGGAAAAAGAAAAATCTATAAAAATTAAATTGATATATTGGATCTCATCATAGTTAAAAAAAAAAGCCTGCTCTTCAGAAGATAATTTTAGAACAAAAAGAAAAAACAGAGACTGAAAGAGAATATTTGCAAAACATATATCCGAGATAGGACATGTATCCACAGCATATAAAGGATTCTCAAGACTCAAAAATAAGAGAAAAACCCAATTTAAAAAATGGACAAAGGATTTAACAGTTACATTATTAAAGTAAATAGAAGGATGGCAAATAAGAACATGAAAAGTTGCTCAACATGATTAATCAATAGGAAAATGCAAATTTAAGCAACATAAACCACCACTACACAGCAGTTGAGTGGCTAGAATTAAAAAGACTAACCATACAAATCTTGGAGAAGATAGAGAGGAACTAGAACTTTCATAACCTGCTGATGGGAATGTAAGATGGTACAACTACTTTGGAAAAGAGTATGTTGCCTTTTTTTTTTTTTAAAAGATTTTATTTATTTATTAGGAAAGAGAGAGAGTGAGAGAGAGCATGAGAAGGGAGAAGGGAGAAGGTCAGAGTGAGAAGCAGACTTCCCATGGAGCTGGGAGCCCGATGCGGGACTCGATCCCGGGACTCCGGGATCATGACCTGAGCCGAAGGCAGTTGCTCAACCAACTGAGCCACCCAGGCGCCCGTATGTTGCCTTTTTAAAAGTTTAAAAATATAACTACCATATTACCCAACATTGTCACCTCTAGATATTTTCCCAAGAGAACAGCAAGCATGCATCTATAGAAAGATTTATACATGAATGTTCACAGCAGTTTTATTTGTAAGAAACCACTCAAATACCCATTGACAGGCTAACAGATGAATTCTGGCATTTCCATACAGTGAAATGCTACTCAATAGCAAAAAGGAATGAACAATTATTACACACAATAACATGGATGAATCTCAAAAAAAAAAAAAAAATGCTGAATGAAAGACTCCAGACAAGAAAATAATGTCTTTTGTATGGCTCTATTTACATAAAACTCTAGAAAGGACAAACTGATCTAGTCATAAAGATTTTGTCAGTGGCTTCCTGGTGAAAAGGAGTAAGAAGGGATGGGAAAAAAGGATTTGAAAGCGACACCCAGAGACTTTTGAGGGCGATGGATCTCTCTCTTACCTTGATTGTAGTGATTATTTCACAAGTGTAAGCTTTTGCTGAAACTTCAAATTGTACATTTTAAATATGGGCAATATATCGTACTGTGTCAATCATTTTTCAATAAAGGCGTTAAAAAAAAACCCTGCTATGGTTTAGGTTATGTTAAACATATATGAAAATTAGTGGCCTTACTAGGCATAAGAATATTAACTATCCCAAGCTGGGAAATCTGGGTGTGAATGCATCCATCTGCAGGGCAGAGAAAATGCATGTCTTGGGAAGGGGAGATAGAATCCCACGGTCTAAAGAAACACCCAATGGTAGATAGTGGTGGCCGAGAGCTGGTAAGATAGGTAACAGGCCTCAAGAAAAAAAATGACATCTGGTGGAATTGGCCCCTGTTCTACCATCTTTGACTGAAGCACATGGCTATCACAATGGTAACATTGCCATTTCAAGTGAACAGTCATGGTTCCCCGTGCCCCGCCCCCATCATACAAAGGAATATATTGGCACTATGAAAGTGCCTAGATTTTCACAAAGTGGATTCTCTGTTTGAGAATTTGATATTGTATTTGGTGAATAAACGTGTAAATGTTCAGGGAACTTTATCCCTGAGATGATTCTAAATACCTCATTTGATGCTTAGCTATTAGATAGGGTGTGTGTCCTACTTCCCAAAACCAGTAAGGTAAACCTATTTGAATTATTTTCTGCAACACGGTGGTCAGTGGTTGCTTCTGGAGAGAGGGTTGGTTCATTTAACCTAGGACTGTAAAACTTTAAAACCAATCCATACTTCCTCCTGACAGATAACTTCAACACCCGTTTCTCTTACAGCTAAAGCTCTTTCTTCAATTTAATCCTCTTTCAGACTCTTTTAGACAGAGTGCTATACCATATTTTGCTGTTAAATCATGAAAAATGATAGAATCTCTATCCCTTTTCAAGAGTCATTGTCAAATTATACCCTCCAATAAGTAATATACCGCTTGAGTCAGTAATTTCAACTATTTGTATGCATTTCAGGTTTGCCAATTACCCTTCCAAGCTGTAAATTGCCTATTTTGAGAGCATAATTTGATTTTTAATGTTTGTCTTAACAGCCTGATTTGTTTTGTCTTTTGATTTGTTTCACATTTTAGTAATTAATTTTAAGCTGACACTGTCTCTCCTAAAAGGAAGGTGGGGATTGAAAGCCTTTTAGAGCTATAGCAGTTTGATGCTAATATAAATTTCTGCCTAGTGCCATAGTCCTTAAGCAAAAAAACTGTCAGGCTCTCTCTCCTTTTCTTTGGAAAGGACTCATCGTTGCTTTTCCAGGAGATATGCTAGCTTGAGTTTCAAATACGCACTGCATAACCCCCAAGTTTAAATACACATAAATAAACAAAATTGGCCATAAGAAGTATATTCAAAACAGAAGTGATATTTTTCAAATCATCAGTCTGGAAATATAGATGAAAATGTGTCTTGGGGTTATGTAAATGTGTTTGGCCTCAGATGTCCTCTGATACTTATTATCCATCTTTATCCTACTAGCAAAAACTTTGTGGAGGAAACAAATCTCTCATTCCCAGACCCATCTTGTAAAGTTTCTCTTTATAATTACTTGGGAAACACAAGCACTTCTGTGGTCTTTGATACCTTCAGGGATATTTTGAGCTGTTTCTGCAGATTCAATGAGTCTTTTCCCTGGCTATGTGTTTGAGAAAGAACAGAGAAATGAAGAAGAGCAAACAAAATTAAGAAGGGTAAAAGCACTAGAAAGAAAAAAAAATCACAGTTGAGAGGAAAAGGTGAAATAAGAGACATTCTAAGAATAGAAGTTGGAAAGAAAATCAGATAGTAAAACTTTCCGTTAATTTTAAAGCATGCAAGGGAAATCTCCCCAAATCATTTAATAATTCCCTAATGAAACCAAATTGCCAAATACTGAAAAAGTTGGATTTTTGCCCTAATTTTTGCCAGAACATAGGGTATGCTATGTCTTATAACTGACAAGCAAAAGAGGATTTGAATTGGAGTTTTTCAAAACATTTAATGTCAATGTGGTACATAGCACACAGGTGAAAGGTATATAGAATTTCATCCTGTTTGTAATATGGAAAATATACATTAATCACAGAAAGAGAGTGATATCTGAATGTATTGGATGGAGGAGCACATTTTATAGTTCAAGTATTATTTAGAAGTATCAGACAATGTCGATAGACTAGAAGAACAATCGAATGGTTAACCATTAGTCTAGAACACAACTGTTTTCCTGGATTTGTTTGTTGGATATTTAACACTTTACTTCAGTTTACCAAAATGGGAACATCCCAATGAAGAAGTTCTTGTGTTTTGGAAGTTGGGAGTGAATTTGAGATCTATTGAAAACTAGCTTTTTTTTTTTTTAACCAAAGTTTTTATTTTGAGATAATTGTAGATTTACATGCAGTTGTCATGAATAATTTAGAGAAATCTCATTTACCTTTCCCCAGATTTTCCCAATTATAATATCTTGTAAAACTATAATAAAATATCACAACCAGGATATTGACATCGATGCAGTCGAGATACAGAAACTTCCGTCATCATAACGATTCTTCATGGCACCCTCTTATCGACACACGCCCTTCTCTCCCACCCCACCTCCTCTTTAGACTCTGGGGTCCACTAATCTGTTCTGCATTTCTCTAATTTTATCATTTCAGGAATATTATATAATTGGAATCATAAGGTAAGTAAAGCATTTGGGATCTGCTTTTTGTTTTTCCTTATCATAATTCTCTGGATATTTATCCAGGTTGTTGTCAATGGTGGTTCTTTTCATTGCTGAGTAGTACACCATGGTATGGACATATTACAGTTTGTGTAACCATTCATGCATTAAAGGACATCTGGGTTGTTTCCAGTTTTTTTGCTATCATGAATAAAGCTGTTATGAACATTAATGTACAGATTTTTATGTGAATTTAAGCTTACTTCTCTGTAATAAATACCTGAGAGTGCAATTGCAGGCTTTATGGCAATTGTACATTTAGTTTTTTAAGAAACTGTCAAACTAGGGTACCTGGGTGGCTCACTCAGTTGAGCATCTGCCTTCCATGCAAGTCACGATACCGGGGTTCCAGGATGGAGCCCAACGTTTTGCTCAGTGGAGAGCCTGCTTCCTCCTCTCTCTCTGCCTGCCTCTCTGCCTACTTGTGCTCTCTGTCTCTCTCTCTGTCAAATAAATAAATAAAATCTTAAAAAAAATAAAATTGAAAATTGAAAAAAATGAAATTGCTGAACTATTTTCTAGAGTATCTGTACCATTTCACATTTACACAACTGAATATGACTGATTTAGTTTCTCTGCAATCTTACTAGCATTTGGTGTTGCCACAATTTTTTATTTTAGCTATTCTAATAGGTTTGTAGGGATGCCTCTTTATGGTTTTAATTTGTATTTCCCTAATGGCTAATAATGTTGAATATATTTTCATGTACTTATTGGTAAACTGTACATTCTCGTTAGGGAAATTCCTGTTTGCATATTTGTCCTGGTTTCTATAGAGATTGTTGATTTCCTTACTTGCTAGTTTTGAGACGTCTTTTTATGTTCTAAATACAAGTCCTTTTGAGACATGTGGTTTGCAAATATTTTCCCTAGGCTACTCTTACATTTTCACTTTTTTAAAAGGGTCTTTCACAGAGCGAAGTTTCATAATTTTGGAAGTTCAGTGTATCACTTTTTTTTTCCTTTTTAGCTTCATAATTCTGGAATCAAGTCAGGTCTAAGTACTCTAAAACTAGCCCCAGATTCAAAAGATTTTTTTCTCGTTTTTTTCTAAAAGTTTTATAGTTTTACATTTAAATCCGTGATGTATTTTGAGTTAAATGGCAGTTTAGGCATGAGGTTTAGGTTAAAGTTCTTTTTTTTTTTTTCCTTTTTGCCTAGGGATTTTCAATTGCTCCAGTACTATATTCTTGTGAATGGACCCTTAAAGGCAGTCTGGTGAGAGCTCAGAAAGATGAGAGGAGAGCTGTAGAGAAAGCCCCAGTCTTCTTAGAGAATATCTAAGAATCATAAAGAGAATACTGGTAGAAATATGGAAGATAAAGGCCATTTGGATGAGGTCTCACACAGAAATGAAGAACATGGTATTGGAAGCTAAAATAAAAAGAAAAAAAAAACTGGCAATAAACTTGCCCAAGTTGTATTTGTGTTCTAGTGCTTTGGGGAAGGCACAACCTGGGAGCAATGATGTTAAATATTGAACTAAAGCTATTTCTAACCAATGTGTTGAAGGTGCAGCTTGTCTCCTCAAAACTGCTTATGGTGATGAGAGAAGACAAAAATATTTTAAAGACAGAATTATTAAGCAAAACGAAACTTAAAAAAAAGAAAAGGAAGCTTAAAGGTTTGGCAAATTCCTAGCCCATCCCTATTGCAAAAGTGATCACACTAAGGGTGTGGCCAAGTGACAGTTTGATGAGATTAGTACAAAACAGCCTCTCACCAGTCAGGAGTGATTCTCCAAGACAATGGAAGAAATGCAGGGACAATCAAAGCTGCCAGCCTCATCACAGGCTCAGAATGCAGGAACGCATCCAGTGGGCAGAGGATTAAGACTTTCGAAAGAGAGGCCACTGGGAGTCTCAGCAAGTCTGCCAGTCCCTCCCCCTTTGTGGGCCCCGGTCCGGTCCTTCACTCCAGTGCTCCCTAGTTGCCCCAGGTGCAGCTTCAGCAGGCCCCGCAGTACAGTGTGGATCATGGCGGCCACCCCAACACAGAGCACAGACAGCAAACTTTGGCAGCATCCACTGAGCACTGTCTCTACCGTCACAGAGAATGCATGGACTTGGAGGACATGGATGCCAACACCTAGGTGTTAAAGGGTGGGGCCGCATCATAGGACCTCAGCCCAAGAGAACCAAAGGGGCAGAGCCCCATGAGAGAGTCATTGTAGGGGCTTCGGGCATAGGTACAAAGCCACAGTGGGGCTATTTCACCAAGCTGTTTGTATCATGTGGCCAACCCCATGGGACTGGAAGGCATAGCATCAAGCCAAAGAGAATTATTCTCAAAGCTTAAAGATTAATGTTGCTTGCCCTGTTTGATTTTGAGCTTACTTGAGACCCATGACCCCTTTCTTCTTTCCTATTTCTTCTTTTTGAAATAGGAATGTCTATCCTATGCCTGTCCCACTGTTGTATTTTGGAAACATGTAACTTGCTTGGATTCAGGTGTTCACAGCTGGAGAAGAGTTTGCCTCAGGGTAAATCATGTCTTGAGTCTTACTCCTATCTGATTTAGATGATATTTAGATGAAACTGAGGAGTTGGAGTACTTTATTACATCTTGACAAGGTGGAAGTAGGGTCTCCATTTGCTTTATGGGTAGAGTGGGGCCACATTCTTTCCTGTGGTGTTTGGTTGGAGTAGAACAGTTATTGTCTAAAAGATTTCCGCCTGCTTAGTCTGCACCTTCCTCGGTCCTTTAATTAAAAAGAGAAGATTTTGGGGGTGCCCGTGTAGGTCAGTTGGTTAAGCATCCAACTCTTTTTTTTTTTAATTTTTTTTATTTTTTAAAGATTTTATTTATTTATTTGAGAGACAGAGAAAGTGAGAGAGAGCATGAGAGGAGAGAAGGTTAGAGGAAGAAGCAGACTCTCCATGGAGCTGGGAGCCCAATGTGGGACTCGATCCAGGAACTCAAGGATCATGACCTGAGCCGAAGGCAGTTGCTCAACCAACTGAGCCACCCAGGCGCCCAAGCATTGAACTCTTGGTATCAGTTCCAGTAATGATCTCAGGATCATGAGATTGAGCCCCACATCAGGCTCTGCATTCAGTGCAGAGTCTGCTTGATTCTATCCCCCTCTGCTCCTCCCCCTGTTCTCTCTCTCTAAAATAAATAAACAAAAGGTTGTTTTTTTTTTTAAAAAAAGGGAAGACTTTTGTTGGAGCTATTTTTTATCTTCCCTCATTTGTGTTTCTTGGATATATGAGGCAAACAAACAAATAAACAAACAAAAACAAAACACAGAATTCACCACCATGTACTTCCTTGAGACCAAAGATTCCTGGCTTGTCTGCCTTCTTTTGTCTACATTTCAGTTTTATGTTTGCTTTATATATAATGTATGGGATTTTAACTTTATTTATTGAAAGGCATAAGGAAAAGCATATCTATTCTCTTTCTGGAAATGAAAGTTGAGGCACCTTTTAAAAATCAAATATTGAGTTTTCTCTTATCAATTTTAACTTGTTATAGAGCTATGAATTCCTTTACCAGATTTATTAGTTCAGTGGTAATATCTGAAAATCACATTGGCTTTCCAAAATTAATCAAGACATTTGCAAAAATGCAATAATTACAAATGAGAATTTCATGTTAGTCAATTTAAACCAATAACATATTATTCTTGTATCTTGAAGTTGGGGTAATTTGTTCATCATTTTAATACTTAATTGTTTTAAAGATTTTATTTACTTATTAGAGAGAGAGAGAGCACAAGCAGGGGGAAGGGCCAACGGAGAGGGACAAGCAGACTCCCTGCTGAGCATGGAGCCCAACACAGGGCTAGATCCTAGGACCCTAAGACAATGATCTGAGTTGAAGATAGATGCTTAACTGACTGAGCCACCTTGGTGCTCCAATACTTAATTTTAAGTTGAAAATTAGATTTTTTTTTTCTTAAGATTTTTATTTATTTATTAGAGAGCGAGAGACCGAGAATGAGAGGGGAGAAAGTGAGAGGGAGAAGCAGACTTCCCGCAGAGCCAGGAGTCCGATATGGGTCTCGATCCCGGGACTCCGGGATCATGACCTGAGCCGAAGGCAGTTGCTCAACCAACTGAGCCACCCAGGCGCCCTAAGTTGAAATTTAGAAACAAAAATACTATTAATCCAGACCAACTTCCCACAAGAAATACAAGACAGAAAATTGTCCCTCTACCTAGAACTAATAACTTTCTTCCTTAAACTTGATACATACATAATTTAATAAAAATAATCTACTTCTGCCAATGTAGGTACTGCAAAAATAAATTTTCTCTACTAATTTAACATTTAGATAAATTTTGAAACTCTGAAAATCTGGTGAACCTGTACTGTCCATTAAAATCCATGGAAAACATTAAGATATTAAGAGAATATTAAAAAATATTAAGAAAACAGTATTAAGATATTGTTTTATTAACAATATTAATAATATTAAGAAAACAAACCAATATCTGTGTCATTTAAGACATGTATTATGAGAATATGCAACTTTGTAAAATATTCCACAAACAAAACAATCTCTAAACGGAATGTATAATTTCACAGTACTTTCACAAGTATTGCAGTTTCCCTTTATAACAACAACAACAAAAATATGTTCAGGGTCATTTTAATAGCCCAGTCCATGTACTGCGCTACTGATAGGCTGTGTAAGTATACCCTCAAGGACCTTCTAGTTAGCTTAACTTCTGAAGAAGACCAAAGTCCAAATAAAAAGGAAGAATGAAAAAATTATGCCATGATATACCATACTGTGTTACTATAGAGAAAGGACCTAGGACCAGATAATCTAAAACAGCATCTAAATTTAACATGGTTTGTGTAGATAATACATACATCATAAATGCATAAATATTTTAAAATTAATGAAAAATTGTTACAATCATATTATTCTGCTTTCTTTACATTAATATAGTTGTTCAGCATTTTTCACTTCATATCCTCTGTGTGGTTTATTTCTTGCCTCGCCTTAGTGGAAGATGCATTGTACCATAAAGAATCCATGGAGGGGCACCTGGGTGGCTCAGTTGGTTAAGCCTTGCCTTCAGCTCAGGTCATGGTCTCAGGGTCTTGGGATCAAGCCCTACAGCGGGCTCTCTGCTCAGTGGGGAGCCTGCTTCCCCCTCTCTGCCTCCCTCTCTACCTACTTGTGATCTCTCTCTGTCAAATAAATAAATAAAATCTTTAAAAAAATAAAAAAATTAAAAATTATAAAATATAAATAGATAAGTAAAATGGAGTCAGGAATCCCTGAAGGGGGCATGCTCACACACCTACCACTGCCATTAGTTGCAGCCTGCTTAACCAGCAGAAAGAAGGACAGGGAGAATTATCTTGACAAGGGAGGACATTTTTCACATAGGAATTTCATCTCTTGCTTTTAAGAAAAAGAAGGAAGATCCCTCTCTACCCCAGAAACAACCCACTAACAGCTGCTCACAGCCAATGAGAAACTGCCACGATCTCATACTCTTACTCCTCCCCAATGAAACTTTTGTTTAAAACAACCCTCTCTAATTCCTCCTAAAATCTAAGAGAAGCTGATCTTCCCCTTGTCTCTTTAGATTTGTCTATTGTTCTCCATAGCTTGCTTGTCCTGAATTGCAGTTTCTCTGCTATTTCTGAATTAATTCTCTTTTCTAGTAAAATAATTGGCTATTTTATTTTTAAGGTTGACATAACAAATATCGTATATCTATAAAATTTAAAATTTCCTATCATTATGGAGAAATTAAGCCAAAACAGATAATTGGCAGCATTTTTTAACTTGCTACTTTCTAAATGCTTTGTTATTTCTCTATGTCTATATTTAATAATCTATTAAATTACAATATTTTAAGGAAAGAAAAGATATGTCACGATTCAACCCAGCAATGTTGTAGAGGGCAAGATGTTCCCAAGCTTAGTACAGATTACTCTAAGCACATCGGCGTTTGTATCTAAATGACCTTGTGGACTCACAATACCTTGGATGTAACAAAAACATAAGGCTTCAGTTGAGGTGTTTGGTTTTGATGTGTATTTCCTATGTATGAGAAGAAAAACTTGCCTTTTTTGCTCTGAGTGGATTCACTTTCTTCCTTTCTTTGACATTTTGCTATAACAAATTTTAGCTCAACATAGGAGTGTGCCTACCACTGACATTATACTGAGTTAATCATTTCTCTAGAACAAAATGAATTGTGCGTCCAATTCTACTCAAACTTTCATGCTTTTTTCCATGTTTGTCACTGTAAGTGAGATAGCCTGTTAACACTAACTTCTTCCTAAACAAGAGCACTGGGCTGCTCATTTCTGGTTGAAATTTTGGATTTCTGAGCTGTCTTCTTCCCTCAACCCCTACTCTCAACTCCTACTCTCCAACACAGAACACGTCTGACATCAGACCCTTACTCCTGAGCCTTTTCCCACCTCATTCACCTGACAGCCTTCTCCACAACAGACATCTTATCAGACGTGACTGATTGCTGTAATCTGTACTCTGGGCAGCCATTAAGCAAATTACCTGAATCATTGCAAGGATTAGTCTCATTAACACATGATTAGCATCAAATTAAAATAATGAGTGTTTAACTTCTGATGTCTTCCAGTTGTTTGAACAGCTTGATCAGCCACACCAGGCTGGCAGGGAGGTGGGGGTGTCAAAGAACCATAGAAAAAAAGGGAGGCTGCCCTGTGCAAGACATAGTACAGCTAGCCAGCAGTAGGAAGTGAGATCATACCCAAACTGTTTGGTTGAAAGGTTTCTTCCAAATAGCAAGATGCTGGGTCCCAGCAGAGGTCTCTCTCTCCCATTGGCACTGGCAGCCATTCATCCGAGCAAGGCTTTACATACTAATGGTGCACCACCTTACCCTTGGCAATCCTGGATGTCATTTCTGTAAGGCTTCCTGGTCTCAGGAAGCATGAAATGCAGCTTTTCTTCCCTTTTCCAAGTTTGATCAGACTGAAGAAAAAGACCCCTAAAGTGCAAGGAATATGGCAGATTGAAGATCCAAACACGGTTTCCAGATTTTTCCTTCAAAATGACTAACTATATATCCAAACAAGAGAACGCTTGTATCATCTCTGGAAACTATGAAGAGTATCACTTACTTGGAGGAAAATTAAAAGAATTACTGCTAGATCTTAGGTTCACATGGAGGATTTGTTGGAGGTGTGGAGAGCCAACTCACTATTTTCCTACCTATGGAAGATCAGCATTTGAGGAAAGTAGGTGGGTGGGTTACAGTGGCTCCTCAACACCAAGACTAATGGCAACTTATGTGTCAGAGAGCTGGGCAAGACTACCAGAGAGTCTGCATGGTCGTTAGGCTGCGTGCCTGAGCAGTGACTAAAACAAGGAAAGAAACACAAATTCCTCTACCATTCCCATGAAAAAGATTAATATGAGGAGTACTATATTGTGAAAGGGACTGGAGTAATCCAGAATACGTCACCCTAAGATAGGCCTCTTTGACATAAATGAAAATCATTTTGAGTTGAAGGCAATTTAAGAAGCAAATAACGCAGGAAAATCTATCTCTACTCTACGCGTTTTCTGCCTTTAGATGGGATATAAGTTTCCCTCTACTAGAGAGGGCTTAACTCTTAGCCCAAAGACAACTAACACCAGAAAAAAACCACAAACAGATCTTACTTCGTTAGTTTCATCCCATGTATTTACCTACACATAGTTTTCTGTGAATAAATTTATGGTTCTGCATTGAAGAATATATATAAGATGGAATTCTAAGCCACCTTTCCGAGTTACTCTGGGTATGCCATATGCTACATGCGTGATAAACATTTAATAAGCTTATTTTTTCCTTGTTAATCTGTCTTTTGTTACACAAACCCCAGTCCAGACCCTATAATAGAGAAAAATTTTTTCTTCTCCTACAGAACAATCTAACATCAGGAAAAAGTGGAAAGATGAAAATCACTACTATCACTAAAACACTAAAATCAAGTGAAAATCACTTAATAGAAACATCTGCCATTAGGTATACATTTCTCAGTCACACGGCCGTGACACCATGAACCATAAGAGAAAAAAGCTGAGTGAATTTAGATCAGACATTTTCTTTATAAAATTAAACGATGAGAAAAAAATTCTTACGGAATTTTGAGGGGCTAAGATTGAGATTCAAGGCTTGTATGCCTATAAGAGTTGTTTTCAGATATTTAGACTCACAGGCAATGTCACCCAAATTCTCTGTAAAAAAGAAACAATTCTTTAAGTATATACTTAAGTCAGCTAAGAAACAAATATAACTAACTCAGAATATAGAGTTGTACTTTAAAATTTCAAGTATTGTACCTACAAGATAAATCACATAATATTGAGCTAATAATGAATAATCAACTAGATCTTAAATCTGAGATTATATTAGCAAAACCATAGTCTGAGGGATAAATAGGAACAAGGACAACTTGCCAAATGTATCATCTGAGCTGGAGGGACATGAACGACAACAGTTACTGTTTTACTCTTTTCACAGATGAGAGAAAAATAGATCCAAGTAAGTTTTAAAACAGAATTTAGGAAACTACGCTTGCTGTGCTTTTCAAATCTGTAAAGGAAAAAAATAATAATGCAATCTACACAATAGACAGTAGGTAGAGGGGAAACGGAAGCAAGATAGAAAATCTATGACAAAATAACGAGTAAGAATAAGAACATCAATCATCATAATTAATGTAAAAAGGTAAAGACACTCAAACTGAAAGTTTAAAAAAATTCTTTTTAATGGATAAGGACCCAAAGGTAACACAGAACTACTACCTTAATATTTAAGTGCCAAAAATTTATCATATAAATACAAGAGAAACTAAGAGTGGGCAATAATAATATAAAATATAATAAAATTTATGAAAAAGATTAGCAGAATGGAAAAAAAAAAGCTGAATAGTAAGGCCCCAAAAAGTATGAAGTAAAAAAGTTTTTGAATGCTTAGCACAAATCAACTGAGACATGATAAAAGTCTTCATTATTAAAATTTGAGTCTTGGGTGAATTAACAAAGCTTTAATATATTCCAAAAGGACTTTTATACTAATCACTGCCACAGATTACAATTTTTATTTAAACTACAAGTTATTTTTTTAAATCTAAGCAAGAATACCAAACTATTTCAAGTTCTTAAAAACTTGCACTCCTAAATAACTCTTACATGGAAGAGACATAAAACAGTTACAAAACATAGTTTAGAAAATAATGTCTTCTTGGGGCACCTGGGTGGCTCAGTGGGTTAAAGCCTCTGCCTTCGGCTCAGGTCATGATCTCAGGGTCCTGGGATCGAGCCCTGCATCGGGCTCTCTGCTCAGCGGGGAGCCTGCTTCTCCCTCTCTCTGCCTGCCTCTCTGCCTACGTGTGACCTCTCTCCTCTCTGTCAAATAAATAAATAAAATCTTTAAAAAAAAAAAAGAAAATAATATCTTCTCTCATACAAATAGCTAACAGACAAATGAAAAAATGTTCATCATCATTAGCCATCAGGGAAATTCAAATCAAAACCACACTGAGACACTGAGATACCACCTTACACCAGTTAGAATGGCCAAAATCAACAAGACAGTAAACAACAAGTGTTGGAGAGGATGTGGAGAAAGGGGAACCCTCCTCCACTGTTGGTGGGGATGTAAGTTGGTGCAGCCACTTTGGAAAACAGTATGGAGTTTCCTCAGGAAATTAAAAATAGAGCTACCCTATGACCCTGCAATTGCAGTACTCGGTATTTATCCGTACTAAATACAGATACACACGTAGTGCAAAGAAAGGCCACATGTACCCCAATGTTCATAGCAGCAATGGCCACAATCTCCAAACTGTGGAAAGAGCCAAGATGCCCTTCAACAGATGAATGGATAAAGAAGATATGGTCCGTATATACAATGGAATATTATGCCTCCATCAGAAAGGATGAATACCCAACTTTTGTATCAACACGGTTGGGACTGAAAGAGATTATGCTGAGTGAAATAAGTCGAGCAGAGAGAGTCCGTTATCATATGGTTTCACTTACTTGTGGAGCATAAGGTAAAACATGGAGGACATTGGGAGAAGGAAAGGAAGGGTGAATTGGGGGAGGACACAAAGCATGAGAGACTGTAGACTCTGAGAAACAAACTGAGGGTTTTGGAAGAGAGGAAGTGGGGGGATGGGTGAGCCTGGTGGTGGGTATTAAGGAGGGCATGTATTGCATGGGGCACTGGGTGTGGTGCATGAACAATGAATCTTGGAACACTGAAAAAATAAAATAAAATGTAATAAATAAATAGAAAATAATGTCTTCTCTAATGACATATGCCCAAAGTTATATTCACAATAAAATTTCTAGTCATAAATGTTTACAATACGCCCAAAAAAGAATAGAAACAAATGGAAAATTCGCCATAAAGCTACACAAATGATAAGAGGATTCTCAATGATGCAGAAATAAAAACCACTCAATAAAGCTACAAATTTAAAAACTCAATAAAACTAAAAAAAAAAAATGGGATGCTTAGGTGGCTCAGTCAGTTAAGTGTCTGCCTTGGCTTAGGTCATGATCTCAGGGTCCTGGGACGATCCCTGTGTGGGGCTCTCTGCTCAGTGGGGAGCCTCCTTCTCCCTTTCTCTCTGTGCTTCATCCTTGGAACTTACTTTCTTGAGTAAATAAATAAAATATTTAAAAAAAGAAAAAGGTGAACCTTATCAATAAACCCAAGAGCTCTTCCCTCTGCTCTGAAAAGAAAGCTGTTCTCCAGAAGAGTAGGGAAAAGTTGTAGAATTTGTTTTGAAGAAATACGAGCAGAATCTCCAAATTTAGTGAAAGATATGAATGAGCGGAATAAGGAAGCTTAAAAAATTCCATTTAGAATTAGTTTTGAGAAATTCATGCCCAGATATAAAATAGCCTAATTTGTGAAAATCAAAGATGAAGAAAAAATGCTGAAGTCAGGGAAAATGGATGGTATATACAGAGAAACAACAATGGAAATACTGTAGACCTCTCATCATAATAACAGTTGCCAGAAAATAGTGGAATAACACCTTCACATTTTTGATAAAACAAAACAAAACACAATGGCAACTTAGAATTTTATATGCAGCAAAAAATCCTTCAACGATATAAGTGAAATAAAGTTGTGATAAAATAAAACAAAAGGAAAAAAGAACTACAGTAAATGCTAAGGGAAGTTTTCAACCAAAGTGAAATGATAGAGGGAAACTTGATTCCCTACAAATGAATGAAGAACATCAGAATATATGGGCAAGGCACAACATACAGTGAGGCATGTGTGGTGTTAAGGGACCTATAAACATTTTGTATGAAATGGTATGAAATTAAGTCTAACATGACTGTAAAGATGCAAGTATTGTTGTAATCCCTTAATAAAATACACTATAAAGAGGAATAGCTTAAAAATAATGAATTAATTGAAACGGCATTCTGGAAAATATTCAAATAATCTAAAATGCAGGAAAGGGATAAGAAAGGAACAAAAAAGCAAGAGAGAAATAAAAAAAATAACAATAATAAAATTGTTGTTAAAATCCAGAACCCAATCTTATTGGCTTTTTTTAAAAAGATTTTATTTATTTATTTGCCAGAGAGGAGAGAGATCACAAGTAGGCAGAGAGGCAGGCAGAGAGAGAGGGAGGAAGCAGGCTCCCCACTGAGCAGAGAGCCCGATGTGGGGCTCGATCCCAGGACCCTGAGATCTTGACCTGAGCCAAAGGCGGAGGCTTTAACCCACTGAGCCACCCAGGCGCCCCTCAATCTTATTGTTTTAATAAACGAAATACTTCAACCAAAGATGAAGAATGCCAAAATGGATAAAACTGCAAAACCAACTATATGCTCTCTTCAAGAGAGGATCTCTAAAATTAAGACAAAGTTACGCTGCATACAAATAGATGGAAAAAATATTATGTAGTAAGCAAAGAAAGGCTCGTGATGTGAATAACATGCATGCTGGATGCATAGAGACAGCTAGGAATAAGGAAGAAAAGCAAGGGCTATTAACAGACGTGCAGAGGGAGCAAAGTCCACAGAGGCCTGCTCTGAAGACAAAAAGCAGATTTTGCCACTGAAGAAGGAACCAGTGGCCAGCACAGCTACCATTGACCCCCTACAGATTTCATTCGTGTTCATGAACATCAACTATCTGAGTCCCTCAGCCGCTTCCACTTCCAACCCTGCCAGAGCCCAGGATCTGCCCCAGCTGCTTGCCCAGGCCTCTGCGACTGTGTGAGTACAAGACATGAGCTGCCTAACGCTCTCCCTGCCTTGACTAGAGCCTAAGAACCACACAGGCAGCCAGTTCAGGCTTCTGTGGCTGCATGAATGCAAGACACCAGCCTGGACAACTCCAGCTGACCTCCTTTGCTGTGCACAGGCTCAGGGCTGGTCACTCCAGTTGTGTACCTCCACCACAGCGCACACTGCCAGGTGGCGAGTGGGTTGCAATAGGAGAGCACACTGACAGCCAGGGCACCCACAGCTGCCATGAACCTATAGCAAGACCTGGCCCTTACTGCTTGCCCCAGCCGTGACCGCTAAGCATGTGTCTGGAAGGCAGCCCTTGCCATTCCATAGGCCCATGCAGCTGGCCCCTACAGCTGAGTGTGTGCACACCGTCAGCTCTGGTCAGCACTGTTGTCTGCCCTGGTCCCTTGCTGCTGGACTTGGAGGCACCGCTGAGAACCCCATTAGCTTTTGCCATCCTTGTGAACCCCACTCCACACTCATCAAGAGCCTCATGGTTGTAAGTGCTATGGACCCCAGCAGCCTGAGCCAGAGCCATCGTGCCCTCTTGGACCCAGTGCTGCCAAGAGTCCAGTACTTTGGCATCTTGTACTGCTAGATCTGAGACCATAGCACACTCCAGCATACTCCCACTTGTAGGTAAAAGCATTCTCTTACAGAAGTTAGTCTATGACGTTGAGAAGATGTGACTGCTTCTTCAAATGTGCAGACACCGACACAGACTACAGGAATCATGAAGAATCAGAGAAACTTGACTCCGTGAATGTACCGTACTCACCCTTTTTTTGTAGTGATGGGAGATGATAAAATGCCTATGTCAGGAGATGAAGTAAGGTGAATGACAATGTCGTTAGAGGATCATCGGCTTCCAGATCGTGGTTGATGGCAGGTAACTGAAACCACAAAATGGGAAACCATGGATAATGGAGGACCACTGTATATCTCTTGTCCATCAATTGTGCTAAGAAAAACATTCCATTTTGCTTAAAGGAGAAAGATGTGGGGAGATACAATAATAAACTGTGTATCATGTTAATTCTTTCTGATTTCTCTCACCTCCCTCTTACTTTGGGAGTACTGATACTCAATTGGTCATGTCTTTAAGACTGTAGATTTATATATGGCTAACAATCATAGCCATCCTACTTTTTTATTCAAAATCCGTACTAATCACACCACTTGAGATTAACAGGAATTGTACAAATAATTTGTTGATTTTTGTATCCCCTAAAATTAGGAAAATGGCAAAATTCTCTTTCTAATATTGTCAAAGGTAAGTATCTAATTTGCTTTACAGAACTGTAACCATATGGGAACATACAGGCAAATTATTTAAATCACCACATATCAGTCACAATAACTAATGACCAAAAACAATCTCTAAATCACAGGGAAAATATTTTTAGGTAGGAGAGTTTGCTCTTCTATTAATTTCCATTGGAGTGAACACTAAAAAAATTTAATGTAAGGCCAAAGTTAGACTGATTAAAAAGTAACTGAAAACAAACTAACATAAACAATGAACACTCTTCCCCTCCCCCACCAAGTTGTACTTTGGTCTTTATAGACATTGAAGTTCAATGTCTATCTATTGAGCACCTTCTATCTGCCAGACATTGTGATAAATACCAGAAATACAAAAATTAGGAACCTATCCTTGATGTAGAGAATCATGTAAACTTTATAAGATAAAGTGGTAATTAAGCCTTGGGATTGCTTAGCTTAGCTGTAGGGAGTCAGAAGACTTCTTAAATAAAAGGCTGTCAGTTCAAACTTTTGCAAGATGAGTGTTATGTTAACCAGATAAAGAAAAATGAAAAAGGATTCTAGAGAGAAGGAATTACGAACAAAAGTATGGAGGCGTAAAATAGCAATAATGTGTAGAACTAGAGTATATGATAAAATTGCCGATTATGTTTTATTTCATTGAACTAGTTACCATTTACTTGCTATGTGCCAGACCCTGTACTAGGCAGTGAGAACCAAACAGTGCATGGGATAAACATGCTCCCCACACTCATGGCGCTTACTATCAACCAAACTTAGGACATCTTACTTTGTTAAGGAATTTTGGTTTTCTTGATAACTTTAACATTCACAAGTTCACTCTTGCAGGTACAAGTTAATGTTTGTTTGATAAGTTAACATATTGAGAAGAGTATATAATCATCATCATCATCATATAAGATCAGAAACATTATTTAGTTAGACAGTTATTATTATAATTTTTTTAAAAATTTGATTTAATGAAAGGTTTGGCCCTGAGAAAAGAAAAAGATCAGGAAAATTTAGAAGAACGATGAGTCCATATTGTTTTCAATGAAATAACTCATTTTCTCAAATCTATCTCCAAAAAATGGTGTAACATCAACATGAGTTATTTAGTATTATTTATAATGAATCACTAGAAATATTATTTTGCTATGAGAGTTGAAGAAACTCCCACATTGGATACTATCCCCAATTGTCCACTGTGACTTATTATTGCTATAGAAATCTGCTACTTCTATAATAACTAATTTGGCAAAACGATGTGATTACGAATAGTTGGAAACAACTGTTAGGATTGTAATACGAGGCATACCTTGGAGATAGTTCAGGTTCAGTTCCAGACCACTGCAATAAGGCAAATATCACAATAAAGTGAGTCAAACGAATTTTTTGGTTTCACAGTGCATATAAAAGATGCGCTATATTATAGTCCATGAAGTATGCAATAACATTATGTTTAAAAACAATCTATATATCTTAATTCAGAAATGCTTTATTGCCAAAAATGCGAACCATCATCTGAGCTTTCAGCAAGTCATAATCTTCTGCCAGTGGAGGGTTTTGGCTCGATGTTGATGGCTGCTGACTGACCAGGGTGGTGGTTGCTGAAGGCTGGGGTGACTGCAGCAATTCTTAAAATAAGACAACAAAGGGGGCGCCTGGGTGGCTCAGTGGTTTAAAGCCTCTGCCTTCGGCTCGGGTCATTATCTCAGGGTCCTGGGATCAAGCCCCGCATGGGGCTCTCTGCTCAGCGGGGAGCCTGCTTCCTCTTCTCTCTCTGCCTGCCTCTCTGCCTGCTTGTGATCTCTCTCTCTCTCCCTTTCTCTCTTTCTCTCTGTCAAATAAATAAATAAATAAAAATCTTAAAAAAAAATAAGACAACAATGAAGTTTGCCACATTGATCAACTATCTTATGAACAATTTCTCTGTAGCATGTGATGCTATTTGATAGCATTTTACTGACAGAACTTCTTTCAAAATTAAGGTCAATTCTTGGGGCACCTGGGTGGCTCAGTTGGTTAAGCATCTGCCTTCAGCTCAGGTGATGATCTCAGGATCCTGGTATCCAGCCCCCTGTCTGGCCCCCTGTCAGGATCCCTGCTCAGCGGGCTGTCTGCTTCTCCCTCTGCCCACCCCCCCACTCATGCTCTCTGTCTCTCTCTCTCTCAAATAAATAAATAAAATCTTAAAAAAAAAATTAAAGTCAATTCTCTTAAACCCTGCCACTGCTTTATTAACTAAGTTTACTTCACATCCTAAATCTTTTGTTGTCATTTCAACGTTGTCTCAGCATCGTCACCAGGAGTAGATTCCATCTCAAGAAACCACATTTTTGTTCGTCCATAAGAAGCAACTCTTCATCTGTTAAAGTTTTATCATGAAATCTCAGCAATTCAAATATAATAATAATGAAAAAATTTGAAATACTGTGAGCATGACCAAAATGTGACAAGGAGACACCACGTGAGCAAATGCTGTTGGAGAAATTGTGCGGATGGACTCACTCAACACAGACTTGACGCAAACTTTCAATTCGTTAAAAAAAAAAAAAAAAAAGCACAAAGCACTCTCTGTGAGACACAATAAAACAAGTTTTGCCCATAAGCCCTGCTTTGGAGGAAAACAGAAACATTAACAAGGTTGACAGTTTTTAATGTGAATTTACAAATCATGTATTGATAAGAATGAATCAGGGCAGAGCTTGTCATTTATTCATCTCTAATCTAGTTAATGTTTATGAATGTTAGTTTCAAAATAGGTTCTTTGTAGCAAATTTAGAAAGCTTTTGTTTGTAACAACTGAACCAAACATATCCTTAGGACTTTTGCTTCATTAAATCAACTGTGGTCTGTAGATTTAAATGCTAAAAGGCAATCAGAGATGAAAGAAACAATTGAGGGGCGCCTGGGTGGCTCAGTGGGTTAAAGCCTCTGCCTTTGGCTCAGGTCATGATCTCAGAGTCCTGGGATTGAGCCCCACATCGGGCTCTCTGCTCAGGAGGGAACCTGCTTCCCCCCCCCTTTCTTGTGATCTCTCTCTCTGTCAAATAAATAAATAAAATCTTAAAAAAAAAAAAGAATCTTTAAAAAAAAAAGAAACAATTGAATGTGAGTAGTAGTATGGGTTTTCATATTTAAACGCCTTAGATAAAATAAGTGTATCAGATTATGAAGAGATCACTAATAAACTTAAATTGATGGGGCACCGGAGTGCTGCGGTCCCTTAAGCGTCCGACTCTTGATTTCAGCTCCCGTCATGATCTCAGGGTCTTGAGATCTAGCCCTTGAGATCTAGCCCTTGGCTTTGTGCTTAGCAGAGAGTCTGCTTAAGATTGTCCTCTGCTCCTCCCCCCATGCTCTCACTCTCAAATAAATAAATCTTTAAAAAAATAAAAATTAAATAGATTTTATACTTAAATGAATTAGCAAAAAGTTGAAAGTCACAAACGTTTTTGTAAAAGTGGGAAGTTGCTCCTGTTCTCAACAGAAATCAAAGGCAGCATCCTCTAAGGTATGTTGATGCTTTCAGCCACGAAACAGTAAGCCTCGTAACAGAAAAGGGTATCTACTTTTGACTATGATGGCTTGTGTAGCAAATGACTGCAATAATCAGAGAGAAGTGTTCTGTGTGGTGCTGCCGTGATAAATATTCATGAATGGAGGATACTAAAACTAGAGCAGTAAGCGCTCTTGTCACCACTTGAGCTTTGATATGTCTTCATTGTCTGGAAATGTATACACTGCAAAATTCAAGGAACTGTGTCTGAAAAAGAAATGTGGCTTTGTCATCTGTCCACCCTCTGTCTTACCCATTACAGCATATATTATCACGTCATTTGCCTTATCAGTTCTTCGTCTTCTCTTCATTATCTCGTTTGAATACAAATGTCATATATTATGTGTCCATATTAAATTCCAACCTGAAAAAATTTCAGTGTTTATCAGACTAGCAGGTAAATGAGACTCTGTGTTTGAGTTAAAGAAGGGATGTGATGTCGTTACATAAATTGCAATCTGAAGTTATGGACAGGGCTTTTTTATTATTATTATTGTTCCTGATTTACTGACTCTGTAAAAGCATACTAACATATTTATCACCCGGAGGAAAGTGCCCTTGCTGATTAGAAAACTGCACAACTGTTGCATAAAAAAATCATTCCCCCAAATATTTGAAAGTACATTTAAAATTTTGGTTTGCTCTGAAGAATTCTATAAAAAGAAGTAGAGATGAAAAAAGTGTTGAGATGAGGCCAACATAAGTCAACATGAAATGTGCTCAATAGGGCTCAAGAACCTTAGGCTACTTGTGATGTGAAAATGTGGTATAAGTACTTAATCATCACTAAAACAACCGGGCAATCTCAAAGATAATCAACATAGATGCATTTCTCTACTATGCAAGGTCACCTAATGAGACCTAATATCTCCTAATATAAGATCAATGTTATCCTTATCTGCACAGTGGTAAAACAGATGCTTCTTTACCCAGAATCACTGTGAATTAGGAATAAATAATGGAGGTAGAGGAAAGAAATCTAAAAATACTGTGAAGAACATACCCATTTTATAGATGGAGAAACTGAGGCAAGCAGATTCTATACAATTTAAGAGTTAAGAGGGAATTCAGGGATAATTCAGCGCAAGCTCCTCATTTAATTAAATGAAAATATTGAGGACTAGAGAAGTTAACTATTTAGTCCAAAGACATACAATAATAATGTGAAATTAATCAGAAAACTCGAGGATCAGTAAAAGCCTTTGGCAACTTAGTATATTATCAAATTTCCACATGATTACTTAGTTTATTCTGAATATTTGAAACACATATGGAATCCTTTACGAGATTAGAGCCATTTTCTCAAATACTAAAAATATGGTTTAATCAATCACGAAAGAGGTGGTGAGGTACAAATGGTCATGAACCAAAAAACCAAGTCAAGATTTTAATTCAGGAATCAAGATTCAGTCCAGCTTAGTAGGACGAATGGATCTATTGAAAACATTTGACATTTTGAACATACTCTCTTTGCTTCATTTCGTTTAGTCTAGAATTTTCCTAGATCAGGCTCTGATTAAAGAAAGCATGTACAAGGGCATCTGGAGAGTTCAATTCACAAAGGAAAGGCATAATTCTTTTTCCATTAATTCAGTTTTTAATGTTCCATCAAATAAACTTCCAATTATGAGTATAAGGAGGATTCAGTAAATAACAACACTACAGATATTTTTTATTCCTTTTTGACATGAATTTCTCTATTATCACAGAGAAAAGCAAGTAATGACTAATGAGGCATGATATTCTTTTGTTTCGTATCTCAGTTTTATTTGCCAGCCTTGCCAAGTTGCAGTAATGATTTCACAAGCCACGAGAAAGGCACCAAATTATTCTTCCAAAGAATGGAACCCATTGCATGTTTTGCCTTCTTGTTCCTTCCTTTAGTGAGACAGAAAACTGCTTCATTTAAATTTGCATACCCTATTTTCATGGGATTTCCCCTTTCTCTAGCACTCACTTCCATCTGTTCCCCAAGACTCAGAGTATATCAAAACTTGACCAAAAAGTGTCAGTCTTCAGAGATGTATTTCTAGCCACCAGGAAGTAAAGGGCTTTTGTTCTGAACCAAACACTCATTGCGAAAATTTTACTTTAAACATATTGTACAAACACATGGGCTATCCTCACGCCCCAGGCTCTGAGGCTACGCCCTGGGAGGGGCAAGAAACCTGCAGAAGGGTAGCCTATAAGAAAGATTAGGGGGAAAAATTCCTTAGAATTCATTTTAAGAGGAATAAAAAGAATTGGAAAAGCTTAGTCAGTTTCTGGCATTTGATGTTTTTATATAATTTGTACATGATTGAGCCCAGATGTTAAGTTACAATAGTCTATGTGCTAAGTGCTAACTATTATCACTTGGGCTGTTCAAATACTCAATTTGCATTTTAAAAAAAATCTGAAACTCAATCTGGTACTTATTAGTGATGTTACCTAAAATCAATTTAATGAGTTACATTTATTCCTACCAAACCTGTACGATTCAGTCTGCTTTATTATTAGAATTATAATTCTATTAAAAATCGAGTGCGTCTCACATGGTAATGTTCTTACAGCATTATTCACAACAGCCGGAGGATAGAAACAAATCAAATGTCCATTGATGAATGAATGGGTAAACAAGATGTGGTATACTTAGCCTTAAAAAGAAATGGAATCCTGACCCATGCTACTACA